>CALNHX010000835.1:0-280479 GCA_940337035.1 Agriotes lineatus
ATTCATCTCAGAGTTATCATAAGGTTTCAAATCCTTGGCATGCCAAGTCCCCTTTAATATTTTTCCGTCAGGATCTTTGAGTTCATAAACCCATCGTGAAAACTTTCGATTAATAAAAAACGGTCCTATAAATTTTGCAACAAGCTTGGAAGTAAACTGACGAGCAGCATCCGATAACACATAGTGTCTACGCAACACTGCTTGATCCGGAACGAACTCGAAAGGTCGTCGACGAAAAAAAAAACGAGTTTTTGACTTTTGATAAGCCTTATCCAAACGACGTTTAACATCAGCATACAGTTGCTTGAGTACTGTAGAACGATTATCTAAATCTCTATCCCGATTAAATTGAATTTCCGGATTTCCATCACCAACTACCGGTTCGTGATTTAATATGATTTCTCTGCCAAAATTAATGAAATATGGAGTTTTTCCTGTAACTTTATGAACTGAGGTACGTATAGCACAAACTACGTGAGACAAATATTTATCTCAGTATCGATGACGGTCTGATACGTAAGCTGTCAACATAGTTTTCAGCACTCTGTTTATACGTTCCGTAGGATTAGCTTAAGGATGATAATTAGCAGTGAACGAAATCTTACAGCCATACTTCTGATTTAAAGTTTGAAACTCATGACTGCGAAACTGAACGCCATTATCACATATGATTCGCTTGTGAACCCCAAACATCAAAAATACGTCTTCCTCAACAATACGTGAGATAACCGTAGCTGATGCTGTACGGAGCGGAAACACTAATGGAAACTTACTAAAACAATCAGCCACTACGAATATATACGCGTACCCTCGTGCTGAACGAAGTAAGGGTCCTACAATATCACAACAGATTAATTCCCAAGGTTTCGAAATTAATGAATGTCCACCCATATACCCTGCAGGGGCTCTCTGTTCTGGTTTAATTCGTTGACACGTTTCGCAACGGCGAACATAAACAGCCACATCATAACGTAGTTTAGGCCAGTAGTATCTTTGTGCAATACGATGAAAAGTTTTATTAACGCCCGTATGACCAGCGGTCGCAATATCGTGATTTTGTTTGATAACTTCTTGGCGTTGAGTCTTTGGAACAACCAGTTTCCAATGATCTTCATCATCTGCCAAGTCTGGATAATCGGTTCGAACATATTTATACAATTGACCGTCACTAACTCTCCAATGGGGAAATTTTCGAGGATTGTTAATAACATATCGACACATACGATGATACCATGGATTACCAGCAGGACCAAACTGAACGTTAATAGCATCAATAACAGGAACAGCACGAGACAAAGTGTCAGGCACATGTTCTTTACCTTTTCGATAAATAATGTCAAAATCATATTATTGAAGGCGAACTGCCCATCGAGCGATACGACCAACAGGGTCTTTAATACTATTAAGCCATTTTAAGCTATAATGATCAGTTACTACCGTGAACTTAGTTCCCTCAATATATGGTCTAAGTTTTTCAATAGCAAAAAGGACAGCGAGGCATTCACGCTCTGTTGTGCTAAAATTTCGTTCGTTTCTAGTAAGCGACCGACTAATGTAACATATAACTTCCTCTCCATCAGCTTGATGTTGAGTAAGTACGGCACCAATACCATAACCAGAAGCATCCGTTTGAATAACAAAGGGTACAGAAAAATCAGGGCAAGCTAATATCGGAGCAGATATCAAATGTTCAATATCACTGAAGGCTCGTTCACAATTACTATCCCGGAAAAATTTCGCATTCTTGCGGAGCAAGGATGTAAGAGGTCCGATAAGTGAAGAAAAATTCGGAACAAAGCGACGGTACCATGACGCCATACCAATTACACGACGTACTTCCTTCACTGACACAGGAGTAGGAATACGATTAATTGCATCTACTTTTCTTGGGTCTACTAATAAACCGCGTGAATTTACTACATAACCGAGATACTTAAGTTCTGGCTTACAAAAATGACATTTATTTTGGCTTAAAGTAAGACCAGCAGCGAATAACCGAGACACAACCTCACGAAGAGCAGAAAGATGTTTTTCGAAAGTTGGCGTACATATTACAATATCGTCAAGATACGTAAAGACATATGGTTCCAAATCAGCACCAATAACCCTATCAATTAGGCGTTGCCACGTTGCCGACGCCGTATGCAAACCAAACGGTAGGCGGCGAAATTGAAATAACCCCCTATTAGATACAGTAAACGCTGTTAAAGGGCGTGAAGAAACAGCCACAGGTATCTGCCAATATGCGGATTTAATATCAAGAGTCGTAAGATAATGTGTGTCACGAAGTTTATCCAAAGTACTTGATACATATGGAATAGGATAAGCATCAGGTTGACTGACTTTATTAAGTTGGCGATAATCAACACAGAACCGATAACTACCATCTTTCTTTTTAATCATTACTATCGGAGATGACCAAGCAGAAGTTGAAGGTTCTACCACTCCCTCATCCAACATTTTCTTTAACTCAAGATCTATCTGGTTCTGCAGAGCCGGAGAAATAGGTTAATATCGCTGCTTAATAGGCGACGATGTGGTTTTAATCTCATGTTCAACAAGATGAGTGCATCCTAACTTATTTCCCATTTTACTAAAAACTTCTTTGACAAAACAATCTAATTGTTCTCGCTGAACTTCAGATAAATGTTCTACAGCCTGTATTGCATTAACTTCTGGGATCCAGTGATCTTTCGAGAAGGTCCATTCGTTAATTCTAAGATCGGTTACAATACCCATTCTACGCAAAAAATCGCATCCCAAAATCAAGGTATGGGGTACGGAAGGCACAACTAATAACTCACAAGTACAAACTCTATCGCGAAGCATAAGTAGTACTGTAACTATACCTAATATTTGACATTCTGCACCGTCAGCAACATTACATGTTCTATCTTTACTTGGTGTAAGCCTACAATGACCTTTCAACAGCTCCCATTCCTTTCTACCAACAACAGTATGCGAAGCACCCGAATCTAACAATCCAAGAATCTCATTACCAAAAATTGAAACTTTAAGATACGGTCTCTCATCAGGACCTGCGTGACTTAAAATATAATCTAAAACAGCTTTAGAACTAAAATCCGAATTATTTACAACATTGACCGAAGAATTTATTTGACACCGCTCTATTCGGTCGTCTAGCGGCGTCGACCCCCATTTCCCGAACATGAAGGGCATGTACGGACAGTAAAATCAGGTCGTCCACAACCATAGCAGTATTGTTTACTATTTGCTGAACAGTTACGCGCAAAATGATTCGGTTTATCACATTTCCAACATCTCAAATCAGAAGGCTTGGTTGAATTGATTACCTTCGGTGGGTCATTACTACGAGTTTGAACGTAACCCTCATTTGAGGATACATTCACTGTATGAATCCTAGCATTACATTTCGACTTTTGATAGGCTAAATCGGGTTCTAGCATTCGATTTCCCTGAGTGGGAGGTCCACGGAACCGTTGTGCACGCACATGTGCATCTTCAACAGCTTTACACACTCGAAGTAATTGTGAAAAGGAAACTATGTTCTCTAAAGCCAGTTGGGTTTGGAAATGTGGTAATAAATTCCTACCTATTAGATTAAGGCGCTTTGTTTCAGAAGGCATCGATGGTAACCGATGGAATAAGTTTTCCATTATCGACACAAATACGGTCACGGGTTCATCGGCCCCCTGAGTACGATTGCGTATTTCATCCCATAAACAAGCTTCATAATCACATGGAAGAAAAGCTGAACGTAACGCATTAACTAACTGGTCCCAATTATACAAAGTATTTTTAACCGATCGATACCAAATCAAAGCATAATCGGTGAAAAATTCAACAGCCGAAGTAAAAAGTTGTTCCTTAGTAACCCCACGCGCCATTTGCAATTCTTCAACACGTTCTAGAAAACTAGAAAGTCCCGATTGACCATCAAAACGAAGGTTCCATTTATTCATCGGAAGGTAATTGTTATAACGTGGAGTAGCATCAATGACTTTAGTGCTGTTAAAACCAATAGGTGTCGGTAACGTTTGAAAATGTTGACTATCAATTACATTTGAATGATTAAAATGGTTTTGTGATTGATTGGCTTGTAATAGCTCATCGTCAAGGTCCATCAAGTTAACCGTTTGTGAACTAGAAGGAACTACAGGTTCATTTTCAGATGTTAATCTGGACTCGAGATCGTCCATAGCCCCTAAACACCTATTATATAGCTCATCTTTATCATCTGCTGAAGACCCCTCAAAAACTAACCGTTCTAGTCGATTTGAAATATGTACCAAGTAGGTCTGAATACGTTTATAATCATTACCACCCCTAACAAATGACTCAGAAGCTAGTATCTCTTCCACAAGAATGTCAAGCTTTCTACTGCATATATCCAATTCTTCTACGTTATTCAATTCTACTTCCGGGAACGAAGCATTTCCCGTCTTCTCTAACCTAATACGCTCTCTATAGTCCGGTCGGCAGATACATAATGAGAGGGGTTACCTGGACACAATTTCCAAGTTAATGAAATTTTGGGATATTGTTTGGGGATGGTATGGGGTATGGAATCTGAGTTTTCGATCTCAAGGACCCTGTGCTAACTCGGGAAGAGCCAAAAAACCACGAAAATTTCGGAATTTTTTAGGTTTTTTGCTTACATCTTCTGAACCATGCGTTTTTCGAGAAAAAAGTTCTTATACAAAGTTGTAGAGCATTACATTTTATTCAATTTTAATTGGTCAAAATTATTTGTTGACCCAATACTTACCGAGATACAGCACTTGAAAGATGGAACAAATTTCTCAAAATGTAAAAAACGAATAAATGCAAATTTTTTGCCTCATAACTTTCATTATTCAACATATCTATGTATACTATACATACTATGTATGTCCCCTGACCCCCCTTCCGCCCCCCCTCCAAACTTCTTGTATACATACGTTGCAACTCCAACCATAATGGGAGACAGGAATAATTTTGGACGCACGGCTAGCGTAATAGCATGTGCCAGAGGAAGACATTTGTTCTTCCATGAATCCAGTAAACCCCGTTTATTCGTCAAAATAATCGTATGCACGAGAAGCAGCAGTGTTTCTGGGACAACATGACGGGAACCAGCAAAAGTATTATCAATGGGAGGATAAGTAGCAGTGTCGAACATTTTTGAGCGGATACCTTCCAAAATAATTTTTCCTGCGGTTTTGACAATTCGAGCTCTTTCTTCTGAGGGTCTCCTTCTTTTTTGTTTGAGTACCAGTTATCAGATAAAATTTTATGACCAGTGTTTGAAACACGCTACACTTACTCTGTTGGGTGAATCACTTATGATTATGTCGCCTTTATACTTCTCCTCCAGGCGCCTTTTCAAAGTTTTCATGTGTGGACGAGAATCTTCAGGTACCTGATCAAGCAACTGTCCAATGGAAAACTGGCACTCATCACTATTTTCCTCAAGAAACGCGAATATAATTTTCATGCTTTGATCATAGTTGGAAGTACTAGAACGTCCAGGCCTTTTTTGGACACGTGCAGGCATTGTGTAAAAATTGACAATACACTTTTGGTGGTATTCAGCGTTTACTGCTACTAAATCTGTGTTGAAACTATCCAACACTGTTATACGGCCTTCAATTTTCCGCCCCATTCTTCACCTCGCTCTCTTGCTTTTGTCAAAATCGTGTTTGCTACATTTGGGAGCCTCACTTTTACCATAAGATTGCGTCTTTTAACATTTAACTTGACCTGTTTTTGTCTGAATTTTTCAGTAACTTTTTCCTCGCATAGGAAGCATCTATTGTTGAAATCAAATGATGGCCTACCTGGGCGGGTTGGTTTGGAGGCAGTTGTAGGGGCGTCCTGTTAACGACGTACAGAGGCCAAAATCAGTTTTTAGTTGTAATTTTTTTGAAAAGCCGTGTGAACTGTTATATCCTCCAATCCTTCCCCAAGTAACTGTCAATGTTGAGGCTTGTGGCTTTTAACACTGGAAGCAATAAGCGTAGCAATCCCTCTCTTCTTAACAACAGTCACTTCACGTTCTGCCAAACTTTCATCTCATATGAAACACCGTTCTGGCCCTGTAGGAAACGCCATATCACGTCACCACGGAAATAATTCACAATATTATATTTGACAATGCAGACTTCAATGTGAACACGCTGGAGGGCCATGGCACATTCCACGCCATGGGAGAAATAATGGCTGTCACCGGCACTGCTTGTGATAATTGGCCCGAGGCCGACTTCAACGAAGACGATACAGACGAAGAATGTGAAGACCAGCTCAACCTATTCGACAAAATCAGCATCCAGGAGGAAGGACACAATGATGACGAGAGCGATGACGATTTGCCACATGCTCCAAAAAGATCAAATCGGACGGAGGCCTAATGTATGTACATTTATAATTTATATAACTCTCTGTAAGACTATTGTATAATATCATGTTCACTTAAATACATAAGTATAAGCAATGATATCGATCTATAACCCTTGGCCGGAGGGGGTCAGGGGACATACATAGTATGTATAGTATACATAGATATGTTGAAAAATAAATGTTATGAGGCAAAAAACCTGCATTTTTCTAGTTTTTTTTACATTTTGAGAAATTTGTTCCATATTTCAACTGCTGTATCTCGGTAAGTATTGGGTCAATAAATAATTTTGACATATTAAATTGAAGGAAATGTAATGCTCTACAACTTTGTATAACAATATTTTTCTCGAAAAACGTATGGTTCAGAAGATATAAGCAAAAAATCGAAAAAAGTCCGACAATTTCGAGGTTTTTCGGCTCTCCCCGAGTTAGCACAGGGTCCTCGAAGTCGAAAACTCAGATTCCACACCCCGTACCATCCCCAAATAATATCCTAAAATTTCATTAACTTGGGAATTGTGTCCAGCTAGAAAGTACCTGCCGACCGGACTACTAAGCAATTTACGCTTTTCCGGCATATTTCCCTTACAAACAACTTCCCATATTCGTAATTCATAATCTATCTCGTCTACCAATAACCTATCAACATCCATTCTGATTCCTCAAAGTAAAACCCTTTTTACCACAAGTATACCGTTTTATGTATTATTCTCAAAGTAATTCTTTGGTTTGTCACGTTCTGACGATATTTTTCCACTTACATAAACGAGTACAGAAAGTTATGTATAACTATTGTCAGTATTGCTCCTTTCTATTATAGTACGACCTAAAGGTATATGTTCCAAACTATAGCCCCTCGTTAACTCATCAAAAATCTTGTTAAGGCCCCACGTTGGGCGCCAAACTTGTTAGCTATATTTATCTATATTTTCCTTTACCTACCTTTAGGTCATCGCTATATCTCTTAGTCAACAATCGATCACTATAAGAGTATATTTTAGGCCCGTCTCTAGCATCAGTGAAGACGTCGCGGATTCTAGTTTATGATGTTGATAATTGGCGCCAACAAGTTAAACTCAAATATACTGATATATGCCAAGAAACTTGTAACTTCACTTTCTATCAACTAATAACAATACGATTATTGAACTCCCTATCAAAATGAAAGAAAGCAATACTTGTAGCTAGTTTTATTACTACTAGAACATTATTACCATCGATCAGACAATTAGTATCTTTAATATTACAACCTAACGCAGGGTACCCCAAATAGCTTAACTTAAACCGCTCGTAAGTTTAATGGTTACACAGTTTTTATATGCAAAACAATATCATCAGATTCTAGCTAAAACACTTATCTTTGTGACGATATACTCGCAGACATTTAATACGTCCCGTTACTCCTATTACATGTCAGCTTGACAGGCCCCAACCGCGGCTGTCATTCGCTACACATCGACCCCCAAGACTGCGGTTGATTCTCCGTAGATTATCTTTCCAAGATTTTCCGCCTAATAGTTGTTGCCTGTTCACAGGCAATAAACTTCGCAATCGTTGAATTCGTGTTTCCCAAATCGCTTCACAGCTTGAATATAATATTCATTGGAAAAATGACATCCGCTTAATGATCTCTCTTACAGGAACGGTTGGCCAGTAACCCAATTCTTTACTATCACCAAACCATATTAAATGGCGAGATTGTCATTTACACCTCACGAAAACTCTTGCCTTTTTTAAAAGCTGATATACAAATTTTCTCTCAAACAAACAAACGTTGTTTTTATATCTTCTCTAGCAACGAACAAAGCCAATCTGATATTAATTTTATCGCGTCACTCTCACTAGATTCCTCATTCAACACTAGTATTAATATCAAATGCTTTTGACACGTAAGATTTTCCGCCTAATAGTTGTTGCCTGTTCACAGGCAATAAACTTCGCAATCGTTGAATTCGTGTTTCCCAAATCGCTTCACAGCTTGAATATAATATTCATTGGAAAAATAACATCCGCTTAATGATCTCCCTTACAGGAACGGTTGGCCAGTAACCCAATTCTTTACTATCACCAAACCATATTAAATGGCGAGATTGTCATTTACACCCCACGAAAACTCTTGCCTTTTTTAAAAGCTGATATACAAATTTTCTCTCAAACAAACAAACGTTGTTTTTATATCTTCTCTAGCAACGAACAAAGCCAATCTGATATTAATTTTATCGCGTCACTCTCACTAGATTCCTCATTCAACACTAGTATTAATATCAAATGCTTTTGACACGTAACAATGATATTAAGATGTATTACCTTTCGTATAATAATAGTTCTATTAATATCAACAGATACAACTAGCGCATTCAGCCACTGTAAATGTAGGTTGTGTCTTCAACTAGATTTAGTAAACGATTCCAGCAATTATAGGAAATTTCCTCAAAGCTTGCACTACGAAATCGGCTACAATGACGCCATATGAGTACCCATGGCCAATCGTTTTAGATTTCCTTCTAAAGCTGCTGCAAGGAATGACGTTTCTCATAATTGCCAGGCGTTTCTATTACATTTTCAGAAATAAGTAGGTCCGTAGGAATCATTAAATATATTCTTACTTCCCTCGTCTAAAACACGAAGGAAGCATTGTAATTTTCACGTTTTAGGGTCCTAGATGACGAAAAACCGGTTTTTTCAATTCCCTATGTCCGTCTGTCTGTCTGTCTGCCTATTGGCAGTATAACTCAAAAAATATTTGTTTCGAAAGAGATATTTTGGGCTACCCATGGGGGTCATGTTCCTGCATGAAATGAAGTGTCCTAACTTTACTTTATATGCAGGGAGAGCACCTTAAAAATATACAATTTTGTTTATTTTTGATTTAACTGAGCAATACATAAAAGTAGCAACTTGCACATAGCTGGGGCTTTTCCCTTAAAAATGGAAACCAACAGATACACAATAAATCTTTTAAAAAATAAAAAATGGGTTAACAATAAATACGTTCTGTTTAAGACACCCGCATCTTACTGATCGGAGGCATCCTTGGTGGCCGAGGCGTGCTTCACTTCAAAGGAAAAGCAAAGCATTGAAATGCATTCACTGGCTCGTTCGCAAGCACTGAACTTCGAATCCAATCTCGGTATTTTTACTTCCGTCGTTCAAAATACGAAGGAAGTATTGTAATCACGAAAAATTACCTTCTGATACTTCTTCAGATGTTCACGTTTCAGGGTCTCTAGATGACGAAAAACAGGTTTTCTTAATTTTGTATATCTGTCTGTCTGTCCGTTGACAATATAACTCAAAAACTATTCGTTGGAGGAAGACGATCTTTTGCATTCATATTATATGTCTACCTGGCATGAAACCGACACAATTTGGGAGAAGTATATACAGGGGGAGCACCTTAAAATAATAAAAAATTGTTTAGTGTTGCTTTACCTGGAATTTTGGTACAAGTAATAGTATGCACATAGCTCAAGCTTTATCATTGGCGAAAATGTGGCCAAAGAGATACAGGTTAAACATCACAACTGAGCCAGAATAGTATGTTGCCTTATAACGTAGTAAAAACTCGTCCGCTTGTGGCTCAGCTATTCTAGCAGCGGAGAGCTGTGTGCAAATTTCAGCAAACTACATTTTTACTTACATCGTCTAAAAACGAAGGAATTTTTTATTTGAAAAAGACAAAAGTAATAATTTCTATATAGCTCACACTTTATCATTGGTGAAAATGAGTCCTAGCAGATGCAGGGTACACATTACACATTAAAAATAAGACAGAATAGTATGGTGCTTTATAACGCATTAGAAACTCGTCTAATGCTAACATGCCCGTGGCTCAGTTCTTCTAGCGGCGAACAAGAAAATGGCTCGAAATATTCGCCTCAGAGCGCGGAGTTTGAATCTCAGCAGACTAGGTTTTTTATGTACAAATTGATCAAATTTGAGCGAGGGAAGTTGCGTGTAAACGCATACCGCGCATACATTTTTTCCTCTAAAAATAACTAGAGAACGCGTTTTTAGGCAATTACCACATGGTATTGTAGTCGATCACTTAAGCTTAATATTGAATGTGAACAACAAACGTTTTATAAACCAGAGAAACAACGCTTGCTCTCAACTGTCGTCATAGGTAATGTACACAAAATCCTTTATCTAATACACTTGTCTGTCCGGGACGCTGTTTCAGCAGCCAAAACGTAAGAGATAGAGAAAAAAGTTATGAAAGTTATATATGTTTGTAATGGTCATGTGAGGTCAGAAACCGAATTTCAGTCACGTGACACTTCCGGTTTTCGAGAAATCACGTGAAAAACGGTCTTTTTTGTTTTATTAAATGAGACATTTGTCTCACTGGTTGCTAGTATTTAATAATTTTACACTTTACGAAAATGTATCACACAGGTTATTATTTATAAATAACTGAAGAACTAATTATTAATTGTTAAATTCGCTATTGTTCAAAAAATACATTTTGAAATACATATTGATATGTACCTACCTACATACAAGAGTACCATTTTATTTTATTATTAGAAAGTGATTTATTTTATGTTCTCTAGTTTTTTCAATAAATAGATATTTCACTTTTCTTTCTAAGTTTTATGTGTCCCCCTTCAAGATATCTGGCGGCCCCTTAGGGGGCGCGCCCCACAGGTTGAGAACCACTGGTTAGTAGTGATACCATTTGACCCCAACAATTTAGCAACCGGTAAGGCGTCAAAAACGCCATAAATATATTTTTGTAAGTTTTTGGTTTCTTGTTCAAGTTCTCGTTTTTCTTGTATAAACCTTAACTTGCGTTTTAGTTTAATTCTTCCATTTTTAGTCATAATCTAACTTCCATAATTTCAATTACAGCAGCTAGTACATACAATTGCGATCATCCAAAGGTGCAGTTTTTCGTTACTAAGGCAATTTTTAAATTTTTTCCATACATTATAACTGGCTATTGTTAGTTTTTTTAAATCATTTAAAAATAAAGTGATGATAGTGACATTTAAAAAGTTTGTAACGCTTATGAATAAAAGGCAAAGTTACACAAAAAATTGCGTGCACCTTTGAGTGATCGTAACAGTACCTTATTGAAATCTATGAAAAAACCACAGGGTTTTAAAAAAGACAAAAAGATACATACTACCAAGTCACACATTGCTTCTTCAGTGTTATTATTAAGTACTACTGCTAAATTCCTTCTTGCTTTAAGATTGTGTACTGAAAATTATATACGAATATTCCAACGCAGCGGTCTTTTTCGGTCAGCTCTCCTGTATTCAAACAGATTTTAGGTTAATGTTTCTAAAACACAAACTGCTCTAAGCAGGTAGTTGAAGTGTTTAGTACCTTCAATGATAGTATTTAAAGTAAGCTTTATTTTCTGAAAATTCAAAACAACAACAAAAAATTATTAAGAACTAACCTAACAAACGCAACGTCGATCTGGAAGACCTTCTCTAGCAATATTATACAGGGTGCCCGAATTTCGTAGGGACAACATGGGTAACTTTTGTATTTGAAGAGATAGAGAGATGGTTAAATTAGCAAAAAGGTGCAGGTTTGAGAGCTCATTAAGAATAAATTTTCAAATTTGACTTCTCATGGCCCACTCGTTTAAAATTTAAAAAAAAACAAAATCTCCTAATTTCTTTTATTTGCCGTAACTTTTTAGTTACTTAAGATATTGAGATGCGATTTCAACTAATTTGTATGGTAATTTAAATACTTTTATTGGAACTTAATAAAACCAATTCTATTTGTGCAAATTTTTAGTAATCTAACCTAACCTCAAAATTTTAAATTGGTACCGTACAATTTTTTTGACCCTTTTAAGAGAGGATTTTTTTCTGAATGCAATGATGTATCACATGATATGGAAAATTCTTAAAACAACTGAGCTTATTTTTTTTACAGGCAGAAATCACTAGTGCCATGATCACAATAACTTTGTTTTCTGTTTATCACGTTATCTGTGAAATTATGTTTCGAAACAAAAAGCAGGCTTATCATCATACGTGCCTGTCAGAAGTGTGAGTGTTATTACTTCAACTTATAATGGAAAAATAAAAAAAAAAGATGTATTTTGTGCGTAAGTATATCAAGTACTACAAGAACGTAGAACTTACACGTCAAAGATACGGAACACATTGACACTACTGGCAGGCACATATGATGATAAACGTGCTTTTTGTTTGAAAACATAATTTCATAGATAACGTGATAAACAAAAAACAAAGTTCTTGTGATCATGGCACTAGTGATTTCTGCCTGTAAAAAGAATAAGTTCAGTTTTTCAAAATTTTGAAGAATTTTTCATATCGTGTGATACATCATTGCATTCAGAAATAAATTCTCTCCTAAAAGGGCCCAAAAAAAATTGCAAGGTACCAATTTAAAATTTTGAGGTTAGGTTAGATTACTAAAAATTTGCACAAATAAAATTGGTTTTATTAAGTGCCAATACAAGTATTTAAATTACCATACAAATTAGTTCAAATCACATCTCAATATCTTCAGTAACAAAAAAGTTACGTCATATGAAGAAATTAGGAGATTTTGTTTTTTTTAAATTTTAAACAAGTGGGCCATCACAAGTAAAATTTGAAAATGGATTCTTGATGAGCTCTTAAACTTGCACCTTTTTGCTAATTTAACCATCTCTCTATCTCTTCAAATACAAAAGTTACCCATGTTGTCCTACGAAATCCAGGCACCCTGTATACCGGGTGTCCGTTCTCAAGTCGAACATAGGCGATTAACATTGTATTGAACGTTTTTGCAGATTCCTGTTCGCCAATCACACTTACAGGGAAGGTAATGGTATCAATAGAAAGATAAAATTATTACGCATCAAATGATACCAATAATAATATTTAAGGTGCGATTTTATTTTAAAATACGCATTTAAAACTTAGGAATTGTTTAATATGCCATGCCTTGCTTTTCAATTTCGATAGCATTTGTCAAAAAAATTGGTAATTAGTTGGCGTCAATCAGGTATTTTCTGTCAACGTCTGTTAAAATTATCTACAGAACAATGAATTATTTCAATGAAGAACGAGTGAATACATTAACGTTAATTGCCTATGTTCGACTTTGAGAATGGACACCCGGTATAGGCTGCTTCCTTCTCTCCTTATTTTTAATCCCTTGAGGTAGTAAAACTAATCTCACATTTTCGAAGCGTTCGCTGCAATTTACTGCACAAGAGGACGGCATTTCAAAAAACCGCAATGAATGACCAATAACACATGGGAGCAAAATTCAGGCGATGGCGACATTTTCACAGATCAAAGAATGGGGGTACTCTCCTACATATACTGGCTCTGAAATATACTAAGGTCTCTAAATCTCGTTAGCTACGCTAAGCTAACATAGCTAGGGAAACTCGGTGTTTATATCAAAACCCAACTTGGTTTTTCAGTGGAGTACACAATTAGTTTATAGGTTAGAATATAAATGAATTTCAGTTTCTGCAACCCGAATGCCATAAATAAATACAGCATACAGCATTTGCAGCATACCCTCGTCCAAATACACCGTAAGCTGTAAGGCTTGATAGCTCACGGGTAGAGGGCCTGCCCACCTATACAATCGCACTCGGTTTGTATCCGACTTGGGGCCGTCGCAAAAAGCTTTTTTAAAATTAAATAAATGAGCGCAAGAGAGAATGACTGCGAGAGAGACAGGTGTCAACAAAGCGTGTAATCAAATCCAAAATGGCCGCCGCGGAATTCCGAGTATCGCGTAATCAAATTTAATTCGCGAGTCATATGTGCAATGCGGATCATGTGTGTTTAATCCGTGGGTTAATTCGCAGAATTTAATTGGGTCAATTAATTGGAGCATTTGATTCGGAGTTTAATTGGATTACTCAATTTAATCGATCAATTTAATTAGGTCATTTAATTAGGTCAATCAATTTGATTATCAATTTAATTTGATTGACCTTTGACATAATCCAATTAGTGGTAGCGGCATACTACTGTATTGTGCTATTTTTAAGAAAGTTTTAACCTTTTGTTTCAGAAATTAAATGAGACTTCATAACAGACTTCTTAGGGAGGTACTAAATCCTTTTGAGATGCCAGAAAAAGAGTTTCAAGACAAATTCAGATTGTACAAAGAATTAACCAGAGATTTAATTGGTTAAGTCCACATGCCGCGGCAAGTGTTAGGTGTACGCGATTACAATTTTGCTTATAAGAAAATAGAATTTTAATGAATGATGTTGATAAATATGATAAAATTACTATTTGAAGGTTCTAGCTACTTTACTTTTAGTAATTCAACAATTTACGAAAAATATAACTATCAAGAAGTGCTGGTTTATATTGATGGGTTATATGTCGCAATATTTTGCCCACCAGTCACTAATAATAAGCATCCTCCTCACATTTACATAAATAGAAAAGGATTTTCCAGTCTCACATCGTTTCGACACGTTAATGACAGCATTACAGAGCTCACCCTAAATGTACCCTAATTACCGTAACAGGATAATTTGTCCGGCTTAGACATCAGGGAGAAGGGCGTTACGCTACAAACGGTTCCAATTAGGGCAAGATAATAGTCACTAAAGGTGTAAATGCCAGGCGACGCTACTTTACTGACTGACTCGAGTGAGCTCATCCAGAAAGTGGAAGAGATGGTCCAACTTTTATGATTCAACCCTGGCAGTGCTTGAACGACGGTCCAACAAACAGCTGGGCTAACTTACCTTACTCGCATTTGCCAACAGCAGACGCAATCTCCTTTACAGATGAAAAATACACAAAATAACACAACGCAAACGTCATAAATCTACTAAAGAGAAGCACAACTAATTAAAAATTAACTACATTAATGTGGAAAAGTGTGTATGTGAACAATGAACATCAAATAGATTATTCGTTAAAGGTTAAAAATGCTCGGTAGAGGTTAGTGGTGTTAATTGGGCAAAGTTTAATCTAAATACAGCCGATAAACGTGACGGCAAACGATATAAAACTGCAACAAAAACAGTAACAACTTTTAATTTACACAACGAAACTACTTTCATACAATAAATCTTGACGGTAAACAATCAAGTATGACACAATAATGGTAATTACTTTAATCTCACCGCCTTAAGCTAGGTACAAACAATAAAGCTTGACGGTAAATACTCAGAATTAACTTAAAGGCGGTAATCTCTATTCAAAA
This sequence comes from Agriotes lineatus, assembly GCA_940337035.1. Lineage (NCBI taxonomy): Eukaryota > Metazoa > Arthropoda > Insecta > Coleoptera > Elateridae > Agriotes > Agriotes lineatus. Next base: position 15,535 of record CALNHX010000835.1, read on the forward strand.
TCCTAATTATTAAGTTAACAATGCTGCGTAACATGGCGACACTTCCGAAGTCACTTCACTGCATATTTGCGCTCGTTAAAGTTATTGCAAAATGACACAATACCTTTTGAAGGATTCAGCTGCTATGATGATGTCCAACAGAGCTACCGGTCGGGTTCCAATCGACTTTTTCCAAAATGTTTGAATAACTACGAGAAACTATATAGGGTGCCATATGTCAAGCAGGTCTGGACAGTAATTAAAATGCCGAAATGTAGATGACATTTTAGGATTTTGGAAAAACAGTGTAAATACGCCACTGTTAAAAAAAATTTGCTCGATAAATTTTAAACATACCGGCAAGTTCCGCTACAAGTGAAAGAGTATTTTCTATAGCTGGGCGAATTTACGAAGAGCGCAGAACTCGATTTAACGCTGAAAATGTTGAACACATATTATTTTTAAATCAAAATTTTAATGTGTAGATGTGTAGATGAACTTATTATTCTAATAAAAGTAATGTTTTGTATTTTATACTACGCTTAAAGCTGAAAATGTTGATTATGTTTTATTTTTAAACCAATTTATTGTGTAGATAAACTTATTATTCTAATAAAAGTAATGTTTTGTTTTGTATATTTGGCTTAATGCTGAAAATGTTAATTACGTTTTATTATTAAACCAAAAATGTATTGTATAGATGTGTAGATGAACCTATTTTTAGGAAAATAATGTTTGTTTTGTATACTCGGCTTAACACTGAAAATGTTGATTACGTTTTATTTTTAAACCAATTTATTGTGTACATGTGTAGGTAAACTTATTATTCTAATAAAAGTAATGTTTTGTTTTATATACTCGTCTTAACGCTGAAAATGTTGATCCTTGTACATAAAAGTACTTTTAAATCTACCAAGTAAAAGTTTTGGATAGCAACATATACCTTCTGTACTCATACCAATAAGGGAAAAGTCAATTCCAATGACAGCTTTTGCTATTGTATTAAAAGTAATGTCTTTGAAGACAGCTGCAAGAAATGTATTTGCGAGAAATCAGTATTTATCCCTTGTCGTAAGTTATTGTAGTCAATTTTTATTTTTATGTCAACTATTCTGATTGTCACTTGCAAAACATATTTTTAGTTTTGTATAGGGTTTTTTTCATTGGTTTTAAACTTGAACATTTTGTTCTATCTGAATTTAAATTTTGAAATAAAAGCTGCGTGTCACGTCGTGAGTGGCGTGTCACGCCGTGAACGTGAATGAACTTGAGCGTGAACGTGCGTGACGTGAGCGAAATCTCACTCACGCGCCCATCTCTACTTCGCTTGGGGAAGGCGTAAGGCCTCCCGCCAAGCGGAACCAGAGAGCACTGCGGGATCAATCCTCAAGCTTTAAACGCCACTGTATGCAATAAACAAAATTAGGTTTTGAAACCTAACTAAACTATCAATTTCTACTCTGATGCGGGAAAAGTACTAAAATTTAGGATACAAATGCTAGAAAATTGGTTAAAGCGCCAGATGTAAAAATTGTCCTTACAGATTTTCCGGATTGGTATGCGACTCGGCCTAATGTGGGATGCAGCACCTTCGCAATATAATAACGGAGACACTACATCTATATTAATAGGCGATAGTGGTTATGGTCTTGAACCCTGGATGCTTACTTATTTTTTTGTTGGTGTTAATGGTACTCCGGAAGCTGGATTTAATTAAATCATACGATCAACGAGAAATGTAATACAACAAATTTTTAGTATTTGTACAGTGTCACACCTTCATCCTGCAGATGCAGCATTTCTTGTATATGCTATTGCTGTTCTTCACAACATCGCAATTTGGTCTAAAATCGAGATCGATTAAAACAACATATCATATGATATTGATAGCTTTGACGAAAATCGAAAACCACGACGAAAACTTATCAAACTCAAAACATCTCTGCCAGGAACTTTATTACGTTTAAAAAAATGTAAAATATTCTACACAAACCGTACAAAATAGAGCGTTAGTCACCGAGACAAGTTTTCTCTAAAATTTAATCTACATTTGTATAAAATTCGAATAGAGGGCCTTCACTTACACTTACACTATACTAGGTAGATTAGCTCTATGATATTTGTAAATCAGGCTATAAATTCCCGGTGTAAATACCCATTTTGGGCATTTACCCGGGTAAATAGCCCGGCTATTTACCCCTAATAATAAATACCTGGATAATTTACATCAATACACGTACCACGTTGTTTATAGTAGATTCCCTACTGCACTAGTGCTTGTTTACTGCTTTGTGGCGTCACGGAGAGGCCATGCCATACTGGGGCGTTTTCGTGCGAGTGTTTTTCTTCTTTTTCAGGTGCCGTCTGCGTTGTGAAGGTTGGCAATCATAATCGCTATTCGTATTTTGATGGTGCTGATCAAAATAGTTGGCTAGTAGTGCAATTGAACCATTCTCTTAAGTTTTTCATCCACAAATGTCTTCTCCTTCCCTCGCTTCTCCTCCCTTTAATCTTTCCCTGCGGTATTATCTGGAGCAGATGATAACGGGTGTTCTTTAATTATTCCGGTCAAGTTGGCTTTGAAATATTTGTTGTATGAATAATATGTTGGTGGCACTGTAAGTCATTATGACAAGAGCTCACAATTATGTCAAATTCGAGGTTAGCAGGTTAGGTTTTGCGTCAGTTTGTGTCAAAACTGACGGAAAATCCTACCTTTTTTCACATCTGATTTCTTCAGTGTCCATGTTTCCATTCCGTAAAATAGTATAGAGAATAGTAGTCTTCTTTTTTTTTCTAGGCTAAGTAGGCCAGTCGTTAAGTCTTTTAAAATGACTGTTAGCGGGAGTAATTCCGGACAAGCTGGAATAAATTTTAATCTGTTCTGTTGGGACTTAGAAAATATATATTAATTTTGCACCCCTTGACAGCCGGATTTAACCGCTACGCTTAAAAAAAGGTCTAAATTTTTATATTTTCTTAATATTAGTGAATATCTCGATAGTATCAACTTTTGAGCAAAATACGTAGTTATCAAAATTAAAGAAGAGTAAATTCTCTACAAAAAATGTTCTATACATTTTTGTCATATATTAGCTTGTTTCGAATTCATAGGCGTCGAAATATATTTGTTTTCGAGCATTTGCTTGTTATTTTCTTTTACGATAGAAGAAGTATTGGATTCACCCTAAAAATTCGAAATTGAGTTTTCAAAAGATCTTCACGTTTTAAAGTACCCTGAACCCAAAAACATGTTTTTGTTCATTGCTCTGTCTGTGTGTCTGTCTGGCTGTGTGTCTGTTTGTGAACAGAATATCTCAAAACGAAAAGAGGTATGACGTTGAAACTTCATATATAAGTTTTGTGTACTATCTAGATGCGACAGCAAGCTTTGAAGAAAATCGCATAACCGGAAGTAGGTGTTTACTCTTGGATTTTTCAGTTTTTTTAAATTTTTTCAAAAACGGCTTTAACGATTTTTTTCAAACTTTACAATTTTATGAAACTTTTAATGTGTATTGATGTGAGCTAGGCAATTTTTCAGTCGAATACCTCTAAAATGGGTTTCTTTTGTTTTCTTTTCCAATTTTTTTTATTAACTCTTATTTTAAATAGAACACCCAGTATATTATTACATTCTTGAATTCAGTTTAAAATTTTAGAGAACAATTATCTCTTGAACTAACGCTCTATTGTGTACGGTTTCTGTACAAATTGCAATTTTTGAAAATTTTTGACAAATGTATGTATGTATGTATGTATAATACTTGCGGTGTAGAAGCTGGTGCTTTATGTGCTTGCATCTGGCGGTACAATGCTCAACTTGCCCCGGATTCGGGATACAAAGTTAAAGATTAAAAATCAAATTTTGGCTAATAGGCCAGTCGATAAGTCTTTTGAAATGGCTGTTAGCGGGAGTAATTCCGGATGATTTTATTTCTGCATGCATTTAGTGGCTGCGATACTGTTTCCGCACTATACAGGCAGGGGAAAATGAAGTTCGTTAAACTTCTACAGAAAGAGAAAAACTTACAGGAGGCTGTTAAAATTTTCAAAGACCCAAACGCGTCCTCAGAGAAAATAGATAAAGTGGGAGAACAATTTCTTCTTCTTCTGTATGGATCAAAACACTGTGTATCATTGAACAGGTATAGATACTAGTGTTTCGTACAATCTATTAACAGAAGTTTACCAAATCTAGCATCATTACCACCAACCAAAGACGCAGCTCGCTTGCACTCGTTCCGTACTTAAACCAAATTCAGCTATGGTATGGAAACGAAAAATCACCTTTAGAGTGGGGATGGAGAAATTCAAAGAATGAATTAATGCCCATTCCCACTGTACAAGACGCAGCTCCCCAAGAATTACTGAAACTAATTTCTTGTATATGCGCCAAAGGTTGTAATGTATCTTGTAGCTGTTGCAAAGCAGGTTTTCATTGCTCAGTAATATGTGGTTTCTGTCAGGGCAAATCTTGTTTGAATACTGTGGATGTGATCGAAGTAGACGACGAAGACTACGACGAGGACTTGCATATCGATCTAGAACAATCAATAGAACATTCCCAAGAGTATGAAGCAAATTCGGAACACGAGACAGATATTGTTGAAAGTCAAAGTGATATTGAACAACCACCAACATCAAAAAGGCAAAAAAAATTGATGAGCAGTCAACTTCAAAAGAAACTTGAAGTTGGCAAAGTTGGAATAGTGGATTAGGTCTATTGGGGATACCACTTAAAAAAACGCGCCGAGTACTCTACCTCTAGGTGGTGTGGAAGCGAGTACAAAGTAAGCGACATAATTTCTTTACATGAGTAATAGAAATCGTATATAGTACGAACAAGAATTTTTTGTAGCATCGAACGTCAATAATAATAAATAAAAATGTGGTGTGATACACGCACAAAACTTCCTTTCATAGTGATTTTATAATTAGCCAAAATTTGATTTTTAATCTTTAACTTTGTATCTCGAATCCGGGGCAAGTTGAGCATTGTACCGCCAGATGCAAGCACATAAAGCACCAGCCTCTACACCGCAAGGTAAAACGAGGTTATCGATTATACATACATACATAGGTACATACATTCAAGCATATGTCAAAAATTTTCAAAAATTGCAATTTGTACAGAAACCATACAAAATAGAGCGTTAGTTCAAGAAACAAATTTTCTCTAAAATTTTAAGCTAAATTCAAGAATGTAATAATATACTGGGTGATCTATTTAAAATAGGAGTTAATAAAAAAAATTGGAAAAGAAAACAAAAGAAACCCATTTTAGAGGTATTTGACTGGAAAATTGCCTAGCTCACATCAATACACATTAAAAATTTAATAAAATTGTAAAGTTTGAAAAAAATCGTTAAAGCCGTTTTTGAAAAAAATTTAAAAAACTGAAAAATCACAAGAGTAAACACCTACTTCCGGTTATGCGATTTTCTTCAAAAGCTTGCTGTCGCATCTAGATAGTACACAAAACTTATATATGAAGTTTCAACGTCATACCTATTTTCGTTTTGAGATATTCTGTTCACAAACAGGCACACAGCCAGACAGACACACAGACAGAGCAATGAACACAAACATGTTTTTTGGGTTCAGGGCACTTTAAAACGTGAAGATCTGTTGAAAACTCAATTTCGAATTTTTAGGGTGAATCCAATACTTCTTTTATCGTAAAAGAAAATAACAAGCAAATGCTCGAAAACAAATATATTTCGTCGCCTATGAATTCGAAACAAGCTAATATATGACAAAAATGTATAGAACATTTTTTATAGAGAATTTACTCTTCTTTAATTTTGATAACTACGTATTTTGCTCAAAAGTTGATACTAATCGAGATATTCACTAATATTAAGAAAAATATAAAAATTTAGACCTTTTTTTAAGCGTAGCGGTTAAATCCGGGCCTGTCAAGGGGTGCAAAATTAATATATATTTTCTAAGTCCCAACAGAACAGATTAAAATTTATTCCAGCTTGTCCGGAATTATTCCCGCTAAAATGTACTTGTCGACTGGCCTAAAGGTCTTTCACAGAATAGCTTTTTCATTTTGATAAAAGTTGATCTTGCTTTGTTTATCCTTGATTTTATTTCTACTCAGCAATTGTTGTCTTTATTGATTGTCTTACTCAGATATGAATATTTTACTACCTTCTCTATGGGCACGTTTCTTATATAGGGATTTTAATTCATTCTCGCTGTTTTATTTACTACCATGTACTTTGTTTTTTACGTTTAGAAAAAGTGCACATTCTTCTCTGTTTGTTACTACCTTCTATGCTAGTTGCCATCGAAATTGTGTCGTCAGCGTATTTTACGTTGTTAGTTGGTATTCTGTTAATTTTTACGCCTATTGTTTCGTATGCTAAAGCTTTTCTCATTATCTCCTCTACGTAGTTATTGAACAATGTTGGTGATAGCACACAGCTCTGCCTAACGCGTTTTATATTTCTATTTTTACTTCCTTTTACAATAAAGAAAGTATTGGATTCACCCCAAAAATTCGAAATTGAGTTTTCAACAGATCTTCACGTTTTAGAGTCCCCTGAACCCAAAAAAACATATTTTTTTTATTGGTCTGTCTGTCTGTGTGTCTGGCTGTGTGTGTGTCTGTCTGTGAACAGAATATCTCAAAAATGAAAAGAGGTATGGCGTTGAAACTTCATATATAAGTTTTCTGTACTATGTAGATGAGACAGCAAGCTTTTGAAGAAAATTTCATAACCGGAAGTAGGTGTTTACACTTGTGATTTTTCAGTTTTTTTCGATTTTTTCAAAAACGGTTGTAACGATTTTTTTTAAACTTTACATTTTTACTAACTTTTTAATGTGTATTGATGTGAAATAGGTGATTTTCTAGTTGAATACTTCTAAAGTGGGTTTCTTTTGTTTTTTTTTCTATTTTTTTATTAACTATTAACTATTTTAAATAAATCACTCGGTATATTATTACATTTTTTAATTCACTTTAAAATTCTAGAGAAAATTTGTCTCTTCAACTAACGCTCTATTTTGTACCGTTTTTGTAGAATTTGTAATTTTTGAAACTTTTTGGCAAATGGTTAAAAATTAAAAATGAAATTTTTGACTAATTATAAGAACACTGTAAAAGGAAGTTGTGTGAGTGTATCACACCAGATTTTTTCAGTGCTATTGCCGTCTACCTTTATAACTGCTTTTTGATCGTAGTTTGCGTTACAAATAATAATTATTCTGATGTCTTGTATGTCTAGATTCTTCTCTTCCAGTAAGGTAGTTAGTTGTTCGTGACGTTCAATATATCAAGAGCGTATATCTAAATGAACGGAGAAACATCTAACACCTTCAATATGGCAAAAAGAATCAAACAAGGGGACAGCCTTAGATCTCTCCTATTCATAACAATTATGGACAGGATACTCTTAAATACAAGAATTAGAACACAAAATCTGCAGACAATAATAGGACATTATCAAGTGGCACAAATAAAAGTAGGCAATTTAATGTACACTGACGATAATATACTCGTAGCAGATACACATAGAAAAATGAAAAGACTAATAGGAATATGGAGTGAAGAAATTGAAGATATGGGAATGGAAATGAACACAAATAAGACGAAAATTATGATTATAAACAACAGAAACAACGAGATGATAAGAAAAATAGAAATAAATGGAGATACAAGAAGTAGCATCAGTTGAATACTTAGGCTCAATAATAACGGATGACTGAAAAATAGATGTTGATATAGCACACAGAACAAAAAAGAAACAGAAACATATACCACGCGATAAACAAAACAATATCAAGTAAAAGAGAAATAAATAAACAAGCGAAAATAAACGTCTACAATGCGATAGCTAGACCAACACTAACATACGGAAGTGAGACATGGGCCATAACCAAAGCGCAAGAAAGTAAGCTAAATGCGGTAGAAATGCAGTTCTTAAGAAAGATCGAGGGAAAGACCAAATGGGACAGAGTGGCGAATGAAAGTATTAGACAAACACTAAAACAAGAAGGTATAATGGATTTTATCTACGACCACCACTAAAAGTAGGCCTTTTAGCACTAGCTTGTTTCACTAAAAGTGACGTTTTATAGTTTACCGTGGTTAAAGAAATCAGCTATTTACTTTTAGCACATGTGCTAAAAGTGACGCGAGGTTATAAAACTACAATTTCGAACTGGAATGAAGTTGTAAAGTTATTCTAGTTGCTTCTTGCGTTACAGGTAAAGTGTTTTTGAAATAATTAAAGCGTTATGTAATGAATACAGTCAGATGTGGAATATTAATAATTACATTTCGTAACTCACCTTGACTACTGTCATTCGCAAACATTCGCCCTCGCTACATGACCTACTGTTTATTATGACATAAATTAGAAGTGTCGTAGATGCAAACCTGTGTTAAATCGATATTTATGGATTAATAAGGGTAACATTAAGGTCTTAGATAAAATATTGTATGAAACGCGTGCTAAAAGTCATTTATGTACGAGACATGTTATGAAATTCAGCCTTCGGCTTCGTTTCATAATTTTCATGTCTCGTGCATAAAGGTCAACTTTTAGCACTTGTTGCAAGTAGCAAGTACGATGGTATAGACATATCATAAGGAAAGACGAACAGTCACTGGTAAAAAATATCACGGAGGCATCAGGAGAACGGAAGAGTAAAAGGGGGAAACCCAGGAAACGATGACTCCAGAAGATTGAAGAAATAGGAACTAAGAGGGGAAAACCATTAAAAGAAATTAAAAGTTTGGCAAAGGACCGCAAAGAGTGGAGAAAGTGGACCTCATATCTGACACCCTAAGAGGGCAAAAGGATTCGAAGAAGAAGAAGAAATTATCGTTATTGAAATTGTTCTACTTTCTCACATTTACTTTTATACCAATGTTGCATTGTTTCCCTTATCTCTGTACGTGTTTGTTTTTGGATCTTCTTGTATTTCGTGTTTGTATTTGTGTCTCCTTCTTATATCGATGAGTTGAAGAATTTCCATTATCAGCCATTCGTACTTTATAGTTTGTTTCCTTTTTCTGAGTATTTATTTGCTGAGTTTCATAATCGCGTTCTTAAACATTTTTCATTTTCCGGGAGTTTTAGTAGGTTTCAGTTACAAATGCAATAACATCTTAATATAGCTTTCAGAAAATTAATTGGTATGATGCCTCATTCATAGCGCCTTAAAGAAAGCGTTAAGATAGTTTTGTTATCAGTGCAAGAACATTTCCTCAATTCTCTCTTTGAAAAGTTGACCCTAAAATGTGATACAACGCGTTTTCATAAGCAAGTATTGAAATTACGCATTTGTGTACTATTTAATACCAACTAAATGTTGTTCTATACCGGGTGACAATGAGACTAGGGCCATGCTTATATCTTCTTTATTTATGAATCTATGTGGATAAAATTTTATACGAAGATATTAGACATAATTTCTGATTGCCCGATAGACATAGTCAAAATGTCTCACTTCCTGTTTTACCGGAAATGATACCAACTTTGTATTTTTAAATGGAACACCCTGTATATTTTATGTTTTTCTGATTCTATGAGTCAAATTGCATATAATTCTTCTTTTAGTGCTGATCCGTTAACGGATATTAGCGATCATTCTGGCTATTTGGACCTTATTTACCGCGGCTCTAAAAAGTGCCGTTGTTGTGGTATTGTACCATGTTCTTAAATTTTTGAGCCACGATATCCTTCTCCGTCCTGGACCTCTCTTTCCAAATACTTTGCCCTGTAATACCAGCTGAAGCAATCGATATCTCTCTCCATTTCTCATTATGTGGCCTAAATATTGAAGTTTCCTAGTTTTTATGGTTTTTATTACTTCTCTCTCTTTGTTCATCTTTTGTAAGACGGTGATATTGGTAATATGTTGTGTCCACGAGATTCTTAATATACGCCTATATAGCCACATTTCGAATGCTTCAAGCTTTTTTGTTGTTGCTTCATTGAGGGTCCATGATTCTGCGCCATATAATAAAACAGGAAAAATGTAACAGCGCAGTAGTTCTATTTTCATACGTATATCCAAGTCATGACTTATGAATAAGGCTTTCATTTTAACAAACGCAACTCGAGCTTTTTCTATTTTGCATTTTATTTCAATGGAGTGATCCCAATTACTATTTAGAGTGGTTCCTAAGTAATTGTATGTATGCACCCTTTCTATGGGTTTGTCTTTAATTATTAATTGACACGGAGGTATCCCATCTTTAGAGATTACCATATATTTTGTTTATTTAAGTTCAATGTTAACCCATATCTTTCGCTTATTTGTGTTATTTTAGCCATTAATCTCTGTAAGCTTTCAATATTATCTGCGAATATCACCGTGTCGTCGGCATATCTAAAATTGTTTAAACATTCTCCATTTATATTTATGCCATCTTCTGAATCTTCCAAGGCTTCCTTGAAAATATCCTCGGAGTATACATTGAAAATTATGGGTGACAGGACACAACCTTGTCGTACACCTCTCTGGATAAGTATATCTTCCGTGATGTTTCCTTCCACTCGTACATCAGCTATTTGACCCCAGTACAAATTTGTAATTATTCTTAGATCTCGGTCATCTAATCCGACCTTTTGAAGTACTTCTACCATTTTGCTGTGTTGAACTGTGTCAAATGCTTTATGGTAATCGATGAAACAAGCGTATACATCGCAGCTCATGTCACGGCATCTTTGAAACAGCACCTGTATGCAAAAGAGAGCTTCTCTTGTTCCGGTTGCGTTCCTGAATCCAAATTGTGTTTGTCCTAGATACTCTTCACAAGGTTTATATATGCGTTGCTGAATGATTTTTAAAAAAGCTTTCAAGAGGTGGCTCATAAGACTTATGGTACGATAATCAGAACATTGTCTAGCACTTTGCTTCTTAGGGAGAGTTATGAACGTAGATTTTAACCATGCTTGAGGTAATTGTCCAGTGTTATATATGGAGTTGAAGATTTTTGTAAGCCATTTTATGCCTTCCTCGTCAAAAAGTTTTAGAATTTCAGAATGAATATTATCAGGGCCAACTGCTTTTCCATCTTTTATTTGTACGATTGCTTTTCTTACCTCGTCTACTGTTATCTCTGGTCCCGAATTGCATATAATAGTCTTGCTAAATTTAAATTTTTTTCAAACAAATAAATTATTTTTTAAATTTGTATTTTTAACCTAATTTTTCCTAATTGACTCTAGCAACTCTTAATAATAGCTATTTTACCAATAAGGTCAACAACAAACCTTAAATAAAAGAATATAGTTTGCTAAACTCGTTTTTTAAGAAAAAGTAACTTTTTTTAAATGGCACCTACTAAGGTCCATCTTGCCATTAGATAGAAAATGTAATTACCAATCTAACGATATGCATCATGTACTACTTTATCTTTATCTGAAACTGAAGATTAACAAAAAAATAATTTTTTTGTTTAAAAAAAAATTGGCAAAACTATTATATGTAATTTGACTCGTAGATGCAGAAAAATATAAAATATACAGGATGTTCCATTTAAAAAAACAAAGTTAGTATCATTTCCGGTAAAACCGGAAGTCAACCATTTTGACTATATCTATCAGCCAATCAGAAATTATGTCTAGTATTTTGGCATACAATTTTATTTAAATCGATTCATAAATAAATAAGATATAAGCATGGCCCTGGTCTCATTGTCACCCGGTACACGCTAAAATACAAAATATTATTATTATTATTATTATTACAAAACTTTACATGCTGAGGATAAACCTATAAGCACAGTACAAAAATAAATGATACTACGGTTATGCATGGAACATAGTTATTCATCTACATTTATCCAGTGTTGGGTAAGTTACTCTAAAAATGTAACTAAGTAAGTTAATCAGTTACTCTTCAAAAAAGTAACTGAGTAAGTTACTAAGTTACACAATTATAAAAGTAATTTGAATAAGTTACTAAGTTACCATAAAGTAACTGGTTTTTTTTCAAGTTACCTTTTTTTATGAGAGGTTACTAATCTACATGCAATTACTATCAACAGAAACACATATTTATAAACAATTACGTTACGGTTATTTCTAAATAACTCAATTAATAGTTTTGTCTTCAATTTTGTCATTTTAAACTGGCATTATTATTATTATCTCTATAGTAGCAACCATAAGTAACTGTTTATAATGTTTATATGCTAGTGAGTTGTTGCTAGTGAATTAATAGTAGATTGTTCTACAAGTTAAGAAAAGTGAGAGTTTTCCAGCGAATGTAAAAGTTTTACGTGAGCATGGAAGAATCACTTTTCCAATGTGTTAAACATGCAATTTTTTCGTGTAGTTGACAAAAATTTCGTTTAAATCATTTTGGTCAAAGTATGGAAGTGCAATGTTTACTGTACTGTAAAATATAAAAAACCATTATACATTATAGACCTAACTTGAAAATGAATGAATCTGTTATTAATTCATGTAGTTTAAATTTAAACTGCAGTATCCTATAGCAGCTACATCGCGTATTGGGTTACTTATTTCAATTTTTAGTTAAAATATTGTTTCGTTATTATTGTAATATAGAGACGGTTAATGTAGTTTCGTCTGAATTACACACCCCCAACCTACGCACAGGCGTTAGGAAATTACTTCCCAGTAATCCATATACCTGCTCAGAGAGCTTCTAGTTGTTAAAAGATTAAAGATTACTGGAAAAATCTGTCACCACCCAAATAGGATCCGTGAAATATTATTTATTATCGACTAAGTACAAGAAGGTATTCCTGCGGTCGGTATTAGCATTTGCATACTAAAGCATTCGAAATTTCCACAAATTCTTCAGTTTCAGGTATAATTTCTTAAATACTACACATTAAAGACCGAACATTTTAAAATATTTTACATTTGTAGCATGAAAAAGTAACTTTTCATATTTAGTTACATAAGTTACTAAATAATTGTAACGTGTTATAGTTACAATTACTGAAAACACAAAAGTAATTAAGTTACTATTCAGTTACTGAAAAGTAACTAGTTACCAGTAACGAGTTACTTTTACTTAGTTACTACCCAACACTGCATTTATCCCCTTTTACATGTTTTCCTCATATATTGTCCTGCGGGAATGACAGAGCATCAATCTCAAATTAGTACTGGGGCCGTTCGCCACTTCATGAATTGAAGTTTCCAGTCTGTTACAGCGTGTAATTTATTTGGAGCTTAAAACAATTTGGACTTAAAACGCCGCGATTTCCCTCTGCACGCTGCTGATTAAGTTGCCAAGACATAAGTACTAAGTTACAACCGATTACGCCAGCTGATAGCACGCGACCATCAGAACTTCGGGCATTCCAGAAGGGTTCCCTGCAATCCCCATTCGCTTTAATCGGACGAGTTTTAAACCAACACGTCCTCAAATATCGCTTAAAAACGAATTATACGCCTCCAGTAGCTAGGAAAAGGGGAAGTTTTAATTTTAGACTTATCTCTTGCATACGTGAATGATGTTGATAGCAATCTGTACTCTGCACAGGAGGGTTTGCGTTTACGATAAATCATGCATCATTACTAGGTAAAGATGGAAATTTCAGTAAACAAAGTTACGAAAGCTATTGAAAATACACAGAAAGAATAACATTATGTTAGCTTTTTTATTTTTCCTACGATTGCTTCTAAAATCAAGCCTTCCGCCTTGTTGACGTACGTTAAAAATTGATTGTTTTGAATCAGTTCATCGCGGCAACCGACATAAGTAAGTATATAATCGTGAATCGTAATACATAGCAACAGACATAAATTTTATATAAGCATTCGTGATTATATACCTAAGTCGGCTAGTGGTCAAAGTTGACAACTGTCACTGTGAATTCGATTTAAACCTTTTTTCGCGATTTAAAGTTACTTGTGCTTTATTTTGTGTATTGTCGGTGTTTAAGTGTCAAGAAAAATAAGAAATGGGCGATAAAATATCCAATTCTGATGTAAAAATTTGCACGCCGCTGGAAATTTTAGAAATGGCACCAGTTTAAATCTATTTCCGAAAATTTTACAGTCGTAGGAAAAACTTTGTATGCAACACGAGCGAAAAATGCATTAGGCGTTCGTTCGAGTTTTTTCGGACCTCGTTTCGCTCGGCCCGAAACTTTCGAACTCACGCTTAATGCATCATTTTTCGCTCTAGGTACATAAATAACTATTATGTCGCTCAAATAAAACATTAGTATCTCCTCCAGATATATATTTCGACAACTAAGCTGTCGTAAAGGGGAAGCTATTTGCAAGAATTACCTTTATAACACTGTATTAAGACGAAAATTATAATTAGAACAAATAACAATACTATCAGGATGACGAGAATACTTTGCAGAAAAATTTTGAAAAAAGAAAATTAGTCAAAATATTAACCCAAATGTGTTCTATATACAGGGTGCCCATTCTTCCAGTATATGCATGGGAATCTCGCATATTTTAAGAGGTAAAGTGTCGGTGAGGCTGGCAACCATCCACACTACCTTACGGTTTCCTTCCGTTTCATCTACATATGAGTTTGTGAGTTTTATAGGGATTGAGCAACAGGGAATGATTTCGAATTCTTTGTCTTTTGTTTTATTTTTGTTGTGAATTTGGCTATTGTTGGGTTGCATACGGCGCCTACGAATTTACTTCAATTTTCGGAATGTTATAAAACATCGAGTCTGTAATTTTTAGTAACTTTCGATTTACACTTAGGGCCGGTTGCAGAAAGCAATGTTAAGTCTCGTGTTAGCTAACATCGCGTCAAAGTGAACAAAATCGCATCAAATTTTGTTTACTAATGTATTAGTTACCATAAGCATTTGAGATTTGATTCGTTTTTGTTCACTTTGACACGATGTTAGCTAACACGAGACTTAACATTGCTTTCTGCAACCGGCCCTTAGTATATTATTTTTTTTAAATTGACTGTTTATAGGGGATGCTCGGATGCTCTTTCCTGTTTTCATTTCAGGAAAGAATGATTTTTAATGCTGCCTCTTTTTTGGTAAGACATATTTTTTATGTGTTTTTGGTGCACGCTGCAGGCTTTAAACGGATTTCATCAGCATCGAAATCTTTTTTACGTTTTCCGTAGGATTGTAAAAAAAGACAAGCAATTTGTCAGAAAAATTTTAATTTAATTTAGTGGCTAAACATTTTTATAGAACAAATTATTAAAATTGTTTATATAATAAGTTTTAATAGAGGGAATATAAAAATAATGTAAGCAAATCTATTATAGAGAATTAAAATTAAATAGGGAGACAATTTGCTTTTTGATGAATAAGACACGCTCTACTATCAAAAAACGTTGTCGAATATCTTGGTTATTTATGGAAATAGGTGGTTCAAACCGTATGTCACTGAAAATAGGAAAACAGCTGTTTGTAATGGGGTACGGACGTTTCACCCCCGGCGTTTCGCCCCCGACCGTTGGCCCCCGCCGTTTCGCCCCCAGCCGTTTCGCTCTTTAACCGTTTCGCCCCCGGACCGTTTCACCCCCGGACCGTTTCGCCCCCGAAGTTTTACCTCTAGCTTTAGCTGTTTCCAGTTGCACCACGAGGAGGTTCTACAACCGTTTATTATTTTTTTTTGGGTGTTTGTGTTTTAATTTTAGTTTTTAAAACATTTTTTTTTTGGTTTTTGTTTGTTGGTGTTTGTGGTTTAATTTTAGAGTTTTTAGTAAATACATATAAAGAAAGAGAAATCTTTTAACATCTATATTTCGACGTGCAACCGGAATAAATTCAAAATTCAAAGTTGTACGCAATCCCACGCAAGTAATCAATATCTTGAAGATTTTCAAAATCTTCAACAATTTTTTTCATACGAGCTGATATTGCGACATACTTTTTATATCTTGGATTAAAAAATAAAAAAACCTGTTGCAGAAATCCTACTAGCTGCCTCTTCGTGTTGCAACTGGAAACAGCTGAAGCAGGCTAAAGCTACAGGTAAAACTTCAGGGGCGAAACGGTCCGGGGCGAAACGGCTAGGAGGCGAAACGGCTGGGGGCGAAACGGCTGGGGCGAAACGGCGGGGGCGAAACGTCCGTAAACCGTTTGTAATAGTGTCATACTATATCTGATGTTCATTAAATATGAAACTTGATGTATCAATACCTCAAAGAGTGTGAAACCAAATGAAAATCTATAATTAGATTTGAAATCTTCTTTAAAAAGCGTTCTAAAAATATCAACTTACTTCTGTTAGAAGTAACATATAAATCGTCTCTTAAAATGAAAGCTTAAAACCTTTTATTAGGCAAAACTCAAAAAGCAAAACTGCTATGTTTAGTTTAGTGTTTGAATATTAGTCAGCATGCTAATCTACAAAGTTTTCCAATTCTAGCCGACCTTGTATATTGTTATGATACACTTAGGGTAATTTTAAAATAAAAAAAAATGATAAATTTGGAAGATTAATACAATCAAATTTTGAGGGGTTTAAATAAGATTGGGTGTTAATTTCAAAATGAATGATGAAAATTAAAATTGAGACAATCAGTAATGTAATTTGAAAATTTTAAATAGCAATTGAGTATTCAATTTTGATTTTTGAGTTCAATATTAATAAAGCTAAAGCCAAGGTTATATTTGACAAATGCGCTTGCTATAATAATAAGGTATTGTAGCTTGTAATAATTAGGACATTTAATATTTTTTAGGAGGGCAGGAATAATTGTAACTACCAGAGATATAAAAATTTGGTTAGACAGTAAGGATAACAAACTCATAAAAAATGTATACCGATTTTAGAAAAACTTTTTTGAATACAATAAAAATTTGAAATTATGCCTTTATTTGTATAAATATTTGGTGATATACAAAAAATAACAGGGCTTTTAGCAAATCTACGTAGTGCAAATATATGAAAAGGTAATTTTGAAGTAGTACATGCATACAATTGGTGAAGAGATTGTGGAATACAGTTAATTAGATACAAATAACAAGAAGACTACAATATTTAAATAAATTTGGATTTATTGGTACATGCAGGATATAATTAGTGTTTGTTCCTGAGGTTGGTGATTACATGGAAGACAATTCAATCATTTAGAAGGAAGTTGTTGAAGTAACTGCATGATTTGGACAGTTCTGTAGGTGTTGCTGGATACAGAGTACGAGCTGAGGAATAAAGAAGATTAGCTTGGGATCATCTATAATACTGAAACTTACCAGGAATAAGTTGGGGTGATAGTAACATTAATAAAGGGAACAGGACCAGTTTCTGCCGACAGACAGGGTTTTTGACAGGTTGGATATTGTTTGAAGGGCTGTGAACATCGGGTTCTGTGGACATTGGGAGCTGTAGTTTTGCATACTTGCAGTGAAAACCGGAGGAGTGTTCAGGTTTGTTTTAATTATTCATATAAAAGCATTTTGAATAACATACATTAAAAGAAAGAGTGAAATAAACAGAATACAGTACTTACTTGAGTGAATTGGTTAAATGATATGTTATTAGGAAGAATATTTGTCAATTCTTGGTTTGATTTAGTTTAGAAGTCAAGTTTACCGTTAATGCCATTCAGTAATCAAAAATTATGATAAAATTTGAATTTCATCTAATAGATAACTAGATTGGCGAACCACCCTGAGAGTCTCAATTGTAATACTTAGTTAAAAAGTAAAATTGAAAATAATCGATTTGAAAAGAAATAGTAGGGCTAATACTAAATAAGATATGCATCTCAAGCATTGAGCCGTTGCATAATTAATGACTAGCACCACGTGGAGCTGTCACTACAATATTTTATCATTCTAATGCTGAGCCTCGTAATTGAAAGGACTCTGCACTATTACACAGGATGATAAAAAGTTGAGACAAGAGTGGTTGTAAATTTTTACTTATATACTTTAGCATTTAATAACTTTTTTCTGTGTTGTCTTACTAATTAGAATTGATCTAAAACATAATATACTTGCAATGTAGAAAATTTAAAAAATAGGCTTATCGATCTACAACATGATAAAGTAAACAATTATCTGGGAAGGATTTACCGTAATGGGTGTAAAATGTAAAGATTTGATTTTAAAATACTCGGCAGTAGTTTAGTGTGTTTAGTATTAATGCAATAATGGAGGAAATGATAAGAATCGCAGAGGACAGGAAAGAATAGAAGAAATGGTCCATATCCGACACCCACTAAAAAGGTAAAGAAATAGAGAAGAAAGAAAGAAGAAAGTGTTAGTGGAATATCATCAATTACCGACATTTCTAAAAGCCTTTTTAGAAAATTTCAATATGGAATTTGATTAAAAATATATAATTTGAAATATGTTAACAGGCACACAGACAGACAGACAGACAGACAGACAGACAGACAGACAGACACACAGACTGACAGACCAATGAACAAAAACATATTTTTGAGTTCAGGGGACTGTAAAACGTGAAGATCTGTTGAAAACTCAATTTGGAATTTTTGGGGTGAATCCAATACTTCCTTTATCGTAAAAGGAAGTAAAAAATCAAATTTTTTGCTATTTATAAGATCACTGTAAAAGGAAGTTGTGCGCGTGTATCACACCAGATTTTTAAATATAGCACTCCATATATTTTTAGATAGTTGAAATCAGCGTAGAAACTACTTTATGATAACATGCTTAAGCTAAAATGTTAGAAGTCATGATTTTTTGAAATTAAAAAGGTATTAAGCTCATGCAGGCTATGACTTACACAAAATCATTAAAAAATTAACAAGAAATGCAAAACAAACTTGGCTTAAATATTCACCATGACTGAATTATCGCATTAAACGTACTAAAACAATTTATTGAAAAGTATGTTTTTTAATGGCACAATATGAGTTTTCTTAAACAGTTGAAATTTTCAATAAAAAGCTTTCCAACGATGTCCGACATTTGCCACTTCATTTAAAAGTATCTTTTAAAATATCAAATGTTTTTAAAAGATAATGCAATAATAATTATCCCATTTACAAAACATAGTTTCTAATTGTTTTAGTACGTATGGTAGGATAATTCGTCCATCAGAACCTTTTAGAGCCAGGTAAACTTTCTTTTACATTTCTTGTGTGATTGTTACCGATTTTTTTCTGTATGTCATGGCCTACTTTAAACAAACATTTTTTTAAATATACGTTCCATAATTTTATTTTAAGCATACTACCATAAAGCATTCTTAGCACTGATTCAAAATATTTAAAAATATATAGAAAGCCAAAGTGATGTATCACTACAAAAATAGGAGGCCATGATTTAAATTGGTTTATGACAATTTAGAGGCTACAAGCTAGCATTTAAAACAAAACAGTCTTTTTTTCCAATATCTCTAATTTGAATGAAGTTACGAGCAGTCCAGCCATTTACAAACACCCTGTGTATAACATTTATTCAGAGGTCCCTAAAAATATTAATATTAATGTTTTTCACGCCCCCCCCCCTTCTCTGCTTTTAAATTATGCAGGTACGTTTCGTAAAATCAGCCAATTCAACACAAAATCTAGTTTTCGAAAAAGTGTGCATTGTTGCGATAAGTCTAACGTTGGGGGTTTCAGTTCGATCCGAATTTCGCGGTACACTGATTTAGAGTTCTACTTGAGAAATTAAAGACTTCAGTAGCTTAAAATATGTTTATTTACAAATCATTCGGAAGCGATCTATCCGCTACCGAGGTCAGTTAAGATCTGCCTTCACCAAAATTACCGCTTTTACAGGTGAACTTGTAAAAGGTATTATGGAAACCTGCAAATTGTAGCTGTCCCACGCAAAGAAGCACGTAAAAGCAATAATATTTACGATTCATGTCCGGCCCTTTTTCTGGAAGAACCTGTGACACTGTTCGGCACGTTTTTCCCAGGACAAGTATGATGCTAACTTCGTCCTTATACATAATTACATTTGAGTTAGACACTAAGCTAAATTACTAACATCCATTCTAAATATAGTCTAGAGTTTAACATGTTACAGTTAGGATTCCTAACAGCATTAATAAAGTGTGTATTAATAACTCTTGGAATAAAATTAATTCCATTAAGTTTTCCTGTGCTGTTGGAATCATTGTATTGACTTTGTGTGCTTTGCTTCTCCTTTTTAGAACTTTATAATCGGGACAGTCTACGAATTCCTGCAGACATATTTGCAGTAATATTGTTAGTTGAAGAATTATGTATTTTTTATCACTCTTTCGTATCTTTAATCACAACGTTAGTCTCTTTATTCTATTTATTGGAGAAGTTTTAAAATCCGCATTCTAAGTTTACTATAAACTATGATATACAGTGTGACAACTTGATTTATGGGGTCAAATTACACCAAATAATTATAAGGTAAGATCTATTAACTTTGATCAGTAGCTTGTGGTACTTATAGTCAATACATTTCCAGTCACCAGATTTTTAATAAACTATAAGGCTACCTCCTTGCAACTAACATTTTGTTTCCTAGTGCTAACTTTAAAATGGAGCCACGTAAAACGGACGAATAAATATTCCAGACAAGTATTCACAAAATATTATTTCTATGTACAAATCGGTGCAGTGCTGCTGACTAAGGCAAATGGAAAATTTCAACTACTTTTGGCACTTCAGTATGGTTTTTTCAGTCTTTTTGGAGGTCTGTTTTTATTTGAACTGCGTTCGTTCTTTGCATGGCAGTATTACAATTTTTATTTTATTTTCGTTCGGTCTTCGCTAGAAATGAAATTTAGGATCTGTGGTGACATATTGCATGCCTAAACAGAAGGGCACGTGTGACATGGCTTTATGCATTCGGCAAATTACTTTTCTTATTTGCAGCCGTGATTTGCGTTAGCTTCATAGACGTCGACTGTTTTCTTGCTTCTTTGGTGTTTATATGGAATATAACTATTGATTAGAAAATTTATTTCTGTAATATCTTATCTACTCGAGTACAAGCGATACTGTTGTATACTATTGATAGCTATTTAGTGCAACTGCAGTATTCCTTATAAGAAGTAGCTACTACTTGTATAAATTATATCTAAACTTTACTGTACACAAAAACAAGTTAATGCTGTAAATGATGCAGCACTTTGGTAGCACTTAGGTGAAATGTGCCACATCCGTTTCGCCCAGAGAGTGTTCAAGAGCTATATGCTAGTGACAAACATCTAAATTCAGATGCGAGTTTTCGTCGAGCTTTTAAAAGTTTCCACCATCTGACATTTTCTTGCAAACATTTATAAAAGCATCAATTTTAAAAAACCTCTTGGCATATTCTCTACCTGATATCCGGCTTTTAGAAAATATCTACAGAGAGTTTAATATTAATATTTATAATTAAAAGTAACTACTATGGTGCTAAACTTTAGGAATCATCCATAAAAGACACTGAATAGATCTTAGAAAACCTTACTGCAGATTTCAACAACGCCTTAAAAATTATTAATTCGAAAGGAAACTCATGTGATGCTACGGCGTCGGCGCTTTATATGTTTGTCTAAAATCCTACAAAAGTTTATACATATTCTTAGTATAATATACTGTTTAACAAATGAACTGGACTATTTGCATATATTGGTGCAATTGTTAAAAATATTTTCCTACATGGCAGTCATGGCATTTTTGGTTACCTTTCAGGATTGTGTCACTTTAAGAAGCATTTCCTTTCTTAATTTGGTTTAAATAGCACTAAGTCCACTAATATTATTATTTGAAAACTTTGAATTTACTCAAATTTTGAGAGCACACTGCATACAAGTATGCCAAATCGTTGCCAAAAATTTTTCAACGTTCGAGGACTCATAAACTATTAATTTCCTTTTTTTGTGCTTCCCTTATTTTTGTTAAATATAGTTTTTTATAATTTTATTACTTTTTAATTTTATTAATATGATTTTGTTAATGTTTCAGTTGATATTTGAGGACAGTGCAATTAAATATGCTTAATGTGAGTATATCATCAAACAAAAACTTTTATATATATTTTATGACATAATGTAGCAAATACAAGTTTTATGAGTGGTCCAGTTCTTTGGTGAGCAGTATATAATAATAGCCATCTTAAAATTCTCGAATTGGTACGATGCACATTGCAATGTAAAAAGGCGTTGCTATGCTGTAAGGGTTACTACGTTGTAAATTACCACTTTACCAAACGACATTGAATGTAGAAATATAGTTTACCACAACATGAAATGCAAAAAAATATATAACGGGGTTGACACAGATATTGCAAATCAAAGCTGAGCGAATTATTGTAAAGATACCACGGCCTCAATCCATTCAGAACTATGTTTAACCTTTCTTTAAACAAAGTTTAAAAAATTGTTTAAGAATTGAGTCTTCCATGTAACTTTCGATTGTTACCTGACGTATTTCATTTTATTATAAAACTTTACAAAAGAAGTGTGTTACAAGTAACTTTCCGTTTACGTCATGTAATAACCTGAAAAGTTGTCTAATGGCTCAGAAGCGTGAGGGTGGGTTGTAGGCTGAAATAAATGGGAAGTCTCGCACCATATTCAACATTATTATACCTTGGAAAATAAGGGGAAAAAATCTGTGATTTTTTGGGGCGTCACCATGATGCACCATGGAAAAACTCCTGGACGATGAGTACTTTGGAGGCTGGTCAAACTCCAGCTACGATTTTGGAATTTCTGAAAATGCCTACTTGACTGCACAATTCTGTGGCTGCAGCAAGGAAGGGTAACGAAATACCCAAGAATTCTACCTGCTCCTCGTGATGTCACATCTTGTGACAAACAACACTAGCAGATATTTGCCTGCAATACAGATCCTACGAAGGCAAGCTCTAGAGGCAAAATGCTATAGTCAAGAGAAGTGACAGACCCTGAGCACAGGGCAAGATTTTGGCTGGACGTACTAAATCGATATCTGCCAAATTTGTAACAAAAAACTCTTGAGGATGTCGACGAGCAAATTTTGCGTTATTTTACACCCGATGGTAAGGTTTTCCACGAGCAATGAACTTGAATCTGTACGCTAGAAACGGAAGTTATTTCCAGGATTCGTCGGCGACGAGTGTCACTTTCCAAGCTGGTTGCATAACGATAGATAGGACCATTGGTCAAGGTAAAATTCCTCGAACCTCAAAAGCGATACAAGATTCGGATACCCGATAATCATCATAATTTGCCTAAAGTTGGCGCGGTAAAGCTTCCCTAACTGAAGACACTCACGGAACAAATTCACACACTACACGCAATCTTTGGGTTCGACTGTATCTAGCCAACTACTGATCTGTCTCGCACTATTGCAAGAAGAAGTTCTACGAGTCGAATTACGTGGCCCTCTTTGGCATGTGCATTCGACAGCAGTCCTAACACCTCTTCTTGGTGAAGTGGATTTACCCCAAATTAATCAATACACTCTAGCTAAAATTGAATCCATGGCAAATGTTCTTCTATTTGATGTATTTATGTCTACATGTACAACAAGATTAATTTAGATATCTGTATTCAAAAGTAATTCCCTTTCATTGTTACAAAGATATTACTTGATCTCACAAAATTCTGGGATTTGCCAGTTTCATAAAATACATCAACATTCCCGATTTGTAAATCAATTCATAAAAAATGCTTCCATATTTGAATTTTTGGCCAATTCAGACATGTATGTATGTATGTTTTATCTATAACTTTATTTACATTGCGGTGTAGATATTGGTGCTTTGTACGCGAGCATCTAGCGGTACAATGCTCAACTTGCCCCGAATTCGGGCTACAAAGTTAGAGCACGCCATTTGTGTTTGCCTGGCAATCATTGTGTGAGGTGTGTGTCTTGATGATGTGTTGACCTTGTTACTCTATACCTTAGATATGTGGTTCTGAGTAGAGCACAGTTAATTTGGTTCCCAACCGTGAATGGTCTCACCGAGCCCGATTCCAATTGCCAAGGCTGCGGAAAATTTTTGACCCCGTGAGAACTTGTTTAATGCAAGCCTAGCGCTTTCCCAACTGCGCTACGCGGCTTCTCCAAACATTTAAGATCAAAAATAAAATTAACCACGTGTTCGTTTAATTATTAAAGCAATTAACTGATCGAGTTGCTAAATACGTTGAATGGGTCGAACGTAAACTAAATTTGAATTGCGTAGTAATTATTTGAATCTTTTTAAGCTGAAATCGTGGTGTGTTACTTGTTTTTTAGTTATAACTAAATTATTGTTCTACGCCTACGAACGTGTTTATGGCAATCGTATAAAGGTATTAGAAATTAATAGTAGTAGGGAGTACAACTCTAATTTAAGTTAATTATAAAAATTTTTGTTCCGACACTCGTGCAGAATCTGCTCGTATAACCAAATTTACAGATATAAATACAATAGGAAGCAATAAAACTCAATAATTTTCTCCACGTACATTTATTTAAATTGGCGATACGTTTAGAAATCAAACTGATTTCATATTTGGGCCATAATGATCATCTACAGAGGCATATGGTTAACAATAATGTACATAATAAAGAAATTCACTTACTGATAGTAGAAGCACGCGTTAAATTTGTTGGTTAAAATGAGGTTAGATTAAGACGTTGAAACCGAGGTAGCAATAAAATTTAAAAAACACACCATATTGGAGAAGAAAAATTAATTAACCAGCAAACTACGTTATAAAGATCGTTATATTGGTTAATACATCACAATATAACTTAGGTACTTTACATATTTATCATAAACTCCGTACTTAAAATTTCAGTTAAATCTGTCAAAGCTAGTGTTTCGGGTGGTTTCCGTAGAAATGAAAAAAAAACGTTGAACACCGAGTTGTTATTAAATACCTGCTTACAAGAAGTTTAAAGCCTCAAGCAATCCACGAAGACATGATTATGGTTAACACTTTGGGTGAACCTGTACCTTCGTACTCCATGGTTAGAAAATGGACAGCGCTTTTCGAACAAGCCAGATGGGGACTGCAGCACGACCCGCGCAGTGGCAGGCCATCAACGGCACTAACGGTTGAAACAATTGATAAAGTCGATGATATAGTAATGCCAGACCGTCGAGTGAAAGTGCGTGATATAGCTGAAGTTGTAAGTATCTCAACTGAACGCATTCATCACATTTTAACTGAAGAGCTGGGATTGCGCACTACAGAATAAAAACGAGTTCGACACCAAATTTCCCAGCAGCGTTTGAACCGGTTTTTGACTAATACTAGTGATTTTGTGCGAAGATTTATCACTACAGATGAAACATGCACACTACACGGCGGAGAAGAAAAAAACAGTCCAAACTATGGGAAGCACAAGGATTCTCGGCTTCCAAGGAAGGCAAAAACGGTCGCTTCGGCTGGAAAAGCCATGGCGTTAGATTTTGGGATTCAAAAGTCGTCTTCATAATTGACTACCGTCCAAAAACTATACTATAACTGGGGAGTACTACGTTAACTTATTCAAAAAATTATTGAAAAGAGACCAGGTTAGGCACGATAATGCACCTCCTCACACATCTCGAATTTGGACTGCCAAAATTGAAGGACTGGGTTTCGAATTAATTCCACATTTGGACCTACCAGACTACCATCTCTTTCCAAAAAACACTTGGCAGGTCAAAAACTGTTAAAAAAGTTATAGCGAGTGTAGAAGCCTATTTTGCATACTTCGACGAATCGGTGTACAAAGAGGGCGTAATAAAGTTGGAACATCGTTGGAATAAATGCATTATACTTTGAGGGGATTCTGTAGAAGAATAAAACTCATTTTTAACTTGTTATACAATTGTTTATAGGCCAGGCTGCTAACATTGCAAACGCCCCTCGTACGAGTATATTTGGGAAAAACATACATTCCGCATCCCAAA
Source organism: Agriotes lineatus (assembly GCA_940337035.1). Taxonomy (NCBI): domain Eukaryota; kingdom Metazoa; phylum Arthropoda; class Insecta; order Coleoptera; family Elateridae; genus Agriotes; species Agriotes lineatus. The sequence continues at coordinate 41,246 of CALNHX010000835.1, forward strand.
ATAAAATGGCAGCTTCTACGTTCTACGTCGAAGTTTGCAGGAATTCACATCTTTGTTGCCCATGAATGATAAATATTTGCCCGATATTAAAAAAAAATTCGAAAGCGAGCACTACTTCAAAGGATTTTCGTTTTCTTATTAAGCCAGCACGATGTCTGGTTTAGGCCTGCTATTCAACAGCTTTATTCTTGTAAGAATCAGTGTGTTGTATGAAATTAATAGAGGAAAATACTCTTTAGGGGCTATACATTGTGGGATGTTTATAAAAAGGTAACGAATTTTACTGAAGGCAGCTACTCAGGGCTTGCATTGAGTAAGAGTAATAAATTTTAGATATGCTCGATTAACTGGAAAATTTAAAATATTTAGGATTATTACCTTTTTAGAAAAAGTTTGGTAGATAATGCAAATGACTTTATAGCCCTGACCTTTGAATTGATCAATGGATAAAAATATTTAAAGGGATTTACTCAGATCTTGCCTTGCAAAATGACGTTGTGATACTACACAATTTTAAAAATCCAGGAAAAATAGAGGTAAAGATATTTTCACATTTGTAATAATACTGAAACAATAAAAGAAAACACTAGGTAATGCATATGACATCAACTTTCAAATAAAAAAATATTACCGACGGTGGGATTTGAACTTCAGCGCGTTGGAATGCGATTTGAACTTTCGACCATTTGTCACACGCTGCCACGCTAAACGGATCTCTGTGATGCAGCACAACGCACTTACTAGTTGCCATTTTTTATTCTTACAACGTTTATCGTGTATCTGTTCGGTCTTATTCTCGTCACGGGTAACGCCTGAGCTATGGGCAAATTATTACTTTTCTACTTCCCAGTTAAGGCAAAAATAAATACAATTATATTTTTTAAGGTGCTCACCCTATAAGTATACAGCGTGTTCCCCGATTGAGTTTAACATACGTAGAATGAACAAACATTTTTGGAATTGTATTTTAATGATTGGGAGATCGTTCCTTGTCCACAAACTTTTTTTGCCCATAATTTCAATTCAGTTCAAATCAAGTACTACTTGATAACTCAGCAATAACTTTTTCGGTATCGTGTCAAGTATTATAATTATTGAAGATTTGGCAAAAATTTATTAGGCGAAGTTACTGAAAATGCTCCCAAATACTAGTATGCAACATTTAAAAAGATGAGTTATGTTTGAGAAAACACAGTAGGCATATGAAAATAGTAAACTACGTATTTCCAATTAATCATAGTGCAGTATTTTAAATTAATCGATCTTTTTAAAAGTTTGCATCCAAGTTTCTGCGAAAAATGTAATCGCCGATCATTTAAAAAATAGTGACATTTTCGACGATGTAGTGACCCGCTTTTTTCAAACTACAGCATCTTCGAAAACAAGGTAGTGGACCTACAAGCTGACCAAAAGAATTGATAGTTTAAATCAATACTCAAGACGTAATAGTGTTCGGATTTTTGGGGTTACGAAATATTGGGGAGAAGATGTGGAAAATAAAGTGCTTAAAGTATTTAATCAAAAACTGTGTAGAAATTATACCTGAAGACATTGATCACTCGTCAACCCTGGATAACCAATAACGCTAAAGTGTTGCAATCGTTGAGAAATAAAACAAAAAGAAAATTTTGCAAAACCAAGCATCCCCACCATTGGCAGTATTATAAAACTCTTCGTAATTTCACTATGTTGGTCATTCGCAAGAAAAAAAAACGTAGCTTGAATTCAAATTACATCAGCATAATTCTGCAGAAACTTTCTGGAAGAAACTAAAACTTTTAGGGACTAGTGTTTCTAAATACACGAAGATACGATCAGTTTTAATAAAATAAATTACTTCTTTACTCATAGTATTCCTGAAAATAATGCTGAGAATTATAAATTAATCACTCTTTATTTATCCCGCACTAGAAATTAAATAGGTTCTGTTTTTGAATTTAATGTAGTAGATATTATTACTGTGAATAGTATTCTATATAGAATTAACAATAAATCAGTTGTACCTGATGGTATTAGTAAAGTCATGATTAAATTGTGCTGTTCTTTCGTTTTACAATGTTTAACGCATACCATTAATTACTGTATTACTCAGAATTGGTTTTCTACACGTTGGAAGAAATCTTGCATCATTCCTTTAGCTAAAATTAAACAACCCTGCGAATGCAAACATTTACGCCCTATAAGTATATTAACTGTATTATCTAAAGTATTGGAGAATGTAATTTGTAACCAACTCAGACTTCATTTATCTTCTTATGACATTCTACCTTCTCTGCAGTAAGGTTTTAGACCAGTTCATAGTTGCACCACTGCATTACTCAAAGTAGTCGATGATTTGATACATTCTATCGAACAGGATAAGATGTATGTGTTAATTATTCTCGATTTCATCAAAGCCTTTGATACTATTGACCCTTACGTTTTATTTGCTAGCTATACTTTATTTATGTGAACAGAATAGAATAAATTCAGAAGCGGTTTATTAGGTTCGTTAGCAAAAAATTTGGTTTGAGGTCTAACTATACTTATAATTTAGTACGTAATAATTTATTGTCTTTAGAACATAGAAGGACTCTGCAAGATCTTAAAGAACTTTTTAAAATTATTCATCGTTTTTACAATGACTGCACAATAATACCTCGAATTTACTTTTACGTTCCGACATACCGCACAAGAAAATCTTTACTATTTTGGCACGACCACTACTCAACAAATTTTTATTTGCACTCTCGTATGGTCAGAATTGTCAGGACTTACAATTTTTTAGCTCTTTCAAACACTGACATTTTTTCTCAATCTTTATCTAGCTTTACTAAATCTGTACCACAATACCTTTTGGATGACTATTGTATCAAAATTAATATTTACTTCTAGGATAGTTTTTCCTTCTAGGATAGTTTGTGGTTCCCTTTTCAAAGGATATAACTTCAATTTAAAAAAAAATCGTCTGGTTTGACATGTACAGTTTTGGTCTGATATTTTTTGCTTAAATAATATTACTCGTAATATTGTAATGTTAGTTTTACTTACTTCTTATATATTTTTTACCTTGTTTCAAAATGCACATTTGTTTAATTAGTTTTCTTATAGATTGTACGTTCTTTTTTCTGTAATTTATATGTCCAAACCTATTATTGGATGACTGCCTCGGCAGCTAATCTGTTGGTTGGGCTGGTGTATGTACAATATATAAATAAATAAATAAATTAGTTTAAAGGAAAAGGCTATCCAGTTATTGACGAATTATTTTTCCAACAGAACCCAAAGCGTTAAGTTACAAGATATTATATCTAGTCCAGTTTATTTAAAATCTGGAGTCCCACAAGGATCCATTCTTGGTCCCTTCTCATTCACTATTTATACTTCTTCATGCATTGATTGCATTAGATACCGTAAATAACAGGCATATACTGATGATATTAAGTTATTTTATTCTTGTAATTAATAATGATTCAGAGATCTTGCACATTTTATCTCAGTTTATTTTTAAATTAATTTAATTCGGAAATTATGATCTCTACAAAAAAGCCATAAGTTGTGGTATTAAAAATTTAGATATTAAAGTTAACAGTAGGTACTCACATTTCTTTAGTTCAGCGTCCAACAAAAGCTTTATATTTGGACAATTGTGGACTAATTGTGCTGTTTTATACTGACTAGCGTTTTGTTGTCGAATGCAGGCTTTCACGGCCGTTGTCCATAATGGTAGGTTCTTCCGGGTTATGCGATTGCCGTCTTCCAATTATGAAAATACAATTCAAAAATATTTTTATCATTCGTGTTAACCCAATCGGGGAACACGCTGTATGTTGGGACCATAATTGTTCTTTTTTGTCAAGCGTGAAAGCCTGAGCTATGAACAACGTATTACTTTTATTTAAGTAATAATTCTCGAGTTAAAGTGAAAATAAAAAAAGTTTTATTTTTTACGGTGCTCACCCTGTATATATTTTACAGAAATTTTTTCCGTTTCATGCCAGGTAAAAATATAATAATTGGCTTGCAAAACATTGTCTTCCACTAACAAATATTTTTTGGGTTATACCAGCTGCAGGCTGACAGGCAGACAGACAAGTAGATAGACAGAGACACAGACAGACAGACAGACAGACGGAATTGTGAAAACCTGAATTTCGTCATCTAGGGACCCTGGAAACGTGAAGTTCTGAAGAAACCTGGGAAGGTGATTTTTTCGCGATTACAATACGTTCCTCATACTTTAGACGAGGATAGTAGAACTAAACTTGGAGGAGTGCTCTCAGTGTTGTATTGAAAGAAGAGGTATGAAAAGATATATGTGAACAAAGTTACTTTGGTCCCTCGACAGTTCTTTCCACATAGTCGTACTGCAGAAATATATTAGAAATAGACAAATTACGTTTGCTGTGTACAAAAGCTTTATTATGCAACCTCAAGAGAACAAAAATATTATGCTTTCTATATATACTATACAGGGTACTCGTCCTTTCAATATAAATGTAGGAATCTCGCATATCTTAAGGTACGAAACCCGACGTCTTCTTAATTTCTTGCACTTTTTAGGAAGTGCCTCAGAAAATGTAACTTATAAATTGATAGAACCAGGTTATTACGCTGAAGCAGTGGCGTATTAACTATGGTTGTCGCCATAAGCCGCTTGTAATTTTACTTAGCATTAGAAAAACCAGGGAATTATCTGTTGTGATAATTTTAGGTTACGATTTTCAGTATAGGGGAGATTATTTATTCAGGAAATATAAAACAGATAACAAATATAATAATAGGGAAAAAAAGAAGAATCATGTAATTTAAACAGAAAGAAACCCTGCCCCATCCTGAAATTCGTCCTTTGCCGATCTCCATTTTTTTCTTTATCGTCGGAGGCACATGCTGGATGCACGGAGGATAGCACAGGCCAATCTAACTCTAACCCAATGCATAACAATACTGTAGGGCCTGTGCCAGCGCTCAGACAGTTGTTCAGCCGGGGCTCGAAGAAAACTCTTCAATTCCTCGCCAAAGAAGCCATCCGCAGACGTTACTAGTGGAGTAAACGTTGCATGCCGTTCTTCACAAGCTGGTACATATTTGTTTTTCTTCTCCAGTTCTGACTTCTTCAGCACAGCTTGAAGTGTCATGGATCCGTAGGAAGGGGCGTCAGCGTCAATGACGCGAATATCAAACAACGCCTCAACTTGTAGTTCCCAGACCCCTCGGCAAGTCAAGTCACCCCGGAGAAAGGATTGTGTGGATGGAGACCACTCCTCTCTTATCATGGGTTCTCGTACACAGTTTCCCCATGCTGCTTCCATCAAGTCTCCTAGGACGTCCCGGACTTCGTTATGCCGTCGAATGATAAGTCCGCCGTGGCGACAGCAGAGAGCGTGGTCCATTGAAAAAGCTTCTCCACATCCATTACACGTTGGGAGCAAATCCACGGCAGGTCTTCTGTAGCGAAGGGCGAGCGCATCCCGGAATTCCAGTGACGACATGTCCAAATTCCACTTTCTTATTGGGGTGACAGATAGCCAACCAGAGGTCTTTGATTCAGGATCAGCTGCACGGCTGATGACCTTCTTTCTTGCCAGAGGTAGGGCATCTAGAATGGACTTCAATCTGTTCATATGGTCCAACTGTTGTCCCTTGCTGGTGTCCTTTTTCGCTGCTGTAAGTTTTGTCCTATGCATCTGTACATCCAGAGCGGTGCCTGATTTGATGGCCTCAATCAGTTGACTGCATCCTTCGGATGAAGAGGAATATGAAAATTGGGCAGTTTCGACCGGATTGTAGAGTCCTAATCCACGCAAGCTAGTAGGAAGGTGGAAAAGCTCAGTTTCTAAGTCACTAACTTCGCCGCCTAATAAAGCGGGGAAGAAGGACATTCTGATAGCAGATCGCAAAGGGGTATACAGCTCTTTGTCCTCCTCTGTCACTCTCTGTACAAACGTCCACTCGTTCTGTAAAACCTTGGTAACCGCTGAGTGGGCAGACTGCGGATGTCTCTTGGCCACTTCAGTTTGGAATTTGACGTGTTCAACCCATGTATCCACCTTTTGCTTGAGATACTGGGTCCTTCCTAAAGAGTCTCCGACGTAGCCCCCAAGCAAACGTTGACCAGTGACGATTTTCACACCGATGCCATGAAAAGCTTTTTCTGCTTTAGAAATATATTCTGGATGCACTATCAGGAACGACTTCTTACCTTGCGGGAAGTATCCAACAGGAGGTCCGTAAATTTTTAACTTATCCCACCAAGTCTTTACGGCGGTCAGCTGCCCTTGGCATGACGAATCGTTCGCATACCACGTCTGCACGGTGTTGGCAGTTTTGACGTGTTTAATTAAGGGTAGTGTGGAGATAGCGTACAATAGTATTGACAGGGGGTCACCTTGGGTGACACCTTCTCTACTATAGATTCTATCTGTACTGCCGGGTACAATCAGCTCAGCATGTCCTTGATACGTGTTGTACAAAAATCGTGAGCATCGAGAACATGACAAACGAGCTTCCAGCAGGGCGGAAATTCTGTTTAGGGAGTTGAATGCGTTGTTCGCGTCAACTAGTAGCAAGCCCCAATCGCTACCTAGTGAACGCCGTTCCTTGAAAATGTCTTTCATAGTGTGAACAGCACCTTCAACACCAGCGGGAAGTCCACTGCACAACTGATCTGCTCCGCAAACTTCAGTTACATCCTCACCTGTGACGATAGCCATACACTTGCACAGGATACGTCTAAGGCACTCTCCAATACCAATGGGGCGGACTCCTGGTTTCCTATCGAGTGCGATGAGTCGGTTGGCCATTAAAGCTCCTATATCGCCCCATGGAACGATTTCGTTGGCGAGACGAGTTGCTAGTTCAGCTATTTTCACACGGAGGGTGGCGCTAGTTCTACCAAACCGTAGTGCGAAGTCTGTCCAGTGGTCTGAAGTTTCTCCACATGGGCCGCTACCACCACGCAGTCTTCTTTCTGCTTTCTCGACCACCTCTGCTGTAATCTCCACATGTTCAAACGGTGGATATTCACTGCTATCTGGGAGTTTGCCCGAAACCGGAATTGTAAGTTTGGGATGTTTGTCCATAAATACATCCAAAACTGTTTTATCATTGGGTTCAATCTCCATGTTGGGATCAAGTATACCCCCTCCCGATCGATTAGTCACTAATCGTGTTGCTTCACGAACTTTTCCCCGTAATATGGGTCTGTTAAACTTTCTTCCGGTGTCTTCGATATGCTCTCCCTGTTCAGTATTCTTGCGATACAGCCGACGGTCACAGCGAACTGCTTCTAAAACTAGGGCGTCGTACTGTTGTGCTTTCCACAAATCTAGCCTGCGAGCGATTAGCTTACGTATGTCATTAGCTTTTCTTACTAGTTTGTCCCTTAGAACAGAAAATAGACAGGAAGGCGCATTTCATTTAACTTGGCTGTAACATCTAGGCGACGGAAACGGCCATTTTGAAAACCCATGTATGACTAATGAGGCACGATACCGGTTTGACAGTTGTGGGTTTTAGTTAGTTTGAGACTAATTTTGGCTGTTCTCAGACCCCTAATACTAGGACTTTAGGGATTATATTCCATCAGTAAGTATTAATATTACTTTTCACTTCAAATAGAGAGATAATTTCTCTGAACATGTCACTTGTCATACGTACTTGTACACAACAATAGTCATGGGCATAGAAGGGAACGTATAATGGGGTCATTATTTGTAATCACACAATCTGAGGAAGCAATTTAAATTACAGACAGTGACTGAAGTCACACAAACTCACATGTAGTCATAAATCACATAGTGTAAAGTGCACTTAATAAAACTGTTGAAATTGTTTGCTGCACATGCACCCTCTCGATATGATACGCCACTTCCAAAAGGAAACAACCATCCGCCATTTTGAAAACCCATCGCGGTCGCACGGATTTCTTACAAATGCGGCTTCCTGATCAAGGCGCTGTAACATAGCAATCTTTCATTTACTGTCTTCCCCTTTGTAAGTTGATCAACCTCGTCTATCATGATTCGGATGAATTCCTGGCTGACACCTCCGTTAGGTAGGTCGTAAAACTGTCTATTAAGTTCGATTACCTTCTTCCATCTCCCCGTCCAACCATCGTTCCCAGCCTTTCCAGGTCCATTAAGATAAGGTGCACTATACGCTTTAGATAAAAGATCAACAGAACTCGCCGGGAGCAGCACATCCTCTGTAGAAGCAGTTGTGATTAATGCAGAACCATGCTTTCTGGACTGATGCATGGTTAGTCCACAGATATGGCATGTCAGCGATCCTATGCTATCAAGCAAGGGTGCAGGTGTATGGTTAGGTTGATCATCAATCGCCATGAGTTTTTTGACAGATATGTTGCACATTCGTAAATTATACCTGCTGTCAATATTCTGATAAACTAATAATGATCCTGGATCTTCAAGATCTTGGGAAGTGATCCCGAAGTTCCTAATTTAACTTGGTGTCGAATTTTCTGGATATTTCTTTAAAAAATATTCGTCCGATGAACTGTCATTATCGTCAGTGTCATTCATTGCTTTTTACTTACCTTTAGGTCGTCGCTCTTTAATTATTTAACTCAACAATTGAATATTATATAAGTGTACTTGAGGCCCGTCTACTAGCAACAGTGAAGACGTCGCGAATTCTTTAATCAACAGTAATATCCCAAGTGCATTAAAATAGCCGATTAAATTTTGACGTTTTCTGTCAGAATGTTTGGCTAAGAAATTTGTCAAGTAAATTTGCCGCTCAACAAGAATCCCGAGTGCGCAGCACGAGGGATTTTGAAGCGGAAAATTTACGAGATATATTTCTTCAGAGCAAAACATTCTGACAGAAAACGTCAAAATTTATTCAGGCTAGTTTACATGCACGCGGGATGTTCGGAGTGATTATTTCCTGAATAAATAGATAAAATTCAGTTGGTGAAGCACCTTTAATAATCATGTTAAAATTATGCACAAGCGATTAAATTTTGACATAAATTTAACCGCGGTTAAATTTTGACGTTTGAATTTTAGTCATTATTAAACTGACAAAAACCATGGTGATTACGCATTATTATGGATATGAAGGAAATAATCTACTATATATTTAAAACGTGAAGCGTTTTTTTTCGACATCTATTTTGAGACTTCCACCGGGCCGATTTCGATAATTCTTTTTTTATATGAAAGCCGTTTCGGTGTAGATGTGCACAAAAGTCCTAAATTGAAAATAAATAGATAATTTTAAGAGTAAAACCAACATATTGAAATTTTCAAGTGGATGCAGCCGGCCATGCAGTAGCAGTAAACCAAGCGTATTCTCGAAGTCAGCCTGCGGCGTTCTGCTCATTTTTTGCAATGGGCTACTGTAACTACTAAATGTTTATTTGAAATCAACGGTCTGCTGATTCGTGAGACAAACGTCAAAATACATGTAAATGACAGTTAACGAAAATTGGTATTGCTCATACGCTGTAAGGTGTTTTTCTGCTAATTATGATGATGTGAATGTGCTTATTTACACACTGGTTTATTGCTTTCCCTGTTGCTACAAGCATACGTATATTTTTAAAACGTATTTCGACGTTATCTGACACCTGTTTTTCATAGTCTTCCATCCTCACAGTTTGTTTCGTTTAAGTAGCATTCAGTCATAGCTTTTGTAATCTATTATTTCAAAATTCTATTCGGCTTTCTCTCAGTTTTTCTTTCTGGTACCCTTCCCATTTTCGCTGTGCGCCTAGCATGTGCGATGACAATTAATAAACTACAAAGACAAACTCTGGATAAAGCAGGAATATATAATATTCGTCACAACCAGTATTTAGCTATGTTCAAGTGTATGTAGCAATGTCACGTGAGAGTAGTTTTGAAAACTTAAAAATTCAAACTTTACCTGATGGATGCGTTAAACATTGTCTACAAAGAAGTTTTGTAAATTGCAAAATATTTTTCAACGGGTTCCATTAGCGGTTTTTTACTTCCTTTTACAATAAAGGAAGTATTGGATTTACCCCAAAAATTCGAAATTGAGTTTTCAACAGATCTTCACGTTTTAGAGTCCCCTGATCCCAAAAAACGATTTTGTTTCATTGGTCTGTGTGTCTGTCTGTGTGTCTGTGAACAGAATATCTCAAAAACGAAAAGAGGTATGGCGTTGAAACTTCATATATAAGTTTTGTGTACTATGTAGATGAGACAGCAAGATTTTGAAGAAAATCGCATAACCGGAAGTAGGTGTTTACCCTAGTGATTTTTCAGTTTTTTTCGATTTTTTCAAAAACGGCTCTAACGATTTTTTTAAACTTTACATTTTTACTACATTTTTAATGTGTATTGATGTGAAATAGGTGATTTTCCAGTTGAATACTTCTAAAGTGGGTTTCTTTTGTTTTTTTTTCTATTTTTTTATTAAATCCTATTTTAAATAAAACACCCAGTATATTGTATTGTTTGAGGCTTTAAGCTTAGTAAAACGTGGACCCCTGTGATACACGATCTAAAGCGTTACAACCACTCTGCGTCATACGGCCACGCCCCACGGACTACGTTGCACTCGGACGACCAACCAGCGCCAGCGTTACGCCACTCCGCGCGCCTGGCACAGAGGACTATAAATAGCTCCACACCGACCTTCGGTTCTTAGTGCGACTATCACTCTGATGATGCAAGCTGCAAGGTCTTGCGAAACGTTAGTGAATATGGATGCACAAACAGCAAAGCGGCCAAATCTGCCTAAGTATCCTCGTTCTCAAGATACCCAAACAACACGAGCCACCAAAGAGCATGGCCATCGAGCGGGTTTTTGCTCGACTTCACAAGGTGCAAGGCACATTAAGCCAGAAAATGCTGGGTGTTCATATACAAATACTACGCGGTCTAAGCCGAAATTCTATGCTAAGGAGAATAACCCAGTATATTATTACATTTTTGAATTCACCTTAAAATTCTAGAGAAAATTTGTCTCTTCAACTAACGCTCTATTTTGTACCGTTTTTGTAGAATTTGTAATTTTTAAAAATTTTTGACAAATGGTTAAAAATTTAAAATGAAATTTTTTACTAATTATAAGAACACTGTAAAAGGAAGTTGTGTGAGTGTATCACACCAGATTTTTATTTACTGTGGTTTTATCAGCTCGACGATGATATTTAAATTGCAGTTGCTCTCAAGACAAATACGTGTTATAATAGTGATTTTTAAAAATGCAGTATCCGTACAATAAGGACATATTTTCTTGAATTTACGTAAGGGTTCACCTAAGAGTATATTCCAAGGCCTTTCATTCGGATGAAAAGATCTATCAATCGATTAACACTGTGGTGGAGGCAGATGACACAGTGCACTACCACATTGAGTGTCTCCGCACTCTCTACCCTCCCGGACTTCTTCCAAATCGCCTGCCTTTGAAAGTTAGAGCACTTATACTACTGAGAAACGTGAAGACTGCTAGTGAAAGCTCCGCATCGTAACGTCACTGAGACCAAAATTTTCATAGGTTTTGGAGAAGGGGATTCAGTCTTCATTCCTCGAACATCCCATTTTCTTTCAGACTATTCTTTTCAATTTAAGAGACTGCAATTTCCCGTAAAAACCTGCTTTGCCATGACGATCAATAGGGTGCAGGGACAGTCTCTGAATTAGGCTGGGGTCGACTTGAGGGAAGACTGTTTTTTTCTCGATCAACTTTATCTAGACTGTTTAGGGGTCAGTTCTTCAAACAACTTAGTGGTGCTCAAACCAGAAGGGAAAACATCCAATATTGTTTACAAAGAAGTGCTTTTACCCTCTATTCGACGGGATTGACTTCTACTTTATAGGTCGTTACATAATAGAATCTAGGGGAAGGTAAGAAAATTCGCCATATTAGTTCTTTTTACAAGTAGGGTCAAACTATTTTCAGGGCTTTTCAAAATTCATTCCTCCAAAGGAGTTAAATGTGGTTGACCTGTTTCTGTAAAGATCTACAACGAGGAGACTACTACAGGTGGGAAGCTGAAATTCGACATATTAGTTCGTTTTACAAATCAGATCAAGTAAATGTCAATGTTTTGCAAAATTCATCCCCGAAAGGGGTTAAATAGGACAAATATGTTTTTCTAAATATCGCTCCAAGGAAACTACTGCAAGTACAGGAAGTTAAATTGAGCATATTAGAACCTTTTTCAAATCGAGTCAAATCAGTTTTAGGGTTTTGGAAAATTCATCCCCGAAAGGGGTTAAATGATACAAATTTGTTTGTCAAAATATCGCCACGGGAAAACTACTACAGGCAGTAACTTGAAATTCGGCATTCTAGATCGCTTTACTAATCTTAAATAATTTTTAGTTTTTCGAAATACATCCCCTCAAACCGGTTAAATAGACCAGAAGCGTTCTTCTAAAAATAGCCACAAAGTAATTATTACAGGCAGGAAATTAAAATTCGGAATATTAAATCGTTTTACAAATTAGGTCAAATCAATTTCAGACTTTTCGAAATTAACTCCCAAAAGAATTAAATGGGATAGATGTGTTTCTCTAAAGATCGCCATAATACGGTAACTGCTGCAAGTAGAAAGTTGATTCGGCACAGTAGTTCGTTTTACACATCGAGTCAAGCCAGTTCGTTTTACACATCGAGTCAAGTCAGGGTTTTTCGAAATGTATCCTCTCAAAGGGATTAAATGGGGCAGATGTGTTTTTCTAAAGATCGTCACGACATAGAAACAGGTAGGAAGTCGAAATTCGGCACATTAGTTCGTTTTCCAAATCATGTAAAACCATTTTCAGGGTTTTGGAGAATGCATCTCCTCAAAAGAGTTAAATGAGATAGATCTGTTTTTTAAAGATTACCTTAACGAACAAATTACTACAGATAGGAAGTTGAAATTTTGCATATTATATCGTCTTACAAATAGACCAAATGATTTCCAGGGATTTTTGGAATTTACCCCCAAAGGGTGCTACGGTGTAAATGATCTCTTAGCGGTTGAAACTGTGTGAACAAACCTTTAGTGCCGATATTCGGTTCGCACCCATCGAAATTTGATAGGTTGGCGATTGTGTGCCCCATGCCGTTTGGCGGAGTTTTGGTGTACAAGCGAATATTTGAACATTTAATTCTGAGCCGATTGGCGGACTTAGTTGCAAAAAAGCTTCTAAAAAAATTCGTGCACATGGCCCATATTCTTGGGGCGAGTTAATTTGGAGTTTTGTCCGCGCTTGCGTGAAGAGCAACCAATTTATATCTCTCTTGCCTGAATATGAAAAGCAATATTTGAGTGTAAATATAATTGTATCACATAATGACAGCATTTTATAATCGTCTATGGAATTAATAGATTCGTTAAATTGCAGTGGAATATATCCACATTGCTTAACACTAAAAATAGGATCAATAAATATTCATTTGAAAAGTTTAAATGTGTCTACTGGTTTAATAGATGAGATAAGATTAATGATACGCAATTTATTTATAACTGCTTAGATTTGGTATTAAATGGACAAGCCACAAGCCAGGCAGAAGAGTATTATTACTGTTTATAGATTAACACATAATATTGCACTACCTTTTTGCCTTCGGAAAAGAAATTGTCCTGTACGCCTATCATTTGCGATAACAATTAATAAATCACAAAAACAAACTATGGATAAAGTGGGAATATATCGTATTTGCCATAACCAGTATTTAGCCATGGTCAAGTATACGTAGCAATATCACGTGTGAGTAGTTTTATGAACTTAAAAATTTAAATTTTACCTAGTGGATCCTGCCATAGATTACATAAAGTTTTCTAATTTGCAAAATATTTTGCAACGGGTACACTAATAAGATGTTAAAAGGAGCGCCAACAAGTTAATACTCAGGTACACTGATATATGTCAAGAAACTTGTAACTTCACTGTACATCTAAATAGACAATTATTGAACCCAATGCTTGTAATTAAAATGAAAGAGAGCAATTCTCTTAAATAGTTTTATTATTACTCAAAACTTGAGACATCCAAAATTGGACTATTATATGAACGGGACGGGGTACCCCTCTTAACTTAAACTACTAGTCTTTTCAATGTTTACACAGCGTTATCATATGCAAAATATCATCAAAATTACTTATCTGTTCGTGGTTACACTTGTAGACGTTTAATGAATCAAATTAAATGTCAGCTTGACAGCCCCAAATCGTCAGCTATCACATGCGGCAAGTAGTCCTCAAAACTGCCTGGTGACTTCCAGCAGACAAAATTTTCAGTAGGTGCATAACTGGGAAGTAATATTTTATGACAAAGATTAAACTGTTTTTGTTAATCATTTAATTGTGGCGCCCCTTGAAATTTTGTACTAGAAGCCCATGCTTCTCAGACTTCTACCATAATACGCCACTGTGCTGAAGGGGGTTGGAACTTCCTGAAGGAATAAAAGGTTAGAGGGTGATTTGTAAACGGGGCAGTCAGGCCTAACTACCCTTTAAGACATTTGTAACCTATATCAATTTACAGATGAACACAACTCGGTGTTTGAGATTGTATTAAAAATTAAGGGCCGGTTGCAGAAAGCAATCTTAAGTCTGGTGTTAGCTAACGCGACGTCAAAGTGAACAAAAACGAATCAAATCTCAAATCTTTATGGTAACTAATACATTAGTAAACAAAATTTGATGCGATTTTGTTCACTTTGACGCGATGTTAGCTAACACGAGACTTAACATTGACTTCTGCAACCGGCCCTTAGTATCATACACTAACTAGTAATGCAAAATATTCGTGTCGTATTTTGCTTATTCTAGTAGAATTGGTGACCTATTTAATTGCTTGGTTTTATTGCAAGACCTACGTTTGCAAAACTATTTGTTAGTAAACAATAACGCTGCAGTTTGACCCAGTAATGTGACACCAATGAAGATGCTTGCGTAAAACTGGCTTGAAATAGTGCATATTGTGAACTACATTTCAATTACAATAATTTCCTTTAACCCTTAACTGGTAACGTGCCGTCTGTGAGACTGCAAGCAAATTTTATTCTCAAATTTTCAGTAAAAGAGTACCGCTTTTCGGCAAATGATCTTATCTAATCTTTCTCCTCTTGGTAGCCCACCTATCGCAGAATTATTGGTAAATTTTGGTAACTAACGCTGGAGATGTGTTTTATTTTTAGTTCAGTACAGTCTGTGAGACGGCACGTTACGGTTTACGTGAGAATTTTTTTCCATTGGTAGGCATGGCAGGCCCTGTGAATTACAATATTTCTTTAAGTTTTTTTTACAAATGCATTGTTTTACTTATTATTAATCGTAAAATAAATAAAATAATTTTTGTTGTTATCTTGGTCTGGTAAAAAGTACATTACTAATTTGTGTTCAAGTTGAAAATTATCTTATTATTTTTTCTTTACATTAAGTTTTCGGTTTTTTTAAATAAAATTATTACTAAAACATATATGCCTAACAAACTTATATATATATATATTTAAAAAAATAATTAAAACAGTTTAATTTTTTTTCGCTTCAAAGGTGACGGTTTACGTGAGAATTTTTTGCCACTTGTAGGCATGGCAGGCCCTGTGAATTACAATATTTCTTTAAGTTTTTTTTTTACAAATGCATTTTTTTACTTATTATTAATCGTAAAATAAATAAAATAAGTTTTTTTTTTATCTTGGTCTGGTAAAAAGTACATTACTAATTTGTGTTCAAGTTGAAAATTATCTTATTATTTTTTCTTTACATTAAGTTTTCGGTTTTTTTAAATAAAATTATTACTAAAACATATATGCCTAACAAACTTCTATATATATATTTAAAAAAATAATTAAAACAGTTTAATTTTTTTCGCTTCAAAGGTGTGCCAGTCTCACAGACTGCACGTTACCAGTTGTGCTCCAAAATTTCACGTTACCAGTTAAGGGTTAAACTAACAATGTCTAATTTCTGGTAGAAGGTTAGTTTGAACACGCAATGACTCGAAAATTGCGTAATATAGTGTTCGTTAATATTCTAAGGAGGCGCCAGAAAATTACTGGAATGTTGTGTTTTAAAACCTGCTTCAGGGTCACTTTATCAGGGCTCCTGTTAGACTAAACAAATTTTAAAAAGGCACGCCTGAAACATCAAGTTGTTCGTCTCAATCATGCTGTTAGGAGTTAGGCCTACGGTATCTTTGATTATTGCGACCCTCGCTAAATGTAATTTCAACTTCAACTAGCAAGTTACCCTAATGTTCAAGGGCGGAGTCGATCTGAAGCCTTTAACATTAGACTAATGTAGTGAGCAATTTTCTCGTTAAGTGGCCACAATACAGAAAAGGGGAGTGGATTTTCTATTCATTATTTAAATGTTGACATTGTAGGTTCAAGACTTTTCATAAAAACAATAATAGCTCATAAAAGTGCACCTGTTTTCCATTTTAACAATTTATCTATCGTTATAATTTCAAAGCAAAATCACCTATAAAATACACAGTTTGGCTTCTTTCATGTAAATCAAAACCGAGTATTCTAATCTTTCGCTCCATAAACGAGGGGTAACTACAATTAGTGCGGGCATTTAATGAATTTTAGCGTGTAGGTTTTACCCCATCTTTCTATGGCGCCTAACCCTTAATCAGCTTTGGTATTATTCAATTATGTCGAACAAGGGTACACTCTAATGGTTAATTGGCTTTGCAGTGTGCAGAATTAAGACTACCAGCTTCCCTGCACCAAAATAGACGGTGTTGAGGCTTCTGTTGATTACGTTTTGCGTCGCTATCTTTAGCTATGTTGTATGTAGTTGCAGATCACTTTAGGAACTGTGGTGTTGTTCAAGCGAAAGTGTTGGGGCATTCGTGATTAGTGAAAGATTTGCAAGCTTGGAATTCTCATGCCGTCTTGTGTAGGCACGTGTTCATTTCAAGGGAATGCAAAATGAGTAGTGAAGTTTACCACGCTGTTATCCGCATTGTCAGGGATGTGGCCTCCTTGAGACCCCACTGAGATTAAAATATTAACATTGTTTTGCACTAATTCACCATACAGAGGCACGTTAATAAACTACTGGCTTCTATTGAATAAAAATAAGTAAAACATCAAATTTTTTATATTCAACATAGTTTTATGATTGGGTTTTCTACATTCAAGTGTAATTCTCATAATTCTGTTTTGTAACTTTTGTAATGTGCGAATTGAAGAATTATTAGTTAAAAATATTATTGAAGTAAAATCATCAAAATATAATACAGTAAGTGATTTGTATGCTTTTATTTAGTGAGCGAGTACGTCGAACGATAGTAGTAATTGATTTGTTAATGTAACCCCCAATGAAGCATTATTCAAAAATTTTGGTTCAAATCTGAACTATTACACATATGCATATTGTGATAGTTGCAGACTAGGACTGCCGATCTATTGGTAAAAAAAATAAATTACTAGATAGGAAGTTATTTTGGATAGAAAAACTATCTAATTATTAAAAGTACTAGGGTGAAATCAATCCAAAATTAAAACAAAATAGCTATACAAAATAATGTTCTAAATAAGAAAAAAATAAATTAAAATTATCTTTTGATTAAAAATGAATGGTTATTGAAATTAACAGAGCAATTTATAATTAAAAGGTAAATAATTAGAACAAACTATAAGATAGTCTGAAATAATATGAAAGTCATAAGCTGAATTAATATTTAAATAAGTTACTTAGAATTTGTCAGATTAATTAAGAAAACGTACTGTATGTAGTAAAACTAATCCAGGATGTTAGTTTAAAATTTATTTTAGATAACAACTGACTTCGATTCTAAAAAATGTAGATATAAGTAACAAACGACTTCCGTGATTGGACCGTGTCATGATTGAGATCAAAGAGGTCTTCGATCTCAATCATGACACGGTCCAATCCCGGAAGTCGTTTGTTACTTAATGACAATGGCCGTGAAATCCTCAGAAATCAATGTAGATATAATTCTCTTGTATTAAGAAATAGCTATGAAATGAACCCTTTTATAATCAAAGTTTATTAATGGTGTGAAATATAAGGGTGCAAGGAACACAATTAATTAATAGTAAATGGAATAATCGATAATTTAAAAATTAGACATATTCTAACAAGAAGGGCTACTAATTAGTCAATAAAGGAAGAACTACGAATATTGGAATTGGTGAGTCCGTGCTACCTGGGTTGACTGGAAGAGCTGTGATATGGATTTCTGTGAATACGCAGATACCTGTAAATAATTTGAATGGGTATGCTGGCATATAGTTATTAATGGTTTAATTATAACCTGGAACGCGGATTGCTGGTTCGAGTTCGTGCGGGTCACAATTGAGGTGAGAACATCTGTGAATTGGATTTTCCTTGGGCCTGCTGTCACAAATTCATCCTTTGGGTCTGTGTTTATGGAATAGAATAGAAGGATTGGATACCATGTTGGTGGCTGTAAAGAGGATTACATCTTAGATTTGCAGTTGGATGTAGTAAAAGATCTACCATCTAGGAGATCTGGGTAGCTGTTGGAGTTGTAGCGTGACACTTTGGCAGTGTTTGGTTCATTGTAACGCTGTGGATTCTAATTGAAGAGAGGTTCCTGGTTGTAGTTTCTATTACATGTGACAAAATAGCTTGGTTATATTTGTGCTGTTTTCTACAGGATAGTTGGATCTATTTTAAAAGGGGAAGATAACCAGGTATATGTAATTAATAAACATTAATTAGTATTAACAGTGGAATAATGAGTTACTTACAAAAATACTTACTCTTTTCAACATGTTGCAGTTGAAAGATTAAAAATCAATCTGAAATAACTTGTCAATATCCAAACATTTTGTACAATTATTTTGGTAGAATTTTCTAACGCAAGTGCCCACTTCAGATAAGACGTTTATTGTAACTTGAGCTAGCCAAGTCAAAGAAATAAACTAAAATATTCGCGCAATTATTTTATTTAAAGTATTTTGAAGTGAATGGATAGTAAGTAATATAGCCGTCTATTAGATATTATTTTAATATTGGCTTACATAGTAAAGTCAATACTATAACAATATATTGTGTTGACATCAATGGCGTATTATAATTATATGACTCTAAATCGGCTCTAATTATCTCAAGTTTTGTAAGGTGCCCGGATAGTATTTGCTTTTTCTATCTTTATCATTATTATAAATTAACTGAATCTACAAGGTTAGGTCACTACATCCAACCTTTAAACTACTAATAAGTTGCTATTAACATTTATTCAATAGTCTAATTACACACTTATTTGTACGCACTCTGTATGCCCGCTATTAAACTGATTGGGTATTACAAGTGTAGTATTTCTAACTGATGAGAATGACATTAATATCAAGATGGTTCCCTGGTCTTGACAGTACATAAACAGCTTCGAATTTTAATTTAAATTGTTGATGTCCACGCAGGAAACGCTGTTGCTATGCAATAATAATTGAACGTAAGTACACTGCGTCACAAAACAAAACACTTCTACTCACGTCACTACCGAAAG
This sequence comes from Agriotes lineatus, assembly GCA_940337035.1. NCBI lineage: Eukaryota > Metazoa > Arthropoda > Insecta > Coleoptera > Elateridae > Agriotes > Agriotes lineatus. Next base: position 60,676 of record CALNHX010000835.1, read on the forward strand.
TGATGCTCAAATCGGCGCCACGAGCACATTCACAAAAACTACACTACCTGCAGCGACCTGGACATCCCACAATGCTCTCAACGAGTCGTCGTTTCCGGCCTGCTATTAGCGAGGCCCTAATCTGAACTAGAAGGACGTCGGCTGCAGCTTCCATGACCTTTAGGATCACTTTCACTTAAGGTGGGGGCTTTATTCAAGGGTTCCGTTGCACCACACCTACACTGCTCGCTTATACATTTGTACACGCATTTAAAAAACTCCCTGGACCTCCGTAGAATCACTTAGAAATATTCTGGCTTGCACTCGACCAAATTGATCCCTCGTATCTACTATATACACATATACATAGTTATTTTCGGATGCGATCTTTCGTCGTATGCGATCATTTGTCGTGCGACATTTTGACCACGATCTTTTGTAGCGCGACCTTTTGGCTGCGATATTTTGACGTATATCCTTGATCTTTAGCTTCGATTTCTACGAAAATTACTTCTCTCGGCAATTCTAAGCAAATACGACTTCATTTTTATAAAAGAAATCGAAGCTTTTCGAAGATCCAACTAGAACGAGAATATTTTGACTCAAAGTATATGATGAAAAACACTCCCCTCTGATAGAAACTATGGAATCAAAACCTTTAACAAATGTTTTCGGTGCCATATAAGGCAAAAAAAAAAATACGTTGTACGCTAAATTACACCAGACTAACTTTTTACTTTGGCAAAAACTGCTTAAGTATTTCTTTCAACTTCAACAATTTTTACAAATTTACAATTTCTGTGGTAATCACTTAGTCAATCAAGATCAACCTACAATTATATGAAAGACAGTAACTGCTTTAGGGTTAAAGGAAAGTCGGAAAATTAATGAGAGGACAGTAAGTCAATCCGGATGCTGTAAACGTCGTAACAGACGACATAACCTATTAGCACGATTTTTGCGCCATTTTGTGAGAAATATTATTGCAAAAAAAAACTTAAAACACTTTTGGAAAAGATAGGTCGCTTTTCTCATTGTATATGTTGTGATGATTTTTTGTAATTAAATGATTCTCTAAATCTATCCACCGTTATAATGTACCTTGCTAATATTTTGATACTATTATAATTAGCAAAATTACTCCATCTGCAGGGTTAGGCCGCTACATCCAAAATTAAATTGCTAACTTGCTATTATTAATTATTTAAATTCTGATTACACATGTATTTGTCCGCACTCTGTATGCTACGATATTTAACTGACGAGAATTTCCTAACGTGATATTTCTACCTGACGGGTCCTTGACTACTCCAAAATGTTTGGATGGCTTTCGCTAACGTCGGGCACCCCACTAGAGAACTGCGGTGCACCACACGTACACTATTCGCCTATGCACCTTGCACACGCACTATGAAAACTGTCTGGCCTTTCGTAGAATCACTTTGAAATACTCTGGCTTGCACCGGGCCAAATGATGCCTCGTATATATGTGTTGAAGAAGGTCAATACAAAGGAAAACTTCTACAAATCAACCTGGGCACACTCTCTCAATAAAAACATAACTTCTTGGTAAACTTGGGTATTTAACCGCAAATAAAATATTATTTACTTTGGGAGCTTAGCAAAAACACAACTAAACTCATTAATAAACTGCCCCCAATTGTTCTGTTTACAGCTTTGTTTTTAGTTGCATGGAATGCCAAGCCTCCTTTGCTTTTAATTTGTTTTTACACAAAAATAATGCCATTCTAAAAACATCATACTATCAATTATTTGCAAGGCCTGCTATTTTGTAAGACTAAACTTTAGATTATCACATTTACTGAAAATTTTTACAATTAATATCTGTATTGTTGGTTATGTTATAAATTACTAATAATTATTATTTTACATATAACGTTTTTGCGTTACCAGTAATAAACGTTAAGCCATCACCTAACCATGCTGTCAGATTGACGTATAGTCAACGCTCGTGCACTGCTAAGCCTGAAGTCGTGAGTTTGAATCTCGGTCCGGGAAAGACTTTTTTTGTAATTAGCGAATGACGTTGTTCCAAATTGCTATCAATTGACACCTTTCAACTGAAATGCCATATTATCGTCGCTGTCTGTTCCAATCGTACTCTCGGCTAGCGGTATTAATAAATCGCCGACTCAATTTTAAACAGATTTTCTTCGTCTAGGCTCGCAATTAATGTATCTTAAGGAGATGGCATCCCAAAAACCGCTCCATGCCAACAGTGTACCCAAGTATCGATAAGGGGTTTGTACTGTCTCATTTTGTTTTAATGTTAATGTACCTCAAGAGACTAATTTGCTTATTTCCTTGAGTAAATGGTATTATTACATTCGTTTCTCTTATTTTTGTATATATCATATCCGCATAGCAACTTAGTTCGTAACCATTACGTGCTCTAAACTCACCATAATACTGATATAGATAAGCACCTTTAAAATAAGAAAAACTACAGAGCGAGTAATTATTCACATTTTTATATATTTTGAAATTAGTTGTTAAATACTGGATTTGGTATTCTGTGTCTCAAAAGTTACTCTTGTTGTGGGTTACTTTTTAAATCATGTAGATTTGCAGAACTATTAACTCAAAAAATTATACACGAAATTAATGTAAAAGTTTATCGCTCTCCGTTGTATTTACATAACTTGGGCTTGAGAAGTCTGCATACATTTTCGTTATATACATACGTACGTAAGTTAAAGAAACCGCTGTTACTCCTCTAGGCATTCTAGCCGCATGGGCGTATTCAGGGGTAGTATAATAAGTAGTTTGCTTATTATCGACATTCTTTTAATGGACATTATAACGAAATGATATTTTTAAAGAATTATAGATTATTGGGCATACTACGAATTATATTTAGGATGGGAATATAATGATTTAAAGTATATAGAAAAGGAGCGTAATATTTTATTAACTGAGTATCAATGCTAATGAATAAGGTTTGCTCGAAATACACTTTTTGTAGCTTTTTATGCTTAAAAGGCACGACTTAACCTCGAAAAATCGGCTGACATTTTTAAATTACTTTATTTGACACATGAAACAAAACCAAGTTAGCTCGTCAGTTGCTATATTGTCAGTATGGTCGAAGGTACTGTTGGCCAATGTCTTAAATTTAAGAGATGAAGATTCGTTCAAAATTTAAGGAATAATATTCTCTAATGTAATTGTTTCCAGAAAAATACTAAACGTCCGGCTTATGTACATTTCAACTGAGGTAGTTGTACATCAACTGATTAAATAAACACAAAGTTGAAAACCACATTTTTTTGAGGTATTATGTTTTTAAAAGATCTGCCTATAATAATTTATGAATAAACATATATGGAAAAAAATTCCAAGTATGAAATTTATTTAAAACAATGCCGCAATGTCACAAGGGCTTACACAACTGTAATAAATAACAGCTCAAATTACTGCAGTAGCATGAGAAATAGAACTACAGTATTAAAATGAGAAATAGAGTCAATTTATATTTACCTACTGTACGAAAGTACTCGAGATAACTATACAATATTTGTGCTTCAATAGGTTATACATATATTATTAAAAAAATAGTTATTTTTACAATTATTACATTTTTCCCTGATATACGACATACATTATTTGATCTGTTTATAAACGGAAAAAACTTCAAGGGGCAAGTTAAAGAATTATATTTCTTATTTAAAAGACTACCTTCAAGATACTTCCAGTGTTGCCAGAAGTGATGTTAAAGTAGTTCTTCAATTTATTAACCACTAAGTGATAATTTGTATCACTTCTCCTCGAATACCCTGTATATTCAAAACATTTAAAGTTCATAATATGTACATTTTATTCAAGTTTTAGTGAAATATGATCCGAATGGTAAATTTTATAAAAATCAAAAACAATTTCAAGAATGCAGAAGATAACTCAAGGTATAAATACATCAAAATTAAGTTTTATTGGGTAATACCTGAAAGAAGCTGCAACTTTTTGAACATTAAATTACTCATAGTGCATAAAGGTCCTCAATTTAAATGTTAAAAATGTGCTCCGTGTTTCAGTTAAGCCATTTAAGTTGCACAATGTAATCGTGTTTACGTTAACATGTACCTACTGAATGCCCATATTTCGTGTCTTTTACAGACTAGCTATGTAAACTATTCAAGGCAGGGGAAACGTTTAAATAAGTTAATTAAGTTGGAGTCAAGAATATTTATGCCGTGAATATTTTTGTTGGTCTAAAACGCCATCAACGATATAGCTGCTGATATTTGTGTAACCCTTGCAAAAGCGAGTTTGGTACAATACCGAAGACGAGAATAACGCAAGGCTTTTCTGAGAAACCCTCATCAAAACAGTCGTTCAAAACATATTCAGTATAAACATATAACAAGGCTGATTTACAGAATAATGTAAACTTTTAGACTCATCTGATACTTCAAGATCAATGAAAGCGAAATTACAAGGAGAAAGCATTCTAAAGATTGGGGCGCGTTTTCGCACACCTTCTCGAGTTCTAGTGCCTTTCCACTTAGTATAATAATTTGATGGTATCTTAATAATCGGTTATGCATTTACTTAACGGAGGCGAACTTGTTTAGCCCTCGAATACTTTAGATCAGGGGTCGGCAACCTTTTTCGGACGGCGGGCCATTTTCAAAATTAATTTTTTTATGCGGGCCGCACATTCAAATGTAACTTAAATAGTGCTTTTATATCATATACGAGTATAAATATTATTAAAAATAAATATAGAAAAAAATTATTTTTTATTGACATGCTATAATAACAATGTTAGAGAACAAAAATTTTACAATTCTTAAAAGGGAAAAAAAAGAAAATACAATTCCAATTAAATATGTATAAATATGTAAATATAAAATATATAAATATAAAAAATATAAAATATTGTAGTGAAACGTCATACGGCTGCCAACATGAACGCACATATGAACATACAGTAGCAAACTGGCGAAATGAAAGAATTAGTGATGGGCCTATCCGGAATGAATAATCGGAAAGTTTCCGATTGTTCAAAAAATTGGAAGGTTCCTATTATTTCGGAACTTTTCGGAATTCGATTATTTTACTGTTCGGTGCACAAAATTCGGAACTTTCGGAATTCGATTATTTTACTATTCGGTACACAAAATGAGAAAACGAAATGCCAATTTGAACTGAACGGAATACGGAATGTTGTATTGACTCACTTGACTACTATATGCTGGTTGGCGAATGTCGACTGGTCGCGCCGTGTGCGCACGTGTATGATACGTGAATGGCACTAATGGCAGTGGTATTTCGTAGATTAATTATTAGATAGTACACCTACAGACTTCAAATTCAAGTATTGTTTTATACTATCTATTATGTACTTTTTAGGATACTGCATTGGTAACTAGCGGACTCGTTTGTAACTGTAACTGTGTAAACGCTAGTTACCAATGCAGTATCCTAAAAAATGTTATACGATACACGACCGGTAGCATATTTATGGCCTTGCCAAACATACAGGTCTCGCCCTACGGGCTCGACCTGTAAAGTATTAGCGCGGCCATAAAAATGTTGCTACCGGTCTAGTAACGTAAGTAGCTATTATGTGCTATTAAACTTTAAAATATCACTACCATTTTCCGAAAGTCTATTAACGTAACTACTGTAATAATTTGAAAAAATATTTTATTTCCTCATATCCCACTGTGCGACTCAAACTCATAAATTGTTTTTTAGGATACTGCATTGCTAACTAGCGTCTACATAGTTACCAATGCAGTATCCTAAAAAATCTTTTACGATACACGACCGGTAGAACTCTTATGGCCTTGCCAAACATACAGGTCTCGCCCTACGGTTTGACTTGTAAAATATTGGCGCGGCCATAAAAATGTTGCTACCGGTCTAATAACGTAAATAGCTATTACTGACCGTCCTACAAACCCAAACAATAGATGCCAACGCAGATAAGGGCTTACGACGCGACGGCGAGTGCTCTCATCGTAAATTTGCACGCACTTCATCTTCCTTCCGCTTGTTGTTATTTCGCTCGTTTTCCCTTGCTTGCATTTAGGGAATGTAAAATAATCGGATGATATTCCGATTTTATAAACATTCCGAAATGGAACATTCCGATTATTGAAATCATCCCATTATGCCCATCACTAGAAAGAATGCTACACTTGCTAAGCGAGACGTCGTATTCGCTGGGGAGTGGGGATTAAACTTGCGCAGTAAAATAGGTTTCCCACTATGCTTCTGTTTGTCGCGCATTTTTGTCACCGGCCACATTTCGGCACGCTTACGCTCTAAGTTTGTTGATTTTTCCTAAAGTTATATTGGTGCTTTGGCGGGCCGCGCAAAAAGTTGCAAAGGGCCGCATGCGGCCCGCGGGCCGCAGGTTGCCGACCCCTGCTTTAGATAATACAATATTTTTGTGGAAACAACAGAATGGTCAATTGCAGTTTTTGGTTAAACTAATATGTGCATGCAGTATGCTGCCGCATATTTTTCTTGATGTTAAGGTGGATATTTAAATAAATAATCAGAGAATTATAAACCTGAAATGCCTGTAAATGCACAATTTTAGAAATAGCACATACTGGAAAACTACTTGAAAACTGTTACATATAGCGAAAGGTGTAAACCATAAACTGATTTTATTTTAAGGGAGGCGTAACGTCTTTGAAATACACACAAACGTTTATTCAAGGCTTTCGTTGAATAAAGTTGACGAAAACTGATGAAATGTAAATCTATGATGTTTACACTAGCGATGAAAAACACACACAAGTATCGCACGATTTATACCACTCGTATGAAATCTACGGCAACGTTTTCTATAAATAGAAAGTTCAATTTTTGTCTTGTGCCATTGGACAGTTGCTTCGTAAATACGTAGTGTTTAAAAGCTTCCGTGTGTACGCATAAAACATAATTCTGATTATTTTTTCTTTTCAGGTAAGCATTTGTCCACAATGAAATGGAGTAAGTTCTGATGCTGCAGATATTATGTAAGGATCTGCGGTGAGCTAACTAGGTAGGTAAACTACACATTCTCTATAGTAACCCTTAGCTAGATGCATTTAGAATCTCAATTACTTGTTACCGGTGGTTTCCTACTAATAAATTAAAATTTGGAATTTCAGCCGTTTTTGTAATAAAACACTTTTCCTTCAACAAGGCTTTGATGAATATTCTAGTCATATTAAAATGTTATTATTTTTTAGAACGGAGTTACATTAATTGCTTGCAATAGTTATATTCTGTATGCCTGCCCATGCGGATGGTAATTTTGAAAATATTTAACATTGCAGATTGACAGTAAATTTTATTATTTGGGTACACTATACTTTAAACTCGATATCTCAAAAGTGTGATGACTCAACAGACCGTTGTAATTCATTCTTAGATTTCATATACCTACAGAAGAACCAACAGGTGATGTTGAGTAGAAACTTGTGGCCTTTCTGTGGGTATATATTTTCACGAATGTCAAAGGCTACACAGTTATGTTTGGGTTTAAAAAAAGTATCTACATGGTGGACATAGCCTGATCCAATGGTTTATTATCAGGCCAATTTGAATTTTTGTACAAATACACGCTTGCGAATGTGTTTACAAATCATGTATTAAACAAGTAATTTAATCAACTTCACCGTCTTCTTCGAATGGCCCAAAATGTCTTGCTGTTGTTCTTCCTTCTTCTTTCTGCTGCAAGAGGAACTCTTGCAGAGATGAAACGGAAGGCGCATAACCAGAATCAGAGGCGGTTCGTGAAGTGTTACGATTTTGTGGCGCATCTATTCGATTTTAAGGTCTACGCTACTCAGTTTGTATTTCGAGCGCTTGTGACATGCCTACATTTTAACCTTGCGGCGCCAAGTCCGCAATTATTAGCTTGACGTTCTTTTTCCCGGCTGCTTTGTTAGCAGCATGAAGCCAGATTAAGCGTTCAGTATTTGTGCTTTGTGAATTATTGAAAGGATGCAGTTTGATTTTGTGCATTGGTTGCCTGCTCTTTTCGCGGTTTCGCTTAATCTACGCTACTGGTTTCTTTGCACGTGCCCATAACATCATGGAGTAAGTAGAAAGCTTTCTTCAAGCTGTGTGTAATTTTACTGGTATTCTATCGTGGACTCTTTCTCCCTCTTATAGCAATTAGCGGAAGGTCGTTAGCGCAAAGGTGGTCATTTTTACCACGTGTGGGATGCGGAATGCCGCTTAGAGCTCGTATTAAGATCATGTTATCGTCTTGGCCCTCGTAACCTCTGCTGCGTATGTTTCTGAGAGCGCAGGAAGGGACCAGACCCCAAAGCCATCCTCCAGGTCTAAGTCTCCCTCTTCGTGTTGAAACTTCGCCTGGCGAGCAGTGTTCTGTTGCACGAGACTGTACAAACGTTTTGAAGTACAGATCACAGACGTGACCTTGAGAGCTCACCACATCTGGGGCACGCAAAACGTTTCCCTTCAAACTAAGAAACTAATAAATAACCATCGCTGTAATTCCCCTTGTCCGTTTAATTTTTAATGTGTGCAATAACATTTCGTTGCAAATTTGTGAACCTGTAAGTAGTAGATTATGTTCTAACTAATTGAGGTTCTTAGTATTTATAACCTAATAATCATTGTTTTTTACTTATGTTAACCTATGAACTCAAATTATGATAATATTGTGCTTACATTGTGTTTATATACTGTGATAATGTTCTGTGATGATGCTGTGATATTTGCATTGTGGATTTATTTGTTACTGCGACCTGTACTTGAGTTGAGCTTCTCTTTCAGACTATGTTGTGCTACTTGAGTTTATGAATTCTCGCTTTGAATGCTTGGATACACTTGTGGTTATTTGATAAAAATTCGTTGTCGTTCTTTTTGAGTATTTAAATAACTGTACACACCGTCTCCGAAACTAGCTAGTCGGCCGGCAATTGTATGCAAGTAGTCATATTGCGTATTGGCTTTGAGAGAATACCCAACGGAGATTTTCTATGATAAAGAGAATATATTGTTATCATAAGAAATCTCCGTTGGCTATTCTCTCAAGACAAATACACAACCTTGTGGCGACTTGGATACAATTGCCGGCCGAAACTATCTCGTTGTGAAGACGGCGTGTACATTTATTTAATTATGCTCCAACGCCATTTGATTTTTGTCAAATAACGAAAATTGTATTCAGGTATTCAAAACGAGAACTCGTAAACTCAAACAGCACAAAATAATCTGAAAGAGAAGTTCAACTCAAGTACAGGTCGCATTAACAAATAAAGCAAGAATGCAAATATTACGGTATAATCACAGAATATAATCACAGTATATAAACACAATGTAAGCACAATATTATCATAGAATTGATAGATTAACATACGTTAACAACCAATATTAAAAATTTATCGTTACGAGGTACCTCAATCAAAAGCTTACAAACTGGTACATACTCACAGATTCAGAAATTCGCAATAAAACGCTATTGCACACATTAAAAGTTAATCGGAAAGGCGAAGTTAGAGCGATGGTTATTTCTTTTGGAAGGAAACGCTTTGCGTGCCCCCGGTACGAGCAAACTCTCAAGGTCACATCGGAGATCCGTACTTCAAAATGTTTGTACAATCTCGTGCGACAGAACACTGGTCGCTAGGGGGAAGTGTCAACACGGAGGGGGAAACTTAGACCTGGAGGTAGGCTTTGGGGTCGGGTCCCTTCCTGCACTCCCAGAAACCTTAAGCAGCATGGGTTAAGCGGGCACGACGATTCTAATGCAGTTCTAAACGTCCTTCCGCGTCCCACATGTGGTAAAAATGACCACCTCTGAAATTATCACTCTAACGGCCTTCCAGTAACTGCTGTAAAGGAAAAAAGGGGTCCACGATAGGATACAAGTGAAATTTTCACCTTGGATCTTCCAGGTATATGTGAACACTCGGCAGCGTGAGATCCGCCGGAACTGTCGTGGAACTAAAGTTCCCTCATACATGGGGAATTCGAATCCGCCCCAAAAGTCGCAAGCAAACATCGCCAAAAACAAACCAAACTAACTGCATCCTATAAATCCACTGAAACTTTCTAGTAACGCTTAAGCCGGCTTCATACCGTTCGCCGAGTAAGGTGGTAAAGAGCACTCCGGAAACAAATGCGAACTTATAAGACTCTGCGCTGCAAGGCCAAGAACTAGGCGTGGCACAAGCGTGCGAAATACGAACTGAGTAGCGTAGACTTTAAAATCGAATAGATGCGCAAGCAAATCGTAACAAGGTGTTCATTATTTCTTTTAAATAGGTACACAGAACGCCCCAGAGGTACTACTAACATACGAAAAAAGAAACGCCAGGAACTCGTAGTGAAACCTAAATATATTCATTTTGTTTACATGGTTTATAATTTACAGCCAAGAGGGGATACAAAACGATTCATACAAAAAATTATGAGCATTTAATAATAATTTAGTGGCAATGTCGCTACTGGATAATTTTGATAATCGATTATAGTGGTATTTTAAGGTAATCAATAATTTTAAACTAACTTTTATTTGAACATTATATTGCGGTTTATATTTTAACCCGACGTATAAGACAGCAGCACCTATCAAATTAGCCTATTATTTGTTTTTCTTCTTTTTTTCGATTACTTGATAAATGCTCTCGAAGTGTATATTCTAGCATTCACAGTTACGTTCAAAGCATACCTTCCAAAGTAATATTTTTCGTGTTAACCAAATAAGTAATAGATAGAGCATCGGATATTAGAACTCTGGGAAAACATAAAAGTGTGTGCAATTTGTGCATGAATAAAAAGTGAAAGGTTTATTTGTGAGATTTCTGAAAGAACACTCAAGAAAACAGTTTACACAACTGAGAAGCTTGTAGTACAAGAAAAATATCTTATTTAAAATTTATATACAGTGTGTCTGCGGATTGAGTTCACAAAAGGAGTAAGTAATAAAAAATATTCGACTTAGAAGCTGATATTCTAGGATTCGCTCTTATTTGTTCTCAAACCAAGATTTTGAGAAAATCAATCAAATTAATTAATATATAGGGTGTTCTTCGAATAGATTTTTAAAAATTGGCCAAGAGTAAACTACCTTTATTAGAAGAGATAACAAAAAACATTATTAAAAAAAGTTGTTTATAATTAAGGGTGATGGTAGACTTTCTATTTTCAAACAAATCGGACTACTTTGATTTTTAAATTTTTTTCGGATTGTTTATACATACACATACTTTTTATCGTAGCTGTAGAAGGAACTCCATTATTTTTTGAACATCTTAGTTTAGTTAGAGTGCCTCCTACAGCCACTATAAAATAAAAAAATTTAAAAAATTAAAAATCGAAGTAGTCCAATTTGTTTGAAAATTGAGAGTCTACCGTTAGTGATGGGCTTATTCGAATCAAAAATAACCGGTTATCCGGTTATTGAAATAACCTGTGTAACTCGGTTTTCGTTCCAAGTATTCGGATGAAAAATAACCTCATCCTGATACGTTCTACGTGCCGCGTCTCAGCGACCTGCGAGTGATCGAAATTCTGTAAATAATACGTCATTCATAACTCATATAACCTTTTCTACGTATGTACTTGATTGACCCAAGTGAGGCTCGCGGCTGCTTGATGTTATTAAGACATTTCAGACTCCCAGTCGACGAGTTAAATTTATGGGGCCGTTCCTTTTAAAGATAACGTTCTGCTGAGTATGAGATTTGCGGAAGCTGTGTTGGTATTAATTTATAACGGCCTAAATTTTTGCTTCGAAACGCGGTTGATTATGCCTAATAAGGGATAAACAGAAAGCGAAATAAGATTTTCCAGTATCGTAAAAGATTTATATTTAATTTTTAATAACGGAGCAGTCGGGACAGGAAGTGGATTTCGATGTTGAAAATTTTAAGTGTGCGTCTTTAGAACCGCGGAAGGCTGAACGTAGATAAATTATGGATTCTAAAATATACCGGTATGATGTGCAAGAGATAAGGGAAGGGTGGCTACTAGAGAATTTTAGGAACTAAAAATAGATTCAATAGATACTTTGTATTCGTATATTTATAATTTCTTTATGATTAGTATTGATATAGCTATTCTCAATGGTTTAAACTCCTTAGAAATCAAATAAAAATCATTTATACAATTATTATAATTAACGATTAACTGAGTTCCTCTGCTATCTGCAAGTTACGATGCCGATGCAGATGACGGTGAACCGCCAACCGGCAAACCGGCTGACTTAATCGAAACGAATCGAGAGCCAAAATTGATTCGAATTATTATTCAAATAATCAATCGGTTATTAATATGATTCGAATGCAAATAATTCTAATAAAGGTAGTTTACTCTTGGCCATTTTTAAAAATCGATTCGAAGAACACCTTGTCTATGAATTAATTTGATTGATTTTCTCAAGATTTTGGTTTGAGAACAAGCAGGAGCGAATCCTAGAATATGAACTTCTAAGTCGAATATGATTTACACCTTATGTGAACTTAATCCGCGGACACACTGTATGTGTATATTTGTGTAATTTACAAACTGCAATTTGCTGCTAAACTTTGAAAACATTGTTTGTCAATGTGCACCACCATTGAATCCATTAAAGAGAAATGGTCAGAATGTATAACATTTACTGCCACTTCTCCGATAAAATTTGTAAAATTCGCAACAGTCGACAACCCGTATTAACATGAAATAACTGTAAAGTCTCACAGAGTGTGAAATTAGGAATTTCTTGCGATATCCCTTATTTTAACGAAATTTTATTTAAATTGTAACGAAATGGTGTGAGAATGTGACATCCTATAAATTGTGAATAAATACTTGCCATAAGTGTCTGATAAACAGAATTTTTAATAATTTATAAGTTTTCTACTCTTTCATCGCTAAAATTTCTAAAATTTACCACCTTAAAACACCATATTGAAATGCGATGACGGTGAAATGTAATAAATTGTAACAAAACTGCTTCCAAAGTGATGGAAAATTCGGAAATTGTTATAAAACATGGAAATGAAATTATAACGACATAATGTGAAATAATTGCAAAGATGCTATGAAAGTCGAAACTATTCAGAAAAACCATCCATATCTCTCAAGCGAGTTTGATTGTAACTTTAAGTTCGCCCATTCGTAGAAGTTAACATGTTTCTGTTAACAAAATACTATTAAGTACATTTGAATATTTCAAATTAAAAAAGTGGCTGGTCGTTATAAAACAAATTTGCTAAATGATAAAATTATTTCGAACAAATTTGAATCATATTCATAATTACAATGGTGTATATTGGGTTGGATACTAATTACTGCGACACCTACTACATCACAGCCAAATGCCTGAATTATAATTAACATAGAGATATTTTTTTATGCTCGTAAATATTCTAAGAGTTACCACATCTACTTTTATAAGTGTTGTCCACATATAATTACCTAAGAGTTTGTCGAAGCAATTATTGAAGATTTGTTTTACTTGATAATTAGTGAATTTCAATGTTAGTGATTGCTATCAACAAAGCTATGAATAGCAATTTGTTTGCTGAACTGGCTAATTACTAAATTAAAAAAAAATGTTAGTGATTATAAATTCTACCGTATTTGTAGTTGTGACTCTAAAAAGTTGTATATTAATGGAGTAGCAAAATAAAATAATGCTTAACTTTTGCGTTTAAAATAATTTTTTGCTTGTTTGATTTGGGAATATAATATTTGTATTAGTTAATTTGCAAAATTTGGCATTTTAATTATTTAAAGACACAATACAAGTCTGCTTATGAAACATAACGAAACTCGTTTGATTTTCGCGCAAAACTCAGCCCACCGCCTCATTTTGGCAATCAAACTCGTTTAGTTAAGATGCTCATTAGTCCAGTCACTATGCAATTTTTGCTTGAAAGTGAACCGACATTTGAAATTCCTTTTTTGGGGTGTTAGGGGGGTCCAGCAAAGCCTAACTTCAAGTTGTCGACCCACATTTCCTATGTGCTATTTCAGCCATCTTAAAAAAAAGATGCAATCCCGAAAACGGTACGTGAAAATAAAGTGGACCTTTTTTGTGTTCTACAACTTTTCCATGTACGAGCGATATTAGTCGAGATATCGAACGCGAAAGGAAAGAGTGAACGGGTCGAGATTTTTTTTTCCCGCTTCTGTATCGAGAGAATTATACAGACTCTTCACAAACAATAAATTTAAACTTACTATGTGTAGATGTCAAAAAAACTACGATTTGTATTTAAAATAACAAAATTATATGTCGCAATCCAAAAGTGCTATGCCGACTCTCACTATATTGCATTAATTAATGTAAAAAGTACCTTAAAAGACCCACCTTGAGCTGAGACGGATTCATATGCATGTTAAAAATTAGTATTTCCACTGTAACTCGCAAATCAAAAGAAATGTTCGGTTTCTGGTTTTTTATAGTTATCATGGAAATATGCATAAATTGTCTTCGAACTCTAATAATAACGGCGATTCTAATAAATTCTTCTACCGAAAATATAGTTGCCGGTTCCGTAGTAAATTAAAAAAATCATTCAGAAAATGTAATCGTAAAACGTTCATTAGAATTTCTGAAATAATAAGATAGGGAGTTTACATTCATTCACTCGTAGTCCTTACGGAACACTTTACAAAATGTATTCAAATGGTAATTTGTTTTGGAAAGAATGTGTTCGTAAAATGACGCTCTTATCTAAAGTATTCCAAAACCCATGGACATAAAACTGATTTGTCATAAAAAATAAGTTGGCTCATTAAAGCTAAGCTTTCCTGAAAGCTAAGGGTCGAAATAGGCTGTTTTTGGCGTTTTCGACATTATTCTCTGCTCTGAATGCAGAGACAACACATTTTGCATGATGACCCTAAAACCCACACAGAGCTTGTTCTAGTAACATGATATTTTCCGATACCCCAGGCCGAAAAGACTTCAATTATTGGGGATGATTCTATGCTATAGCACGTAATAGCAGAGGTCTATTTAAACTGTAAGCAGAATTTTACCTGATTACTAAAGCATACAGTAAATAATTCATGATAAAACTGAATTATTGCTTCTCACACGGTCATAGTTTGTGTGTTTCAAATATTGACGACCGACATTTTTTAATAATGATGAAGTAATTTTAAATGTAAAAAACGTTTTCGTATCTTCTTGGAAACGTTAATGTAATGATTCAATGATTATAGGAGCCTTCACTGGAATTCAGCAACCAGCAGAGTATTTGACATGATTTGTTTAAATTTTATCAAATCACCCTTTCTCAAGGTTTGTTCGATTAAGTCATCAGCGATATAGTCCTTATTGTAAATAGTAATGGGGGTTACTCCAGGATTGATTAATACGTCTGTTATATCAGCTTTTCTGAAGGAAATAATATACTCGACCGTGCAATGCAGTAGGATGTACCATTCGGTAAGTACTGCACCTGTTGCCACTAGCTGTAAATCTCGTTCAGAATAGAGACCATTGGCCGAGGTGTGAAGTACCGATTGTCGAAGTGCGAAGCACCGATTGTCGAAGTGCGAAGCACCGATTGTCGAAGTGCGAAGCACCGATTGTCGAAGTGCGAAGCACCGAACATATACGGAGCAAATCCCCGTATGTCGAAGTGCGAAGCACCGAGAATGGTTAGGTAAGGTGAGATTGGGTTGGATTAGGTTAGCAGAGAGGTGCGAGTTTGGATGGGGAGATATGACGGAGCCCCCCACTGTTGGTGACGTGTTACAATCAAAAATTTTATTCTTTAAATGACACCGCATATATCCGTTTAATCTATGTTTACGATTTGTTTCAATTTTTATCCTTTTTGGACCTTAAAAGCTCGCTGGCGACTTTTTGCAGTATACAGTTTCTTGGACCAGGCCTTCATTCGGTCTCCAGAAGTAGTACCTTTCCTGTTTTTTTGAGATTTTGGCCCTTTCCTTTTTTGAATTGGTTTTGAGTTCTCTGTCTGGCCCTTTGCAAAACGCTCACTCTCTACTTTCTGGGGTACCGGCAAGGTATCGAAAAAAAATCAAACTTTGAGCAAAGTCAAATATTAGAATGCTCGTATCTCCGTTATTTATTGAAATTATTGGATGCGGTTTTTTGCATTATCCTCCTGTCATCGTCTACTTTCCAACTAGCAGCTGACAATTAGGGCTTCGCAGTCAAACAAAAGTATATTACTACACATACCAACTTAAGTTTAAGAAGCAGAAAAGTAATCACAATTGACCTTCAGGTACGTCTACTTTTCGATTATCAAACAAAAAAGCCATTTATTAGCTGTTTTTATTTCCTTACCATTTACAACTGCACTTTCAGCTATATCATACAGTAAACCTATTCTAACCAAATAAAAACTATACACAACGGAAATAGTAATTTACGATACAAGTACGTAAAGCTAGTCTTTAGTTACGAGTGGGGCAGAGTTAAAACGCGAGTGAGCCAGCGTTTTAAGCCCCCCGAGTGACAAGATGCTTTACGCGTGTATATCGTACAATATTTTATCTACGATAAAACCTAGAAAACCCGGTAAATATAAAAAAAATAAATGTAAATTAAGATTACCAGCAACCGGTCGTAATTTTGCGTGTTTTAAAAATTTTAAAACACGTTGCTACTGACAACGTGCCGAATGAAATATTTTAAACACGTTACTACTGACAACGTAAACTAATGAAAACATGTTATTAAACAGTCGTTTTACAAACTTAAAATTGCCAACTAAAAGGCAATTTTACACACTGTCGTAGATAAAACATATTACTCCACCGTTTGTAGTTGTTAATATGTTTCAATATAGTACCAAATCATGTCCAATGCAAACTTTAGTATTCCATACGTGAACCTTACATTCCCCGATTGTGTGGGTGGCAACGCGTCCTAGATGCTTCTTTTAAAGTAGCCAGCTAAATTACAAATACCGTCAATTATACCGGTATATTTTTTTTCACACATCTGACACTTCAAAAATTCAGCTTTGAACTGCAGCAGCTTCAACAACTTCCATAATTCTGCTACTCCATTCCCAAATACACTTCCGATCATCTTAGTTCCTGCAGCACAATCACTTTCTTGTTTAAAATTTTTGTGAAATGAATTTTTCCCAGACTAATATCCACCGGTTTTGGTTAAGATGCATGTTCATCACATCTTGATTTTCAACAAACACTTACCATTCAGGTTCCTCCAGCTGTATACAATTTTTGTTCGTCTCGTTAATTACCACTGTCCCCACAAAAAAATCTATAACAAGACAAACCCACATTCACAGATGTATTTCTTGATTTATTCAGATGATAACTTGTTGCGTTTAATAATGCTAGATATGGCAGTTTTACGTTTGGGTTTGTCACTCGACGCTTCAGAGTTTCAACAACCTTTTGTAATGTATCCATTGCAAATGTTTTCGTTCGCACACGATACACTACTGAACAGAAAACCATTGGTTCTTTTAAACGAATATTTCAATGTTATTGTTGGTAGTAGTGGTAGGAGGTAGACAGGTTCTGCATTCCTTGCCTCCTTTCCCTTATTAAGTTTACTGCTTGCACCAGCAGCTCACGTCATTTCGGCGGTGCCTCCAGGCAGTAGTCACAATCGAATGCACCATGGACATACAAGGAGAGAGTTTAAAGGAGACGACCATCCTGCGGACGTGGCCTGCCGCCTTCGATGGCTCAACGGCTGTGTAGTGGTGGACTCACGTCTACAGGTCAGTCGAGCGGTTCCTATCCCAACTGTGGGATGATGAAGTTTGCTATATCACCAATTGTTGAAAATGAATAATAGTATATTATTATATGAGCGATTATGACAGCCATTATTCACGAAGATGACATTTGCGCCACAAGTCTAAGGCGCGTGGCGCAAGTCATCTGAGTGAATAATGGCCATAATCGCGAATATAATACGATATTTTATCTACTCCTATGCAATAGGAGCCTTGTGTTCATATTTCAGAATTATGACATTTGTGACAGCTGTTAACTTCAAAAGTCATTTAATAATAAGAATGAATTTTGTGATTGGCTACAACCTATTGAATAATGAAAATAGAATTTTCTGATTGGTTGCAATTTGCAAACTATTGAATAATGAAAATTGAATTTTATGATTGGCTGCAAACCGTGAATTAGGAATCATAATTCATGGCCATTGTGCAGTAGGAGTAGATAAATATATTTATACAAATATTATTTGGGTGGTTTTATTTCAAGGTTTATTCGGTATTATAGTCGCTGATAGTAGATTGTTGCTATGAGTTTGGAGAGTGTGACCTTGAATTGTACAAAATAAAGCTTTATCACACATGCACGTTGTTAGTCCGCTGCAACCATTGCGGCAAACACGTGCTCCGAAGCTCGATATCCGGATTTTGGAAACTACTCCAAGCAGCTACAAATTCCAGAATCGCTTGCAGACGTCGGTTTCTTTGACATCAACGACACGATTGATTCTGTACAGTGTTTCTGCTGCGGAATTCAGATTTATGGCTGGGAATGTCATGACAAATCCCTGTCTGACCACCTCCGAAGTTGCCACTTTGAAGCAGCATTTATAAACCATGGACAACTTGTTCGTAAAACTTTACGACATTTTGCGCATTTTCTCCGGTGCAATGGAAACAGTAGAATGGGTGCAACCGACAACACTAGAAGGGTGCAGCAAGGCACCAAAGCTTGCAGTTGTCATTAGTCATGCAAAGTGCGGTTTCCCTACCACTTGCCAGTTCTTCGCTGTAACGCTACTTATGTTTGTCTTTCACCGAACTACTAAGCTTTCCCCTTCAAGACATTTAACGTCTTACCTGTCAATTCCTGGTTGCTCTCGCGGCAGTTCATGAAGAGATTCTTTATGTGCTTCGACCATCTCATTGCAGTTTAGCTTCTTTTGCCTATAATGGTGGAATGCACAACGTGACGTGGCGTAATACAAATACCAATTTATTGGGGACTATGTCCGTTTTTAAAATACAGGTGAAAAACTTTACTGAGCATTTTTTGTAACGTTCAATATAAAATATCATTTTCCTACATATGCGGTGAACACCAATTGGCAAACGATTTTGCTAAAGAATATATCTGCGGCCTTGAAGAAGCTGCTCGTCCCCGTAAACAATTCTAGCTGTATATCTACCTTTGTTTTAAGCACTATTTTATTCGGTGTATTGTGCTTGTCTGTGGCGTATTTCTTTATACGTTGGTATAATTATTTAGTTTAGCTACTACTGTTATCACTCTATGTATGTGCATTTACAACTTGAACAGCGCAAATATAGCTTTTTAACAATATATGTATTTTTCACTCTACTAAGGTACTCAGGTTGAGTAACCAAATATTTTATAGGGCTCAATGGTCTAGCAGTAAAAACGCCCTCTGTTGCAGATACCACTACGAAATGAACAGAGAGACCTAGATTCGAATCCTAGTCGAGTCATAACTTAGACATGAAGTATCCTAGGCTGGAGCGCACTTACTTCGTGCCTATTTTTTAAGAATATGATAAGCTTGCACTGTCTGTTTTAAGCACTATTTTAATCTTTCTTTGGCCTCGAATCTGCCCTTGGCCTTGAAGGTGGTCTAGTCCTTGAATTGAAGGCCAAGTGGTTGGGGGGTGGTTCCAGAACGGTCCACTCTCCTCTACTGGTTTTAAATACTGTGTCATGAACTACACGAGAAACATGTTTAGATATTAACGGACGTTGCGTTCTTTAAGTTCCAATAAGGAATATCCAAAGATAATTCATCTATTGAAGTTTTTGTAAAAGTAGTTTTAGCTTAAACTAGCCCAAGAGCACACTTACGAAACAATTTATAATAACGAGAACACATCGTCGTGATGTATAGTATACATCCCCTAATTTCATCTAAATTGTATATTTTCCCTGTTTTCACAAATCACTATGCTAAATGAATGTAAATAAAATGTTATGACGTATCTATAGCACTAGTTTGTATATATTACACTTTAGTTACTACTGATGTATAATGCAAATGAATAAATTAATTATAATAGTCGGAAACTTGCACAAATTTAACAGTTGTAAGTTAAACTGTATTTAAGTTATACTACTAGACACAACGCTGTATCTTATATCGTTGTTTCAGAACTGAAAGGTTATAACAACCATTTATTTTTTTTAAATCTAGTCCAAGTTATTTCCGTCGAGCGCTAGGTGTGACCTACCCTGGATTCATCTAAACTCGTAAATAAATCAAGCTTTAACAATTGTATTGAAATCTTCTTCACTTGGCACACTTTGAAATCAGAAATCCCACTATGAATTGTTTGCCGTCGCTTAAGAATCCAGAAGAGCTCACATAACCCTACCAATAAGAATTTCGGCATAATATCTTTATGTTCATCCCTTATTAAAACTTCAACTCGACAGTATTTATTAGAGCACGCTTAGCCCGTGGTAATTCCGATATCTGAAACTTTCCTCACGTGGAATATTGGTCTTCACTCTGACAATTTTATGTTCACCTTCAAAAACTCCCAGACTTATCAGTTGTTTTGATCGTGAAAATATTCCAATGTAGATACAATTCTTCCGAAGCATCGTGCCAGCTTGATTTATTGCATCCATACGTAATCAGTCCTTATTACGATTAACTTGTTTCTTGCGAGAATTGTGAAAAAAACTCTGATAAAAGCCACCATTTGTAAGATCTTAAAAGAATGGAGAAACGCTTCCCATACCATTTATGTTCTCTGCTTCTATACCTACCTTACTTAACTTTCAGTATGTTAAACAATAAAACCTTATAACTCCCTTGTTATTAGTACATATTGTCTCAATACAAATTGAGGAAAAAAGTGGCCAGTTTTAAAAATATTCTCATGAAGCAAACGTCACATAAACGATGTAAATGCTATTCTTAGCCAACAGGGTCTCGCCCGAAAACGTTGGTTTAGTATGTATTGTTGACTGTTGAAAACGCGACGGTGAATAATTCATTCAAAATAACAAAATGTAAACAAACAAGGAACAAGCCTTGCACTTTCTTGAATATTTATATCGGCTTTTATTTTGTAAACCATCCAAATGCTAAATTACTGACCATGAAAAGCTTTCTCGTGGACCTTGTAAGTTTATGGGAATTTTTATGAAGTCTGAAACATCGTTTTTGCTCCTTCCGGCACGCATTGTTTTATTTTGCATTTGCGTTTTTATGTTCCACTTTAGTGCTATACAGGTGTAACATATTTCAATAATTCAAAAGGCTAGTTCTTCGCTTCTTGGACAATAATGAAATACGGACAATGGTTATCGCTGAAATAGAACTGTAGAAATTACTTTGTTATATGAAACAGTAAAAATCCGTAGAAATAAACGCTACTTTACCAGAAGAACTTGAATTAATAACATAGTAACCCGAAAATTTAGCCTGTAAGGCAATATGTATCTGCTGAATTATTAAAAAAAACTTTTATAAAATGAATGATGGTGCTTTGTACAAATTTGAAGCCGCTGCAAGAGGTTTCAAAAATTATTATATTAAAGTACGTGACTGACACAATATTACATTTTTCTAGAATTCACTTAGAACCAGTGCAAGCATTTTTGCAATATTTTTGTCTGCTCTTGCCTAAGCTGTAGCTGTACAAGGATTTCTAAATTATTAAAGGCTTCATCTAAAATAGGGCGGTGCAGTTCTGAACTAGCAGGTTTGGCATCCCGATATGCAAAGCAGCAGGACAACATGCAACAGTTCACTAAGTTAATTAGTCGCATATCACGTTATCAGTAAAGAAACAAGGTTAAATTGCAGATTTTTTGCTAGATGTGAAAAATCGTAGACTTTTTACCCTTTATACGCACAGCTTGCGTCATCTTTGACAAATTAAAAATTTCGTTTTATGTTTGCAACAAACTTTTCGATATTTTTCAGCAATTGTTTTTGCAAGATTCGCATTCGCATTCATGAAGCTTTCTACAAATTATTTTTTCCCGCTGCTAATCATGTAAGTCAGTGATACAGCCTTAGTAACAAAACGTGTAAGTCGGTGATTATATTTGTTTGCTGCTTTCCCTTGACAACGGAACTTAATATTATTATTAAGTTCCTAGGATAATAAAATTAGCAACGCAAGATGCAGACTTAGACGTTTTGTTTATAATTGCAAGTGTTTATGTGACATGTGACACTCACAGGTAATACGACTAACGAAAATTAATCCTGGTGACAGGTGACAAACCAAACGATTTTTTCAAAAATCTAGGAAAATTTCGATAAGCAGCGGGAAAAATATAATAAGATAACTCGGAATGTATCACCTATTAACATTGTCGGCAGGCAACAAGCAGCGGCTGCGCCTTGGCTTCTATTTGCCTACCTCAAATGTTAATAGACCCTTACATTCCTTGTTACTTAAATAGCTATTTTTCAAGCTGGTTCACAGTAAATTTATAGGAAGTGTACAGCAAAATTTAGGAAATTTTATAGAGACGTTCATAGAAAATGTTTTATAAATTGTAAAATCTACTTTACTAAAGGTCTAGAAAACTGGTTTAGCAATTTTATGGCGTCTTTGAAGTACACTTTCTGGAAGCTTGCAAAAAATTTTGGAGCATACCATCGATAAGTAAACAACCCTAACATATTGCCATCAGTGATTGAATACTGTCCAGCATTTAAATAATGAACTGCTGGCAAATTTACATGTCCTTATAGATGATGTTTGTTTAAAATATTTGGGTTATGTGATGGGGCAAGTTTACTCCTTATAAAATTCCAACAAAAACCCGACCTCATTATCGTTTTAGAATACCTGCTCAGTTAAAGTAAAGCTGAAACTTTTGCAGAATTTGCTCTAAATTTGGAACGAATATTTTTCAGAAATACTTTGCACAGTAAATCGAAATTATCATTTAAGTCAGGCTATTTTCAGATATATTGGAAGAGAAATTAAAGAGTAGATGATACTGTAAAATTGTCAAATGTAAAAGAAGCATGGCCATGATTTTTACAAGAAGCAATTTTAATTAGATACAGACTCGATGCAACTCCACAATACAGTTTTCAGTGTCTAATTTACTTTTTAATGATGAGAACACGTGTGGCCGTAATATAGGAGACTAGTTTGCCAATATCACCGTTGCTAGTATATTATGTTGCCGTGGATAGAGATTAACATAGGCACATTAATATGGATTAAAATTTTATTATTTTTATTTTTGTGTGTAACCGGCAAAATAAGCACAATTTTGATTTGTTTGAGATCCCAGTTAATTAATAACGTTACGATACACAAGTAAAGCTCACGGCAACTCTACAAACTCGAGCTATTAAAACTGTGTTAATAAATTTTAAACTATCTGATATTGGATTCGTTTTTCAATAACTGTGTTTTTATGGTTTTGAGACAGTTTTGACTGGCCTCGCCAAATACATTTATACTTACAATAACTAAAATTAAAGGTGTTTGTAAGTACTTTTACAGTTCATGCGCTTTACTAAGATTTTAATGGAAAATTAGTGTACCAAAAATGAGAAAGTGATAAGTGAGCTTATGTGATTTCCTTAAATCGATCATAACGACATTATTTACTAGTAATTTATTTATTTATTTATTTTATTTATTTATTTATTTATTTATTTATTTAGTTATTGGAAAACAAACAGGCGTAGGTCCAATTACATGTTTTCTCTTAAAAAAAAACAAAGGATATGAAATTACACAATACAAAAAAGCTAGTCTAATACAGGATTGTATATAAAAGAAAGTTAATTATGCTGTAGTAAAGATTACAATCAGTAAATTGAGAAGTGATTCTTTAAGAAGTTGAAATACACATTGCAAGTAGTGTTAAAAATGTCAATATGGAGATGACAATGTATGTTATAGTAACGCATCATACGGCTCAGAATTGAGAAATGACCTATATTATTTGAGTGCGTATTAATTGAAAACAAATATGAATGTCTGGTTCGGTAACTTGGGACGTTTAACGGTAATTGGGATACTAAGTGAGGACAGTCTACAATGTTATTCATTAGTTTAAATAAAAATAATTGTTCACTAACAGTTCTTCTCATTTCTAGTGTCTCTAAACCCAGGTACAAAAGTCTGTCTCTATAAGGATTAGGCGGTATTTTAAATTTAAAAAATATAAGCTCTGTGAAGCGATGTTGAATGGATTCTATCTGATTCTTGTATACACTGTAATTAGGTGACCAAATAATGCTTGCGTACTCGAGTAATATTAATAAGTGTACATAACTAAAATAATTTAGTTGTAATATGTTAGTTTTGATTACTTTGTAGCAGTTAATCGAACTGACAATGTAAAACTGTGCATAAACATGCACACAAATAATACAATCGTTACAATTCATGGTATGAATGTATGTAAAGATACAGAAGGACTGCACAGATAAGGGATTTAAGGCGTACAAGCCAAATTTAATGTTATTGTGGGTGTATAAACGTATGTAATTATTTTTATCTACTCCTACTGCACAATGGCCATGAATTATGATTCATAATTCACGGCTTGCAGCCAATCATAAAATTCTATTTTCATTATTCAATAGTTTGCAAATTGCAACCAATCAGAAAATTCTATTTTCATTACTCAATAGGTTGTAGCCAATCACAAAATTCATTCTTATTATTAAATGACTTTTGAAGTTAACAGCTGTCACAAATGTCATAATTCTGAAATATGAACACAAGGCTCCTATTGCATAGGAGTAGATAAAATATCGTATTATATTCGCAATTATGGCCATTATTCACTCAGATGACTTGCGCCACGCGCCTTCGGCTTGTGGCGCAAATGTCATCTTCGTGAATAATGGCTGTCATAATCGCTCATATAATAATATACTATTATCTACGACCACCACTAAAAGTAGGCCTTTTAGCGCTAGCTTGTTTCACTAAAACTGACGTTTTATAGTTTATCGTGGTTAAAGAAATCAGCTGTTTACTTTTAGCCCATGTGCTAAAAGCGAAGTGAGGTTATGAAACTAAAATTTCGAACTGGAAGTGAAGTTGTAAAGTTATTCTAGTTGCTTCTTACGTTACAGGTAAAGTGTTTTTCAAATAATTAAAGCGTTATGTAATAAATACAGTAGATGTTGAGTATTAATAATTACATTTCGTAACTGACCCTGACTACTGTCATTCGCAAACATTCGCCCGCGCGGCATGGCCTACTGTTTATTATGACATAAATTAGAAGTGTCGTAGATGCAAACCTTTGTTAAATCGATATTTATGGATTAATAAACTAAAATTAAGGTCGTAGATAAAATATTGTATGCAACGCGTGCTAAAAGTCGTTTATGCACGAGACATGTTATGAAACTCATAATTTTCATGTCTCCTGCATAAACGTCAACTTTTAGCACTTGTTGCATAAATAGCTATTTTCCAATTGAAAAACAGGCTTTGTGATTATTATCTAAAGAGGAAATAGCTACAAAATGTTGAGTGTATTTATAGATGTGTGCTTAAATGTAAGAAAGTGAATTATAATATTTTCAAACTTACGCTAAGTGGGATGTTAAAACGTTCATTATTTCACTAGAAAAATAATAGTATAATTAACTTTTTGATTAGGTAGCATTTAATTAAGTTTTTAGTGAATATTCGGTTTTAGTTTCTTTTACATTTTATTTTCTCATTGGTCAGATAAAAGGGATTTTTAAGAATTTTTGATTATTGAATAAATTATTGAACAGCTGGTAATAACAATGCTACGACATTAGGATTCTACGTAACCCTGTGACTGCAAGTAAGTGGACATCAATAAATCGTGGTGAAATTCAGATGAGAAAGGAAACTTAAAAAGCAAGATGATTGGATGATAAGTTGAAATATATAAGCAAGAGTGAACATACATTGGTAAACCGCAACTACTTCAAGATCTTACCTAAATCTAATATATCTTATCCCAGATTACTGCAAACTAGTTCTCATGAATTCATTGGCATCTATTTTGTCGAGCATCACAAACGGCAAGTAATTTCCTTTTTTGTATAATTAATACGAGTAGGCAAATGAGTTTATTAAATTTATAGGTAATATTTTACTTGAAATGCATTGGCAAGGCCACTTTAAGATAATACTGGAAGACCCCGAGTTTATTTAAAATAGTGCAGCCGTGTGCTGTTATTTCTGTTCTTAAATTCATATAGAGTCTCAAAGTTGGTGCGTATCGAGTCCGGGTTTTCATACAACAGTATTTGCTTTAATATTAAGTCGGGGTTTCATTGCAATATACAATTTTTGTTTTATGGGCAGAATAGAAAAATCTAGAACAGTTGTTCACTCACCTTAAGGTTTCGTAGGAAAAAGCACAACTAACTTGTTACGCTTCGTTGGCGCGTCTATTAATTTCGATGTCTGTGATTCAGATTTCGTATTTTGTGGGCGTGAGCCACGCATACTTTTTCGCTTTGATTCCGGGAAGTGTCAGTCAGTAATTTTTCTTTCGTTCTGGTCCTGTCTTTAAGCAGTGATGGAGTCAGCTTGAGCGTTTTGTAAATTGCCCAGCGGATGTATCGGCGTGCAGTTGGTTATTGTGTAGTAGTAGCCTTTGCCACTGTCGGAAGGTCGTTGCATTTCTGGCCTGTTTAATCAGGAAATTATGTCCCACACCATATCGGAATATCCAATGATGGCATATTTTTGGCACGTTTCCAAAATCCCCTTAGGCAGCAAGTGTGGACCTTCATTCCAGCCCTTTGCAGTTACTCTCGAAAGCATCTAGGGCATGACCTTGACCCGATCTACTCGTGCTGAGAACACCTACTAGCCACGGTCCGCTTCAATATCAGCTACGTGAATTTCACAGCACACAAGGGAAAGGGAAAGAAACCCGATAAGAAATAGACATACAGGTAAAATTTTCCCTTTATGTAACATTTACTGGAGACCAGTGATCGGGTGCTGCGAGTTCCACATATGCATTTGGTGTTAGGAATTCCGATTTGAGCTAGGGATATACAGTTCGTCTCACGACCTTTGTACCCAAAGGCATCAAACGTTTCCTCCCGATCCACGAAGCAGAAACCGCTTGCCATATTGCCTTGCAACTTTGTGTCTTATTTTAATGTGTGTGATAAATAAAATTGCAGCACTGTAAATCTTGTAATTCTTAAATTTTATGCATTTTGTGAGGTGCCTCTTAGCTTTTCGACCTATATTTTGCTACTTGAGTTTACGAATTCTGTCTGGATGCAGTTGTCGTTAATTGGTAAAAATTCGTTAGCACCATATTGGATATTAATCATTTGTGACTATTTAAAGAGCTACACGCCATCTTCCTGACCTTCGACTGGCAACTGTGTCGAAGTAGTGGAAAAGTCTGTTTTTTTTTCGAGCGTATAGTAATGTACCTAACAGCAGTAGTGAGACTGTACCGAGGTCTGAAACAAGGTTGATGTCTCCGACTATTCTCAACCCATGCAGAGACTTTCATAAGGGCATACGCCGACCATAGGAGAGGAGTGATGATTGGACAAGTTGTAATGAATAACATACATTTTACGGTTGACACCATATTACCTGTTATGAACATGTAAAACATGAAAAGTTTCTGCATTTTGCGAAGTGAGCTTGCCGTAGAAGGGAGCATTCGAGTAATATTTAACACGCCTCGGTTTATAGCTCAGCGGTAGGTTTACTTCAATGGCGTCGGTTTCGGAAGAGGAGGGTGGGCGTTACCCTCAGCTAGACACTGGATTTGATTGGAACAAAGTTTATTATATTTACACTACTAACTAACATACAGATAAGCTTATAACTAGGTAACATATATGTACAGAAAAATAAAATGGCGGATTGGCATCCGCAGTTGGAAGCTGGTGTGGTCCTTCGGAGGCGGTGCCGGCGGCTAAAGTGGCTCCGTGTCCAAATCCCACGAAGACGGCAAGCTCTCTGTCCAGCGAAGGCGATTGACTCTAAGTCCAACGAAGGCGGTTGGCTCTAAGTCCAGCGGAGGCGATTGGCTCTAAGTCCAACGAAGGCGATTGGCTCTAAGTCCAACAAATGCGGTTGGCTCTGAGTCCAGTAGATGCGGCAGACAGCTAAGTCCAGTGGATGCGGCAGGCTCTATGTCCAGTAGATGCGGCAATCAGCTATGTCCAACGATGGTGATAGGCTCTGGAGAGGGCTGGGGCTGGTAGATCCTTGGAAGGCTGGAGCTGCTAGCTGGTCCTGGAAGGCTGGATGCTGTTGGCTGACTCTCCTGGGTTGAGTTGCTGCTGGATTGACCCGCCGAGGCAGAGTTGTCCTGGGAGGCTGGAATGGCTGCTGGTGGTCCTGGAGGCTGTAGTGGCTGCTGGTGGACTCTCCTGGATTGAGTGAGTTCCTACTGCCAGCGTGTGACTATTTAAAGGGGCCAGTCCTTTGTCAAACGCGATCTCGCAGCTCATTGGTCAAAGTAGAAGGGATGTTTTTGCCCGTTTTTGATGTATTTCGGATTATCGCGTTTAATTGAGCGGCGTGATCAATTATCGACTTGATTTGAGTCGCAATCAATAGTCGTTGAAATGTCGATTCTAACGACACCCAATTTGCTAGGTTTTGGTAAAGATTAATTGAACTTGGAATTTTTAATTCCGTGTTCGGCGTAAAACTTACTTAAGGATTACTCTTATTGCGTATGTTAAGAAGTTATTTTTGCTTCGATTGGTTGCGCGCTAATTTTATATTAATTTTGATACTATTCACGCCTTCCTGGGATGCTTCCTTCCGCTAATTATAATTTAATGTGTAATATTTAGACGGATGTAAGCGGCTTTTTGTCCTGATTTAACCGTTAGAAAATACGTCTTCGCTGGGCCGCCGTGTACTTCGAAATTTCTGTAGCGTTTACTTGCAACAATCGCCCGCATTACGAGCGGTGATATTTTTGCTGGCTGATGGAAAAATTATTTTTAATCGACCTGTATGTGTGCTAGAGACTTGGGCGTTGTTTTAGCAGGTGGCGGTTAATTTTTCCTATCGGCAGGTATCCTTATGTGGGGTTTTGATTGGGCGCACTCTGATTTAAGAGCGTTTTAGTGATTGAACTTGGATTATTAATTTGGTCGCGCGTTCGGAGTTTTATTTGCAGCGGCGCCGTTTTGTCGGCTTCCGGATTTATTGAGGTTTGGCGAGCCGTTGGCCCTTTATTGCAGAGGTTTACACTTGAGAATTGGTGCTCCTTTGAGCGGGCATGTCGCGATTTATTGTTTTATTTTTGTAACGGTTTTCTTTTAAATTCTTGTAGGATCGGGGCGATTTACTGGTGAACAGATGTTTTTGTAATTTGTTCGATGCGTGCTTGGCGATGAAAAATTACTTCGTTGTCTGTTAACCGGTTCATATTATATTAATGCCTCGAAAACTAAATGGATAGTTATAGGCAAAATCAGCATCGATCTAAAAGTCACGTTAACACTGGATAATGGCCATATGGACAGAGTTACCAACTGTAAATACTTACCACCAGTACTCTGTTATAAAGTTCTTTACAAGTAATTTACCTATAACAATAGAATGCTTAGGTCAATTTGGATTAACTCGACATGCCACTCCATCTGGATATCAGCTATATTTTGAATTTAGTTGTCCTCTATGTAAAGAAACCAATGATTAAAAACTAATTTCTAGTGATGGTAATAAAAATTTCGCATTTGTACAACTTCTACATTCAAAGTAAGGTAGAAATGTTACAGTGCAGTTCATTTTTTTACGTAAAATTAAACATTGTATCCAGGAGAATGTGATTTAGAATTGAGCATTTCCTGTAGGTTCTTATTGTAACTACTTGTCAGTACTATAGTATCTTCAGTTATGCACTGAAATTTTTTTGCGCTATCAACTACTAAACATAAAAATACCATTAAGTAGTACAAATATCGTTTGTTGTTTCTATAGTAATCAAAATAACTAAAACAATTTTCTATAACTAATAGTCCTAGTATCTTTATATTCATAATGGGCTTGTGATTTTGTTGTTATCATATCAACCAACAAGAATACGTGAAGTTCACCTTTTCGTCAGAGATAACGAACAGGGAAATAAGTAAAAATAGGTTTCCAGCGAAAAACAATATTTAGTACTAACGTTCTGCACTCAAACTGAGCGCGGAATAATTCATTTAATGCAATTTGTACAAGAGCGATCAATTTTGTGTGTCGAGTTAATTTTGAGGTTAGCTATCACCAAAAAAATCCACATAAAAAAAAGTCACTTATAAAAATTTGAAAACCCTACTACTGGCTTACTTGCGTCGCCCTGAGTCGATTGACACCAAAATCAGCCAATTCAACCCACGGGCTCGCTCTCAAAGTGGCGTCAAGCAAGCAAGCAAGCAATGAAAATGATTATGTCGAATAATTTCTTTTTCGTCATTTGTTTATCAGTATATATGTACATTGAAATACAAAATCAATGTAGTTTTACCCAGCATACACACATTGTAGTAGTTGTAGGTGTAAGTTTATATTGCTAACAATAAAAACTCACCCACATAATTTTTCATTAGCAGCAAAACAATTCAAAAGAAAAACGTTCTTTCTAAGCACTAATTTAGGCACTGTACTGCCAATCTTGGTATAAACTGCGGTAGCTTTTGACGCAGATGTTAGACCCAAAGTAAGGTCGATGGTGTTGGGCTGAAAGGAATCTCGCCTATGTGTTAATCACGGTTTTTCTGCAGGAATGCCTTGTGTAGAATTTCCTGCCCCTAAATACGCTGTCATTCACACTGGCCAACTAATTTACTTCTTGTGGAAGCAGAACGGGCGGCCTTAATTTGGTGTAAAAAGTTTTATTTTGGCATTTTGCGTTAGTGTTCCGTGGCCAAAGTGATGATTAAGATGGTAATATAGGTCGCAATGGAATCGACTGCTAAGGTTTGTTTTGAAAATTACACAGATGTGGAGTTGTGTTCGTGGAATTTAGACTTATTACTTCCTTTTACGATAGAGGAAGTATTGGATTCACCCCAAAAATTCGAAATTGAGTTTTTATGAGATCTTCACGTTTTAGAGTCCCCTGAACCCAAAAAACATATTTTTGTTCACTGGTCTGTGTGTCTGTTTGTGAACAGAATATCACCAAAAAGAAAAGAGGTATGGCGTTAAAACTTCATATATAAGTTGTGTGTACTATGTAAATGCGACAGCAAGCTTTTGAAGAAAATCGCATAACCGGAAGTAGGTGTTTACTGTTGTGATTTTTCATTTTTTTTTTCGATTTTTTCAGAAACAGCCCTAACAATTTTTTTCAAACTTTACATTTTTATTACATTTTTAATGTGTATTGATGTGAGATAGGTAATTTTTCAGTTGAATACTTCTAAAATGGGTTTCTTTCGTTTTTTTCCATTTTTTTTATTAACTCCTATTTTAAATAGAACGCCGGGTATATTATTACATTTTTGAATTCAGCTTAAAATTCTAGAGAAAATTTGTCTCCTGAACAAAAGCTCTATTTTGTACCGTGTTTGTAGAATTTGCAATTTTTGTAAATTTTCGACAAATGCTGAAATTAGAAATAAAATTTTTGGCTAATTATAAAATCACTGTAAAAGGAAGTTGTGTGAGTGTATCACACCAGATTTTTTTTGTTATTATTAA
This sequence comes from Agriotes lineatus, assembly GCA_940337035.1. Taxonomy (NCBI): domain Eukaryota; kingdom Metazoa; phylum Arthropoda; class Insecta; order Coleoptera; family Elateridae; genus Agriotes; species Agriotes lineatus. Next base: position 92,211 of record CALNHX010000835.1, read on the forward strand.
CGGAAAGGCTGTTTTCTTTAATACACATTTTATTCTCAACTCTATCAATATTAAACGGAATAATTGTTGAGTTTGTTTATAATTTCTTACAATGGATAAAGCTGTTGTTCATATATTGTTTGCAGTGCGTTTCATTTCTTATCTATATACACAACTCTATAGGGTATATGCATGAAAATCCTACATGTCTTAATACATAGCATGCTGATTCAATTGAGAAAAGGTGCCGCAGTTTAGTGGTTAATATTCTACAAAGAAGTTGTATTTAATTAGCTTAGCTTTTCATTATACAAAAATAAATAGCCAACATTATCAAAGTCGACGAGACCATTTGCATATCGTTGCAACTAATGAAAGGATATTTCCTTTTAAATCGTTCAAGGAATTACTAATTTTAGCAGGATGGTACTTCGTCTCAAAATTTCGAAATAATTCGCAATCAATAATAAATAAAAAAATATAAATGAGTATACAACGTGGTTTTCATGCTTTAATAGTTATTTAATATACAAGTGTGTTGATGACAGCGTGATAATGTACCAAAATAACAAACTGATAATGATTTTAAACAGTTTTATTTAAAATGTAATAATGAAAATCAACAAAATAAATTTAAATTTGTAACAGTATCAGAAAAAAAAACAGTTAGTAAACTAATTCTGGAAATATAAACTAACGCAGATGGTTCCGATGGTTTAAATATAAACATCATTATTTTACGTTTGCTTTTAATTCTTAAATATCTAACACACATTGTCAATGTTTGCCTTACGGAAATGAGTTCCCCAAACTGCTGGAAAAATGCATTAATTATTCCCGTAACCAAGATTAATGATCTATAAGAGTTTTCATACCTACAGCCAATTAGTATTTTCGCAGTCCTATCAAAGCTGTTAGAAAGAATCATGAATAATCAAATAAGACACCATTTGATACTTTTAACTTGTTACCAGATTGCCAATCAGGCTTTCGTTCATCACATAGATGTACTACTGCACTGCTGAGCATTACGGATGACATTGTATGGGCAATTGATAACGGAGAATTAACCGTTCTTACATTACTCGATTACAGCAAAGCATTTGATTCTATGATTTGTTGTTTTCAATACTGCATTACATTGGGTTTTCAGCAAGTGGAGTAACATTAATTCAAAGTTATTTTAGTAACAAATTACAGAGTGTAAAAATAGAAGAAAAAAATCTCCAACTCCTGTCAGGTAACACAAAGAGTGCCGCAGAGTTCTATTTTAGGGCCTTTAATTCCAGAAAAAACAGGAATATTTACGAAAAAACTTCTTTTATGACGCAAAAAAGGCAGATAAAATGCTATTCGGAATGAATGTTATTTTTTTAATGAATGGTTTTCTGTCAAAGATGCCATGGAACACAATTAATGTCCAAGTAGAGTTTAGAGTTGAAGTTGTCATCAACTAAATCTTTGTTTTCTGTATACTAAGATACGATCAATGGAAATATATTGTAACCGGTTCTTGCGTTAGTTGTCGATTAATAATTTCGACAATCATTATGGGCGTTCGCTTCGCTCACGCCTTCAAATGTCTCGATTATTAGTTGTCCATATTAACACACTTACTAGTTAAATAGCTATTAATTATTACACTGTTTTCATTTGGCTCTAATCATTTGTAGTATGTATATTGTCTATTAATATCATATAAGTTTTTGCAGGAGTAAATGCAGTGGACTAGCAGTAATGCCAACATTACATACGATAAAATAAATATTAAAAGGAAGCTCTTTCCTCACAATATGTCTTTTAGTCAACATAATTTAAAAGGGCAGACAACGTCGAGCCGCATCACAAAATTTAGCTTAGATTAACTACAGACTAGTTTTTACTTACAAGTAAGATTATATTTGGCCAATCTTGCTATAGTTAGCTGTACACTTGATGAGTCAAAAACACAAAGAACTAGCATCGATTAGGAACATGTATTATCATTAGCAATAATTTAAATTAACTACTTTTCAAGTGTCCGTTCGCAATATGTGTGTGCCTAAGAACAATAGTGAACTAGACCGTAAAACACACGTTCGTGTTGTTCACCGAAAGTTATATTTAATTATCGACTATTATAGATCTTGGTTTGCCGATAAGCTCCTACAATTGAATTTAGAGCAATCCGTTGCTGTGTCCGGAAGCTTGGGTTATGTCAACGAGAATTGCAGCAGGAAAACTTTGCAGGCTTGTTCTTTGGCATAGAAAGGGCGCCTATAGCAAAGCAGATATTCGAGGTAGCACAATTGTAGCCCTACGTAGAGAAGCAGTCAATACTTGTCAATTATACCAAGTTGATGGATTTATCTGAACTTGCATTCCCAAGCTGTATAAGCATTACTGTAGGTGCACATAAACCTCCTTGTGTTCCGTCTTTAAATTAAATGGAAAAGTGTGACGTTGCGACCATAAGCGTTGTTGACGAAGCACTATAACCGATCGAAGCAAAAATTGGAGCGCAGAAGAATTCGAATGCGCTGAACCTAAAATTCAGGTTGGATTTAAGATTCGATGTGCAGTTTTTGAAGCATTTAAAATGCAATTACTTACTTTTACTGTAGTTAGTGTTTTGTTTTGACCCTTATTTTTGGCTATTTATTTGCTGCATAAATAAGCCAATAAGAGTGCTTGTTATCAACATTTGAAAAGCGTTTTCTCGGGCTATCGCAAATAGCCATAAATACAAGAAAAAACGCAAGGCAGACTCACTTGTGTTATGCTAGGCGAACCTATTCCACTTTGTTAATTAAAATGGATAGCTCTGCCTTTGTTATAATTAAAACTGAGGTTATCTGTCAAGAAGTGTTTGTGTATTTTAATATCACCCACATTAAAAGTAAACCTACCTGAACATGTGCCTTTGCCAGAAGAAAGATAAAGAAAATAAATTGATTTCAAACATCAACGAATAGGGCAGGATTGCTGTACAGTTGTTGGATAGGTATAGAACCAGTGGCAGCGCATCCAAGTGCGATAAACATTATTACCATTGTAGTTTGCGAATTATTTGGTAGATGCATGTTTATTTTAAGCTTGCCCAATTTAACACATCGAGAAGCAAAGTTGTGTTAACGCTTTCAAAGTTTATTCGTTGGACTATCCCTATAAGCCCACTGAGATGTTTGCACTGAGATTAATATTTGAATAATTTTGTATTAGTGCCAATAATATTTATAAATTTGCTGTGGTCACCTTATATTAAAAAGTTGCATGGTTATTATTTAAACAATAAAAAGTAACAGTTTATTTATTGTATATGAAAGGGTATTATTGCATTGGAGGGTATATCAGTTTTATTGGGCATTCCATTGCTGGGAAGGGTTAGGAACATACCATATTTATTTGTCGCGCCAATGTGAGGCTCCAATTTAACTACTAGCGGTCTTCCATAGCATATTATTTGGCACCCAACGTGAAGCATTGTTGTAACTACCTAATTCTCGAAATGCAAGTACTAGACCATATTTGTTTGACGTATATTTTCAAGAACTTAATTATAATTTGGTTTTCATAGTTATTCGTAACTAATTTTTATTGTTTTCTTTGAACAAATAACAGCGCGTTCACGAAAATTTTACTTATTTACTAATTACCTCTACAACTACTTACACACTGATTATAAATGTTGGTTAAACTAGAGAACTTTATAGACCAGGCAAGCTTATTCCACCCGATTTTGTGTCACAGGGACTTTACCGCCAAGCCGTTGGCTGCGCTGACCAGCAACCGTGCGTACCGTCGTCTGTTAACCAAACAAGACTGAAAACCGTTCGAGTACCCACTGCTCGCTTCAGACGAACACTGCTCGCTGATTTAAATCTTGGTGCATTCCATTACGATGGTAATTATAATTACAGTTTTCATCCCAGTGTGGTTATTGAAATCTACATACAGTGTGTAGGTATTGCTCTGTGCTGTCAACTGTATCTGTCAGTTCTGTTGAGTTCTGTCACTCGTCACTGTTTTTTGAACTAAGGTACTATTAAAGTTCTCTAGTTTGAACCATGTGCGTGAGGGTTAACTGTGTTTTCGTTGCAACTTTTTCTGCTTTCGTTTTAAAACCAGTCTTTTTCAAGACGAATAAAATTAAATGATATGATCGTTGTTTTTCCGACTTACCGTATGCTAATTGGAAAGTAACTGGAATTTGAACTTGCCGCTACTTTCAATACCTCAAAAAGGCAAACAAGCTTGCTTGTATAAATATAGTACCTTAGGTTAAACATTTAAGTAACGTATTATTATCATCAAGTATTGGTACAACCACCCTTCGAAGGTGGAAGGGATATAATTATTATTTTTTATGGTTTGATGTCTTACCGGAAGACGCTTAGCCATAGGAAGAACAACAATAACCAAGCTGCAGAAAATATGGAACGGCAAAAACATCACAAGGAACACAAAAAGAATATTAATGAGAACGATTGCTTTCCCATTTGGCATTTACGGATCAGTTACGGGGACAATAAAACCGAATATGACCAAAAAATAACCGCCTTTGAAATATGTTGCGGAAGGCGAATGCTGAGAGTTCTTTGGGCTGAGCATCGCACCAATCAACCAATAATGTTTCTCAATAATTATTAGCAAAAACATTTTGAAATACTATAGACACCGTACAAGACGGGAAACGGACAAACGAAAAAAAACCATAGAACAAACTGAAGTTCAAAGTTTAGTAAATGATAAAGAGAAAGGTCTCCCAAAAAATGGGCTGACCAAATGAAAGAACTTACCAAACACTCTTTACAAGAATGTACGGAAAAAGCAAAAAAGAGAAGAGTGGCGAGAGATCGTATATTCAACCGAAAATGAGACGAAATCATGATGATCGTAATTTCTCTTCGCTTCATATGGAATACTACCTCAGAAAGTGAATGCTTAAAGGAACAGATTACATTGAAAAGATCTGATTCAGGTTATCAAGAGCTTGCAGTGTGTTCTCAATTAGCTCAGGCGTTTATATTTTTCTATAACGATCACTTATTAGCTGTTGGGTTAAGTGCACCGGTTCCTTTTAAATTATTTTATTTAATTGAAAATAATCTTACCAGCATGATAAGGTATTTTGTGATAACATTACGATACAAATTTGGAATTACGTAAATATCTCCCAAATATATCAAAAACAAATAGAAAACGAACACTATATAAACGACAGAATACTGCAGGTAATCATAAAAACAAACGAGAAAAGAATACACTTTATAAGTGTATATGCACCCGATAACAGCAAAAATAAAGAAGAGAGGGAAAAGTTTTATGAAGAACTTCAAACGGTTATTGACTCCATTAACTCGCAGGACCGGGTAGTGATTATGGGAGATCTGAATGCGAGAATTGGAAATGAGCCTATAGATGGTATAACACAAAAATTTAACGAGGAAGTAACAAACGACAACGGTGATTTATTGAAATTATTCTGTGCTACCAACACATTGAGAATTAACAATACGTTCTGTGACCATCATATGATATACAAATATACATGGCAAAACTCAAGACAACAAACGTCGGTCATAGACTACATCATAACCAACAGGGCAGTCCATCCGCAGGCAGTACTAGATGTACGAACACTTAACTCAGCCAATGTGGGTAGTGATCACAAGCTCCTCCTTTGTAAATTAAGGCTACACATTCCTACTAATACGAAACCTAAACCTCATTTCATAACTAAATTCAATGTCGAATCCCTAGAAAACGAAAGCACAAAAGAACTATATAGCAATCGTCTAACAGAGAAATTAAGGCAAAACCCAATAGAAAAAATTGACAACATTGATCAACAATGGAAAACGCTAAAAAATAACATCCTTGACGCAGCTAATGAAGCTTTAGGAAAAAGACGCATCAATGTCAATAAACCAAATAAGACACCTTGGTTCACAACAGAGGTGAAAGAATTAACTAAAACAAAAAAACAACTTTACATCAACTACCTTCGCAATAAAAACGACGAAAACTGGACTATGTACACTAGAGAACGCAACAGAGTTCATGCTCGAATAAAGGAGATAAAAGAAGACTATTGGGAAAGATATACAAAAGGGATGGAAAGAGATATGTATGGAAGTCAGAAAAAGATATGGGGCATGTTAAGGAAAAGTAAGTTGGAAATAAAAGACACCACCCAAAGCAGTAAGATCACTTTAGAAGAATGGAAAAATTACTTTTACACCTTATACAACGTACAGGAAGAACAAGTGGAACAACTAATAGAAAATAAGGAAGACGATGACATAGAAGTAACGGAAGAGATCATCAAAAGCATTCTAAAATCCCTTAAAAATCGAAAAAGCCCCGGGCCGGACGAAATCACAAACGAAATGCTAAAATACGGAGGAACACAATTAGAAAAAGAAATCCTTACAATGTTCAAATCTATCATAAGCAAGAGCGAAGTACCAAATGAGTGGAAGGGAAGCACAACAATCCCCATATTCAAGAAAGGCCAAAAAACTTCTCCAGAGAACTACCGTGGGATAACCCTGCTCAGCAGCATGCTGAAAGTGTTCACTAAATGGATCTTGGAGGAGCTAAGCAAAACTGTGCAGATAAGAGAAGAACAGCAGGGCTTCCGTAGAAACCGATCAACCATCGATGCAGTTTACATAGTGAAACAAATACTTGAAAAATCCCTGGAATTTAATAAACCCGCGTACATGTGCTTCGTAGATATGACAAAAGCGTTTGACCGAGTCCGCTTAGCAGACGTTATCGGAATAATGAAAAATAAAGGAATCAACGAAAGGCTAATTCAGCTGGTTTGTAAAATAAATCAACGCTGCAGGACGAATATTAAAGTAAACCACCAAATATCTGACAAAATACAAATAAACACTGGAGTTAGACAAGGCGATTCCCTCAGCCCGTTTCTCTTCTTCAATATGATAATGGACGCGATAATCGAAAAACTACCTAAACGAGCGGGCTATAAAATGGGCAACACGTACTTCCACATCGTAGCATACGCTGACGATGCAGTGCTCATCTCCGACAGCGAGGATAACCTACAAAGATTGCTGTATGCCTTGAATCAAGAAGCCAAACAAATGAATATGGCTATTAACACGGACAAAACTAAAAGCCTAGTTGCATCAAAGGAAATGACAAGATGTAAACTGGAGATTGATGGCAGAATCATCGAACAGGTCAAGCAATTTAACTACCTCGGCGCAACAATAACAAGCGACGGAAATTTACAACAAGAAGTAAAGCAACAAGCCCTAAAGACTTCGCGTATATCAGGATGCATAAGAGACATCGTTTGGAAAAATAAGTATCTTAACACGGAAAGCAAGACAAGAATATATAAAACTGCTGTCAGACCAATCCTAACATATGCAGCAGAAACTAGACCAGATACCTCCAAAACAACACAGATGATGCGAACAGTAGAGATGAAAATAATACGAAGCATTCATGGAAAGACACTCTATGACAGAATTAGAAGTGAAGAACTTAGAGACAGATGCGGAATCCCAGATGTAGGCAAATGGACTAGACAAAGAAGAAAATACTGGAGCAAGCATATAGATAGAATGGAGGACAACAGACTGGTAAAAAGCGCCAAACTCAATAAGCCGATGGGGAAAAGAACTCCAGGTAGACCCCCAAAACGTTGGAAAGAATGTTGGACCTCAACATCAGAGGAGGCTTAACGGAATAAACAGGCAATGTGCCTACCAATATGGATCATCCATATATGAAAGAAAGAAGAAGAAGAAGAAGTAAATATCTCCAAACCATTCTCCAAACTGAATTCCTTGTCAAAATCAAATACTACGATCTTCTTTCTTGAGGGTGCAGTCTCCTTACTGGAGGTTGGCAATCATCGCAGCTATTCGTACTTTATTCACGGCTGCTCTAAATAGTTCAATGGTGCTGCAGTCATACCATTCTCTGAGGTTGCGTAGCCAGTAGGTTCTTCTTCTTCCGACATTCCCTTTTCCCTGTATTTTTCCTTGGACAATGGGTTGTAGCATTGATGTATCCAAAATACTGTAGTTTTCTTCTTTTCACTGTTTTCACTACTTCCAGTTCCTTATTCATTCGTCTAAGCACCTCTCGATTCGTCACTCTTTCTGTCCGCGATATTCTTAATAATCTTCTGTATATCCACATCTCTGCCGCTTCCAATCTTTTAATGTCTTCTTTGTTCAATGTCCACGCTTCCATCCCATACATTAATATCGATAAAATGTAGCACTTAACCATTCTCATTCTCAATTCTAGGTTTAGACTTCTGTTAGTTAACAAACTTTTCATTTTTAGAAAAGCTCTTTTGGTTTTTTTAATTCTTGTTCGTATCTCCTTTTTCTGTTGTCCGGTGGAGTCAAGCCAAGTCTCTAGGTACTTATAGAAATATGTCCTTTCTATCGTTTTATTGTTTACTATTAGATTAGCATGTAACTAATGTTTTTTTGTACAAATCATAAACTTCGTTTTCTGCAGATTCATCTTTAAACCGTATTGACCGCTACTATTACTTAATCGTTCCGTTATTTCTTGTAGATCTTGTATGTTCTGAGCAAGAACACTATACTAAGGACACGCAACTCCCGTTTCGAAGCGGACCGCTAAAAGCTGACAAGTAAGGCGGCCGTGGTGTACAATTATTCATTCACAAAACTCGTGAACTGTCAATGTCAAACTTTTGCTGAGTGTAACTGGAAATTCGGACCATGTTTTAACAATTAATAACACACTTGAAATACACTCCATTGGATTAACAACCGTAAACTGACTTTTAACCGCGATTACAGGTTAATTTAGCTCACTTCCAACTCTCGAACGGCAGTACAAGCTGTCGACAGCGCCGCGACGGCTATCCCCGACATAAGGGCCGCTTTTATATACAGCCGTCATACGAAGTTGCATCTCCTTAGTATAGTCTTCTTGGTTCTGAGCTAGTAGCAGGGTGTCGTCAGCGTAACGTATGTTATTTATTCTCTTCCCATTGATTATTACTCCACTGTCATTTTGATGTAGTATTTCATTAAATATATTCTCGGAGTATATATTAAACAACAACGGCGATAAAATACACCTTTGTCTGTCATTATTTCGTCAGTAACTGCTCCTTCAATTCTTACCTTCACTTTCTGCTCCCAGTATAGATTGGTTATAATACGAATATCACACATGTCAACGTTTTTTTCTATGAGTATATTTACAAGCTTATCATGTCTTACTTGGTTGAACGCCTTTAGAAAGTCCACAAAGCATACATATAAATCTTCATTCATATCGAGGGATGTTTGTACGAGGACATTAATACGAAAGAGGGCTTCCCTCGTGCCAACTCCTTTTCTAAATTCACACTGTGTATCTGCTACATTTTCGTCAAGTCTCCGGTATATTCTATTGTGTATTATTTTTAAAAAGATTTTTAATGTATGACTCATTAGGCTTATCGTATACTACGATAAAAAGCACTATTCAAATAAGAACAATTAACAGACATCCAGTGGGAATAAGTGAAAGAATAGAAATATAGCGATAGGTAATAATAGTAGGTATGCCTATACCTAGTATTCATGAAACTTAGACGGTGGTTATAAATAGACAAACAACGAATAATTGAAATTTATTCTAACATCAATGCAAATTTTCGATGGTTTGAGAATTATAATTCCAAATTCATATATGTAACAACTTGAGTAGCTTCGCTGAAATAATGTCACAGTTCCGTTATTTAGAATTTTTTATTCAGTATTTCTTGGAAAATCTCATCTGACCCTGTTTCGAGACATTTCGTATGAAGAACAAGGTAAAAAAGGTTTTCTTCATCAGTGAATGAATACCATCTACCATCTAATTGCTTAATCGGCATCTATAATATAATTTTCCTTAATGTGTGTCTGTGTGTCTGTGGCACAAAATAAAATCTCACGTTCCGCTTTCACAGATGTTTATATTTGTTTAGGTTTTGTTTTTCTTATCTTAGCGCTCGGTCGGAGCTTGACCTTTCGCGTATCCTATTTCACGTGCGCGTAGCGCGCAGTTTGCTTGTTTCTGATTATTTTTGATAAACTGCATATTTCCATTCTATCAACTGTTGCTTTGCCTTTATTGCTGATAGAAATAAACCGTAATGATACAACGATACCATTTTTATCTACTTTTTATTAGTTTCTAAAGCAAATTGGCATTTCACAATAGTAGTCAAGCGTTAAATAAGGATCTTCTATCATGCAAGAGTGAAAGTTTGTGTTCGAAAACGACAATATAAAATGGCGTTGACAGATATTTCAACGTACATTGCTATAATTTACATGACAGATTAAAATTGTATTACTACGCTGTCTACCATGTAAAAGAGTTCTAGTAATGCTTGAAATATCCCAGTATCGACAAAGGTTTTTACTTTTAAATAGGTTGCCGTTTATATTGGCATTTCATGCGATGGCGGCAACTGGTGTGGAAAAACTAAGCTTTCTTATTGCGCGTGATTTTAGTATTATGCTATCAGCTGATTTCACGAAATTACCCATAATAATCAAACTACCGAAGACAACCAAAATATACCCGAATGCTTTTGTATTATGCAACGTGATTACATAGAGCGCCTTTAACGTTAGCATGTTTCAACACGTACCACGGCTTAATTCATGCGTTAAATTTAATTAAAATCATTTTATGGGACTGAATCCAATATACAATCAATTTAATATTGCAGATCAGCTTTTTCCTCAATACAAATGCGATTATTAAATTCAAAACAAACTATGTGCAACTTTCTAATTCCTGGAAACACAATGCGATATATTGAACGCTTCATACCTATTACAGTAATTTTTGTATTACCTTAGAAAAATCTAATCAAACTGAGTAGTATTACTTTTTGAAGACCATATTCTCTAAATAGGTCAAGTCGTTCTTAAGTATGTACTTACCTGAAAGTAGTAAGACTTTCTCCGAAAATGTATGGACCAATATCGCCCCTCCTACTATTCCCGCCCAAAGATTTAAGCCAAATCCAATCAAGGACTGGTTTTCTTAATTTGTCTGGGATTTTCTATTGCCCAATAATATTAGTTGCTACAGTCAAACACACTGCAGTCGGTAAACACATCAGTCCAAATAAAATCTTCATAAAGAAATAACTTTCGTTTCATTACAGGAATTTAAAGGGTTTGAACAGAACGCCATTTCACTGTTCTGTCGTCACGCTTCCATATTTTAAAACTAAATATTTCTTAAAAATTTTAAATTATAACAGTTATATTACATCGTGTAGGGTATTAAAAGCGTGATGATAATTAAAAAAAAACTGGTTTCATAAGTGGTTTTGCTGGAATTAATTATGTTATTTTTATCAATTGGCCAAACATGTCGTCTGTCGTATCACGGACAAGAGATTTGGCCTACAACTGTTGGATCCTCTATAAAATTCAAGCAAACTTTTCTAATTAGGCTTTTTATAATAGAATTTAAATAAATGAGCTGAATTATTCAAATGTATTATTTTTGACCGCGGTTGCCTGTCGAAGCCTGCTCGGAAAGCGCAAACACCAACATAGCCCGAGGGTCGACTTTCTATTTAGTCATCCTGTGTGAACCTTATATACCGGGTGCTGACTTGCGCGACGCACCATAGGAATTTGCATAGTAAATTCTTTATGTTCAATTATTTGCTCCCCTAATTATTTTAGAGTTAAAGTGTAAATACATTTTTTGTAGAGAAAAAAATACTGCAGCCATTCAGACTATTGCTAATAATTTTTCATTTTCCGGATCCGAAGGAATGCAAAAAAGAAACTAGCATTTTCACAAAAATCAGTGATGCCATGGAATTATTGAAACAAGCCAATGCCAACGCAAATGCGTGCGGCGCGACATGTGTTGTTTGTTTGTTTGTCATTGATGTTTGACGTTTATAATAATTTATTATTAATTATGTTCTGCTTAATGTCTCTAAGGTGCCTAGACCTTGTCCATAACAAAAATGGTTTTACGAGTATGGTGGACGTTCGTTAAGTAAGCTCCTTGTTTATTGTAAAATATCCGTATCGGCAAATTAGAAAAAGTACAACCATTAATAGACTGAATCATTTTAAGTTTAAGACTACAGGCGGGTTATTAAATAATTGTAGGTGCAATAATGAGGTTCAGAACTTATACCAAAACGAGAAAAACGACAATACGTTCAATCTTTTGACGGCAGTGACTGGATGATCGCCCCGCACGCACTTGCCTTGGCATTGGCTTGTTTCAATAATTCCATGGCATCACTGATTTTTGTAAAAATGCTAGTTTGATTTTTTGCATTCCTTCGGTTCTGGAAAGTGAAAAATTGCTAGCAACAGTAGGAATGGATGCAGTATTTTTTTCTCTACAAAAAATGTATTTACACTTTAGCTCTAAAATAATTAGGGGAGCAAATAATTGAACATAAAAAATTTACTATGCAAATTCCTATGGTGCGTCGCGCAAGTCAGCACCCGGTATATATTAGACGTGTTTTAAAAAATGTATGCATAAGCGTTTTGCGATTTTCTAATGATTTGGTTGATATGATTTTTGTCGCTTTTAAAATAAATAGACATTATTTTATTTCGTACTTGAGTTTTATAATTACGCTGTGCCATTTTTGGATTTGATTACATCACGCTGAAGTCTTCCGTCTCACTCATCACCGTTGTTCTCTCTCGTTCGCATTTATTTAATTTAAAAAAAGTTTTTTGCGTCAGCCCCAAGTCGGATTTGAACCCTAGCCACATGTGAATAATTATTTTAAATCACGAAATCCGCGGCGACCATTTTTGGATTTGATTACGTCACGCCGAAGTCTTCCGTCTCATATAGGTACGAAGGTCGGGTTGAGTGGCTTTAACTACAGCATTTTCAACTACTTTTCAAAGGTATGAGTCCGAAGATATCCGAGTCATGTCGTATATGCCCGAATGTTTTGTCCTTTTAAACCTATTGCACAATATTTCCAGCTTAGAACAATTTAGCGAAAGGTATAAAAAATGATTGGCGCATCACAGAAAAGTTATAAAATAAAAACAATAAATATAAAGCCAAACACCCATTACTTAGGCTTGCTAACTCGTCGTTTGTTAATATCTGTTCTACATGAAACATTTTCATAATAATTTGAAATAAAATTGTAGGTTTTAATTGTGAGTTTTTTTTTCCAAACTGTATGGAGTTGTTAGACTTCTGTATGAAATATATTATATGTATAATTTATATTTACAATATCTGTAACTTATGTTATAAATATATTACTACAAAAAATCTCGAAAAGTGTTGAGTAAATAAAATGCAACGCATTGTAAATCCATAAACTTTTAGTTATTGTGCGTTTACAAGATGGGTCTTTTAACAAAGTGGAAGAACCAAACTATGCTATTGTAAATGTACAGATTTTTCACTGTCAATTTGTATATAACAACTTAATGTAAATTGGTATTTAGAACATTTTACCGAAAACAGCGACTCCTTTCGGAATAAACTGTTTTCTCTCTCCACGGAACCCTTGCAGGTCTACGAATGCAGTGTCTATACTGACGAAATGTTTGAGAATGACTAAATTTTAAAAATTGTTGTTGAGGTTTCGATATAATGTTACAATTTCTACATCGCGTCACATAAAATTCTACAAAAACAGTATTTTTATTCAACTCTCATTGAAAAAATCTTCTGCCTCCATCATTTCGATAAACAAAATTCAAAAATTCTTGTGCTTTTGATGGAAATATATGTATGTTGACCACAAATTAAGAAAATTGAATAAAAGCACGCAATTTCATTAAAAAATCTTCTGTCACCAGCATTTCGATAAACAAAATTTCAGTTACGTAGGCTCATTTTTCATTTTTATTACGAAAATTGAACAAAAATCACGCAATTGCACATCATCCCACATAAATTTTTACAAAAATCGACATCATGTCACATAACTTATACAAAAAATTACATTTTAATTTAACACACGATGGAAATTTAATAAAAAATATGCAAATACACATCATCTCACTTAAAAAATTATCACAATTCGTTTTACAAAACGATTTATAATAACGAAAATGATGTAAAAAACAGTTTTAGAGTTATTTCTCAGCATAATTTTGCAAATGTTTTACACTCTTTTATAAAATGTATACGTTTGTATAATGAAAACTCTGCAAAGATAAAAATTTCTAACATTACATCTGATAGATGCACCGTACACAAAGGTGTGAGGCAAGGATGTGTACTATCACCGATGCTCTTCAACATATATAGTGAGTACATAATGCGTCTAGTTTTGGAAGGCTGGCAGGGTGGCGTAACTATAGGCGGAACAAAAATCAATAATCTTAGGTTTGCTGACGACATAACCTTGATAGCGGGCAGCGAAGATGAACTCATCAGCTTACTACAGCGGCTACAAGTAGTTAGTGGTCTTTACGGTTTAAGTATTAACTTTAATAAAACAAAAGTAATGATAGTAGATCGGGCAAACAATAACAGACCGAACACCCATCAGATCGGCCAATGTGAGGTGGTCCAAAAAATACTATACCTCGGTACAATGATTGACAATACCGGAAATTGCGAAATTGAAATTCGTCGTCGCATACAGCTGGCTAGAACAGCAATGGCCCAGCTTAACAAAATATGGCGTGACAGAAATGTCACTAAATCTACCAAAATCCGCCTGGTCAATTCCTTGGTGTTTTCTGTATTCATATATGCAGCAGAGACATGGACCATCAGAGAAGCAGATAGACGTCGCATTGATGCATTTGAAATGTGGGTTTGGAGACGCATGCTGCGAATCCCTTGGACGGCGCGTAGTACCAATGCTTCAATACTCCGTGAAATTTCACCTGCTAAACGATTGTCCAGTACTGTCTATTTGCGCATTTTATCATTCTTATCATTCTTTGGCCATATCAATAGAAGGGCGGATAATATGGAGAAATTAATTATTCAAGGCAAACCCGATGGCAAAAGACGGAGAGGACGTTCTCCAAAGCGCTGGATCGACACGACCAAAGACCTCTTACAAACCAATTTTGGTGAAGCTGTACATCTTGCAAACAACCGCAATAGATGGTATACCACAACTAGACAAGTAATTCGAAACATGGAAACAAACTGATACCAACAAGCTCACAAACTCAAAATTTATGGGTCACAAAACGTCTGTCAAGACGTCGTGATGAAGAAGAAGATAAAATGTATCGCTCAAAATTAAAAGAAATCACAATTTTTTAAAGTATATCACGGCATTCTGAAATCTTAGATTGATATTTTGAAATTTTACACTTTGTAACTGTAAAATAACTTCAAATACTAATATGTTAGTTTTAGATTTTGTAAATATTGCAGATTCGTGAAAAAACAAAACCAGAATAGAAATAAAAACACAAACACTTTGTAATAAACAAATATATTGTTCTTATTTCGTATAATACTTAATAATATAAAAATAAATGTACAGCTGAATGTCTTATTTTTTAAAAATCCGCTAGCAATTTACAAAACTGTAGTTTGAGGTGTACAACATTTCAAATTAAAAAAGCTGCAAGTAATAAAATCAGAATTCGTTTACATGGGATCGTAGAACAAATTTCATTGCGGCATTTTAAAGTTTAAAGCGCTGCCAATCCATAATTCCATTCGTATTTGATGTTGAGGACCTCTGCCTTATTGTCGCAGCAAACTTTTCGAAATTACATTTTACACGTTTCAAGTTGTTGATTTTAACCACCATTAAGTTATACATAGGTAGTAAATTTGACAGCGTGTCATACTTTACGTAAAGTGAAAATTTGTTTGCGGGGTCCTTTGGAATAATCCTGCAAGTGTCGTTGGTTATATGTTCCACTGTATGTTCACCACTTAAATCACATTTAAAAGTTCCTTGTTTCGCCATCACATACAGATTGTAGGATTGAGCTGCTAGATAGAAAGTGTGCAGTAGCCTCTGTAGGTCATCTTCATTTTCAGCAATGATCGCGGCGTCTTTTGCATAGCATATCAGTTTTATTACAAACTAAATCGTAAAATAATTTCATCTTTATCGGTGTTGTTATAGACACTCAGTGCGGTAATGGATAGATATTACCGCACCCTTTTTATATAAAAAAATACATTGAACCAGAATTTATTTATAATTTCTTTGATTGCCGCAAAACTCGGCTCACCGCCTCATTTTGGCAATCAAACTCATTTCGTTAAGATGCTCATAATCAAACTTGTATCGCTAATAACTATTCTAAATATTTTGGTCAATCTACATGGGTTAAACATTGTGGATTTTTAAGAGACGTAAAATAACTTTTGAAAATTCCTAAACTAAAAAAATGCAGATCTTACAGGTTACTTGCCTTAAAAGTTTCCGAATTTTAAATTGTGATCAAATAAGGGTCGAATTTTCGCTTCCGACCACTGAAAGAGGTTGTGCTAGATAGTCAGGTGAGTATTTCTCGTAGTGTTAAAGGCCTAAATAACATTTGTGCTCATATTAGTTTCACAAAACCACATAAAAGTATTGATGCTACTGATCTCCCCGAAGTAAGAAGTATTTAAATTTCATCATGTTTTCATAATTCTTCATTGAGGCAGCACGTGGAAAATGAGAAAATAACATATTACCTGTTGTAGAGAGAATGGCTGCTAACGGCAGTGTTTATTAGCTGATGCTAGAGGGAAATTACTGTTTATGTGTGCTGGACGTTTTTAATTTTATGTATTGAAGAATATGGCAATTTAAAAATATTCTAGTCAAAGCCAAATCCACATTAAATGTACATTTTTAAACGCTATAAAATTATACATCTACTTCAAGAGCTTAGTGCTAAACAGTCTTATTGGATTTAAATATTTCGGTGACTGGAATTGCCTCAAAGGAATTGAGGTCATGGATTTTGTCATATATAAACGCCCCATATGCGGAATCTGTTTGAAGTCTTTTAGACGTTCTAAAGGGCAGATTGGCAATTTTTCGTTGGGCGACAAGACACTTTTCCGCTTGAGTATGATGGCTTTAGCATAGTCAACGTGTGTCATCACGTTTAGAAACACTGTTAAAAATGTTGCATTGTGACACAATAACGTATTTGTCTCTTCAATAACATCTTAATCCCCAGAAATGTAATGGGTACGATTTATTTATACTCGTACGTCTATATAGAGGTTACAACGAGTACTACAAATGTTCGTTAGTAACACGTTTACTGTATAAAAGTAGAGTCTTTGCTAGAAATCCTATAATAATTTTTTTATAGCCTGAAGTAATTAAAACTTAAATAGTCCATCCACAACTTACTCTAGTACGATTTTCTTGATATATTACGTTAAACCAATGTGCTTTCTAGAAACAGGAACAATAAATTTATTTTTGTTCTACTGCATCGATAAGCTATTTTCGGCAGCATGTAGAGGCCGAAAACTCCCACTTTTTTATAGCAATAACTTTTACTTTTCGGCAGTAATAACCATAGCTACAAAAACTAACAACCATTTCCATTGGTCGAAATCAAAATAGACACTTCTATGATTTCTGAGGCTTTCACGGTCATTTTCATTAAGTAACAAACGACTTCCGGAATTGGACCGTGTCATGATTGAGATCGAAGAACTCAACGTTTCGCCCACTTTCGTAAGGGGCTTCATCAGGGGAAGAAAGCAAAAGAGCACGGTAACTCAACGTGTTCACCACGCCAAAGGCGAAACTTTTTGCAAGGGAAGGGATAGAAGAGCACAGTAACTCAAGGTGTGAACCACGTCAGAGGCGAAAATTGACTGGCACTTCTACTTTGCGACTTGATAATGACCTCCGACTTTTCAGGACTTCCTCGATTAATCTGTCATTTGATTAATTAGAAAAAACGCTTCCAAAGCAGTAGAATAAAAAATATGTATGTAATTCGCACGAAAGCGCACTTTTACACTCACTATATTTATGTGCTTTGCTCGCTGCGCTCGCTTGTCCCTAAACTGCGGTTCGTCCAAAAAAGCAGTTAGTTTCGTATTTGTAACATAAACAGCTATTGATAGAATGACTGATGCAGCAGTATAGCTTATAAATGTCCTAAGCGAAACTGAAACAGTAGGCTAGAATCTCAGATTTGGAGGTATCGAAGTATGAATAAGAGTTTTACATCCTCTCATTTTGTTATTCAGTCTGGTTAGGATTTTTTCTGTTTTTAGCAAACACAAATCCAAATACACAGAAATAATTATATAGATGTAGAAAATAGAGCAATTTATTCAATAAAATGTAACGTTTAATTGGTGATGGATCAGTTGTTTGAACAACTCCAGTACCCTTTCCAGTTGATCCGCTGGTGCTGCACCAACTGTATCGTCCTTAAACTGGCATAAGAATGGAAATTTGACCCCTAGTTTAGGAGAACACTTTCTAATAATAGTATAACTTCTGCTACAATTGGGGAAAGACAATTGAAAACCCTAAAATTTGTTTATAACATTTGTCATCCAATGAAAAATAGGTAGAACCAAAAATTAATTGAAGTAACGCAATAAGTATTTTTTGCTATGTTATTATAAGATTCACCTAGATACCATTTTTATCCAATTACTCAACACTTGCACTGATAACTGCAAGTGAATAATACAATTTGGCGTACATCTCCCACATTAAGTGATGAATGAGGAATTCCAGTTATATAATCATATGGATTCGTTCGACGCAGATATCATAGGAAGTGATTTTATTATTACAACAATGCCGACCAGACTTCGAAAGCCTCTGCGAAGTTAATAGGCCGCAGTTACGATACTTCGTGGTCTTAGAAGTTCTTCTAGAAAATATAGGAACGCTTACTTTTATTTGATGCAAGGTTACACCATAAAATTTAAGGTTACAGTGGCAACCTTTGTGTTGCACTGCAAAACGTCATTTACGGCACAAGACAAACAAAAGCCACCCGAAGAAAACTAGGTTATCAATTTACTGAAACTTGAATACATAGAATCTCCCCTCAAAGAGGTTTCACATCGGTTGAATTATTACTTGAACAGCCACACTTCTCCAAAATGGTAATATTTGACCCTGCACAAAATATTTCCCGTTAGATCAAAGACCGGGACAAAAGGAGGGTTCGCAGAAACGATATTTTGGGGGTAGATAATTAGCTAGACAGAAGTTATCGTCTTGGCGCCACGAATCCTTAAGTCAACCCCATTCCACCACTTCAGAATTCGAGACAGGGAAAAATGAAACACTTCTTCAGGGTGTGCGTAAACCAGTGCATCGTCAACGAAAACTTATCATTGTTGATCCCCAATACTTTACCAACTGATGTACAATAAACAATACTAAAATATAGAGTAAAGAAAATATGGTGATTTTAACGAGCTATCTGTTGAATAATATAATGAGCAAAACAACATGTATACTACTATGTTAACTCTGTCCCCTGCCAAAGTATTTAATAACTAAAAAGGCAAGCAGGAATTGCATGGTAGAGGTTAATGATTTGCTACATTAATAACGCACACACCACTGGAAAAGCTAAACCTAAAGTAAATGCTCGAAACGCTGCATAACTAGAAGCAAGTACAACCACCTGAGTTGATGCCAGAGCGTTTCTTGTTGACGCTAAAAGTTGCCCTCGCTGCGGACTACGTTTTTCGCGCACATTACTAGTGGAAAATAAATCTGGCAATTGGGGATGGTGTCAAAGCAAGAGCAGTGATGCTGAAGAACCATATTCGAGACCATTTTCTCGAGAAGAGGGGAGGAAACTAAGGAATAGTCGCCAAATCCATAGAATGTGAAACTGAAGAGTAACTCAACCAAACGGCACTTTCCCACGATATCTGCTCCTTCTTTATGGATTATTCCGACCTTTAGCCGATATTAAAGACCTACTTGGTGTTGAAGAGAATCCCAATATTACGTAAATAACGAATTTCTCTTACACACTGCAACCGACACCAATTTCGATATGGGTCAAGCCACCTCCGGAGCCGGGAGCGCTTCATGCTAGTTAGCTTGGTAAGGCCTAACTGAAGATCGAAAAGCCAAATTACCGATCCACAGCCTCGATAATGCCCTTCGCGCGGGATATAAAACGCATTCTTTTAGGGTGAAGCATTTTGCTTAACTAATGGTCTGTCCGGCGCTGCTCGATTGCAGGCTGCGTCATACTTACAACTTTTCAAAACCAAAAACCAACCAGGCTTGGCGCGCAAAACACCTGAATTAGAACAGATATCGTTACGAATTAAAACTACCTAAATTGATATGTGCATATGACAGACGCAAACACTCACTGCCAGTTAACGTCAGACTCTGACACACTCTGCAGGTTAGGCCGCGTTCCTTTTCAGCATCTCGCTTAAACTTAAATGTATAAATATGCTGTATATTAAAATGTTACATCAAACATACTCAGGCGAGCAAGATCAAATTCCCGTTACAAGTTTCGATATAATTACTTACGATTTCGCAATTTGTCGCAAGGTCTCGAGTCATGTTTAATTTTTCCATTTGAAAAATTGCTATAGTTGCTTTTTTTAGTAAATAGTTTAAGTAAATAGTAGTAGTAGTAAATAGTAAATAGTAGCTAAGCTCAAGAACTAACGCAAATGTTTATTTTTCTAATAACTCTTGCCTCCGACATTTCTTTTTGCAATTTCGCAATACCTACCCTTTCTTAAGAAAATTTGAATTTAATGTTTTCCACATGAAAAAGTTTTAGTAGCAAGTGCTGTAGTAAGTTACCATTTAACTATATGCAAACTTACGCAATAATGGTAAAATTTGTGGTAACGAAAACCAATAATAAAATTGTATAATGGAAAGAAACGGAATCAATTTCTGTTCGCTTTAGATTTAAGCGTTATGCAGAGTAATATAAAGCAGTATCACATACTACTAAAGAGAAAACGCACTGTTATTTTGTCTACCATTTTATATCCGTCATTCACTAAAGAATGCTGAAACGCAATTTAAATGTATTTTGTGATTAGTTTAACATATCATATATACAGGGTGTTCAAAAAATGGCGGATTAACTCTACGGTGCGTTACCTGGGGATGCCTTATAAACCCTGGAAAAATATGAAAAAAATCCCTGGGCCGTATTTTTCGAAATATTTCGAAATTAATAAAAAAAAATCTGGCAACATTGATACTGCAACAATGTCTCAATCAAAAATATATCCATAGTAAGTTGTTAATATGTTGGTGACACTGTAAGTCTATGTCAAATTCGAGGTTAGTAGGTTAGGTTTTGCGTCAGTTTTGACACAAACTGTCGCAAAACCTAACCTGCTAACCTCGAATTTGACATAGACTTACAGTGCCATCAACATATTATTCATACAACAAGTATTTCAATGCCAAGCTTGATTTCGTATATTATTATTGTACAAATCCTATTTGCCATATTTAGTAATTGACAAACTCAACAGGAAATCAGTTTTTTAAAATACTTAAATATTGAAAACAATTTAGTTAAATCCCAAGAATATTATAAAAACAGATATTTTAATAAGTCCCAGATATATTTGACACTATAATTATACACTAGTTATTTAAATAAATGGATTTCATTACCCACCTTTGACCAGAAATATTTCGAAAAATACGGCCCAGGGAATTTTTTTCATATTTTTCCATGGTTGATTAGGCATCCCCAAGTAACGCACTGTAGAGTTAATCCGCCATTTTTTGGACACCCTGTATAAATACATATTTTTATATAGTGACAACTATCACCACATTAAACAGCTAATATTTATATAATAGCGCTACTTTTTGATAGCCTTTATTTAATTTTCAAATCAATTACGTATTTTGAATAATTAATTTAACTGAGTACTCTTATCGTGGTGGTTCGCCAATCTAGTGATCTGTTAATGGAATTTTCAATTGTATTTTTAAAATCTTTTAATCTATTAAATGACACCCAATGTCAACTGACTTCTATTCCAAATCAAACCAGGTATTGACAATCGTATCTTACATTGACACACATATCAATCAATTCACCTACGTAAGTACTGTATTAAGTTTATTTTCACACTTTCTTTTACTGATTGTTATTCAAAATGCTTTTATAATTTCTTTACACAAACCTTAAAACTTCTCTAGCTTTCACCAAGAATCCTACCAACAGCATCCAATGTCGATAGTCTGCAACACCTACCGCTTACTACCCAAATAGTGACTATGAATCCTGTCAATAACTCCTACTATTCCCAGAATCCAGTCCTGCGCCCTTACAAACGTCACCGTCACACCAATCGACTCCCTGTAAGTTTCAGTATTATAATGATCTAAATCTAACCTTGTTTATTCAGCAGATAGTCCGATGTCAGCAATACCCACAAAAATGATCCAAATCAATCAGTTACTTGTAAGAATCTCCAATAATATCTTGTATGTATCAATAAATCCAAATCTCTTCAAATAATGTAACCTTCTGTATTATTTATTTCCAATTCACTGTATTTGTACAATCTCTTCACCGATTGTATGTCTATATTAGTTCCAATTTACACTTTCTTTCATCACACCATGCAGATTTATTGCCAATCCTTTTAATTTGCATTTACCAGACAATGATACAAATTAAAGCATTAATTTCCCATTTTTTTTATTTACCAAAATTCGTTATTTCAAAAATACATGTACATTTTTCATGAGTTGTTTTAGTAACTAATTAAACAAACTTTTTATTCCTGTTAGATACAATTCTTATTGCACACTTATTTATTTTAAATACCATATTATTACATGCTATTAATTCTTATCGTTCTAACAAATACATTTGTCAATTGTAACCTTGGCTTGAATTAAAATTAAACTCAACCATCAAATTTGTATACTCAAATTGTATTTCATTATAAAACTACCTCACTCATTGTCTCAATTAAATTTCATTATTCATTTCAAAATTAACACCCAATTCTATCCAAACACTTCAAGTTTTGATTGTAGTAATTTTCCAAATTTATTAGTTTTATATTTTTATCTTTCAACCACAGTGTATCACAACAATAGACTAAGTCAATTTGACATCGACGTTAGTATCTACAAGTTAGAATACGAGTATAACATATATCATTCGAAACAAAGCTTGTGCTTGTGAACCAGGCCAGAACTTTTATACTAAATATGTTTCCACATTCTTAGTTTCCAACAAGTTAGAACATTAGAACCTCGAGTATCACAACAACTACATTTTTTTTAGTGTTCATGCAAATTAAGACAAAAGTATGGGTGTTACCGAAAAATTGAATACAAAAGTTTTATAGTATATTATTTAAAGATTAAAAGAAAGCAAAGTTTGCATCATATCTACTGTTGGTTATGGAGATATAAGGTACATTTTTAAAAGTCTGCATGTGCAAAGTTTAGAAGGCAGAGGGGGGAAAGCGCAAGGATAAGGGGTGGGTCTATATCTCTCTTATAGTGCCTTAACAAGTGACTAGAATTCAGCTATCCCCCTATTATTCTCGACGCTGTCCTATTATTTTCTGGGCACTTATGTAGAAAGCACATGGGGCTACTATAGTAATAATTTTGGGCTCATCTATAATAAGTAAGTGCCGTTTTTTTACAAGAAAGATAAGTGTAAATGTTTTCTAAATGCTAAAATTTACCTCCGATAAAATGCTAGTGCAAGAGGTTGTAGTTATATACAGCAAACCTTCCCTTGTCTATTTTAACTAAGGTCTTTAAAAGTGCTGTTAAAAATGCTTACTCTAATTATTTAAAACGTATTGCAAATTACATGCCTAATAATATTAATTGTTTTTGGCGCTATGTAAAGCAAAGGAATAATTTTATCAAGACAGTGCCACATAGTATGTTCTATAATGATGCATTTTCCAGCGAGGGGCCTGCAATCGCTGATTTGTTTTGCAAATATTTTAAGTCTATTTACAGCGAAAACAGTCCAACAGCTAATACTTTTGATTTTCAATCATCTTTCTGCATTTCTCCTTTTTCTGTGTCTCGTGCAGCAATTCTAAAGAGTCTTAATGAATTAAATATTTTTAAAAACGGAAACCGTTCTGACGTCACTAACTCTAGACTGATCCGTATATAGTCTTGCATTCCTAAGATTTTGGATAAGTTAATGAGGAAATTATTCCAGGAGCTTTTTCTGAATATCATAGTCGATCAACAGCATGGATTCTATCCGGGTAAAAGTACGTCGACAAATTTATTTCCGTGCATTAAGTTTATAAATTATTCTATTGAATCTAGCTTTGAACTAGACGCTATTTACATAGATTTTAGTAAAGCTTTCGATAGAGTCAATCATGCTATATGGTTTGCTAAACTTGAGGGATATGGTATTCATGATAGGCTGCTATCACGGATTATCTCATTTGTTAGTGGTAGATTACAACTAGTTAATGTAAATAATTTTATCTACAACTGCTTGGTTAATGACTTATTACGACACTCATTTGGAACTGTTTCCATTAGTGGTGTAATGGCTTCATTAGCTAAGTGAAATAGTGTCAAATGAATGACATAATGACATTTGCCTACTAAAATATTTTTGAAAATGACAGATCCGACATTTTTCTTGGTGCACTTTTCTCAATTTTCGGCAGTTGTAGATAAAATTTTGTACAATACATGTGTGATTAACATACTTGTGTGCTTACACACAAGTATATTAATTATGCTCTTATCCCACTTGTATAGTAAATAACTATTAAATTATCAGAACTTGTAGTGTCATCAGGGGTACCACAGGATTGCTGTGATAGGAACTACTTGTTTTTAATGGGGCAACAGTCTTTTAAATAGTTATTTTTGTAGTTAAATGCGAAAATGTCAGATTTGTTGGCAAACAAAGGTACTGTACGTAATTTAGTAAAATTTACATAATGCTAGATTAAGAGAGCATTTAGTTTAAAATGTAAGCATCTCTCCTAATAAGTTTCATACTTTTAAACATCATATTTATATGAAGAGGATTCGGATAATTCCAGCACATACCATTCGTTCTCATACAGGAAATTGTATTGTGCACTGGTTGTACAAATAGTTATTTTAACACAAATATACCGCTAAAAATGAAATAAAGACACCTCACCTCCAGTTGCCATGTGTGAAACTACCAGCACTTTAAGTAATAAAGCACTGAAAGTGTTCTATGCACACAACATCAATGGATAATGATGCACCGTTCAAGTACAACATTGAAAATATCAAAACCGGCATGAAAGTGTATTTAGACATTTTAAGTGATTAAAAATGTGAAGGTGTCAAAGTAAACTATGCCTTTGCAGTTTAAGTCTAGCAAAATGTATTCAAACAGTATTTTCATATGAAGCGAAAGGAAACAGCGTTTCGTTTATTCGTTGAAAATTACGACAGCTCAATAGCCTTTTTGGAGGTGGATTTACCGTAATCATTAAAGTAGCATCTCCATTAATATTTTAAATAAGCTGCAATGATTAATTGCTTGTCGCCGACAACGCAAGAAAAAAATGTATGATGTGGCTAAATGCAGGCCTAGCAGCTGTTGCGTAATTCAACTACAATAAATGCACCATTTTCGTTCGCTTCTTCCTAAACCAAAGAGCGATACTTTTGGTTTGGAATAATTATTGTTCGCATCTTTACTTGATGTTTTTAAATTATGGCATCCAGAACCTTTTTTTGATTTCTATTTTAATCAATTCAGCAGATGAAAATTGTCGAGCTTTTTAATGCCACCTGGCAAAGTAGCAGTCAAAGGAAGTAAAACAATACATTTTTATTATTACAGTTCTCTGAATACACGAGTTCTTATGTTTAAAATTATTTTTTACATTTTTAGTAAGTTGTATAATGGTATCATACCTGGCGTTGTCAAGCATTTTTAAAATATACTTGCTCTAAAAAAAGGTTATTGCAATATAACCTCTTAGTAATAAACTATCAATAAATAATAGTAATTTATACAACGAAGGCGAATTTCTTAAATCTCTGAAGTGCAAAAAGAACCTTTAGCTACGAGTTTTATACATACGGTTTTTAGACTACCACATATTTATGCTAAATGGGATTAAAAACGTCAATATAATATCAAATTGAGAACTCCCTAAAAATCATGTTGTATAGTATACAATAAATAACAACGTATTTTAGAAGTACGGAAAGTGCCAAATATTAGCCTTTGGGAAGTGGTAATCGAAAGAGAGACTTCATTATCAAAATCTATTTATTATTAAGAAAAGAAAACAACAAAATTTCAAACAACTCAGTAAATATAGTTATTTTCACAACTACTTTTGAAAGTCATACTTAAAAAACAGTTGCTGCCATACGTGTTGAACACGATGTTTTTTTGCATTGTAATCACTTGTAACTCGAAATTTAGTCGAAAAAACTTCGGAATTTACAACTGTAAAATTAACAATTCACAATTTCAATAAAATAGTTTAAAAAAGTGGACTTCTCTTTACAATTTTTCGTTAAACGAAGTGATACTTTCTGCACGACTTTTCGTTTAAAAAAGACTACTTTCGTGATCACTATGCAAAAAAAGAATTTCTTGGCCATATGTTTACATCTTAAACTTATGGCTATGTACCTCATATTTATATTATTATATGTAGATTACATAATTATTTATTTGAAATGCTCCTTCTACTGTAATCTATCTTAGTAGTATAAGGGGAAGGCAACGACACTCGGACAGGGTACAGGTGCAGTTATAAATCGAATTGCCAAGCAGTACCCGTAAAGATAGGTGAAAGGCAGGTAACAAATAACTTACAAGTGTCTTGTTACCGGAAAACGCACCTCAGCTCAAATTACATATTACATAAAAGCAGTTTTTCAAATCAAAGAATGTTTTATTAAGATCCGACAATTTAGTGTACGCTCGTATACACTGTGTTCAATATCTTCATTAATCGTGGCAAGCACACCCCATACATGGCCAACCGGGTATAGTTTAGGTGAAAGCGCTGATAACTTAAAATGTCTAATACCATTAGCTGCGAGGGTGTTTATTACGATGGCAGTTCTATATAAACTGTGGGCGAATGCTTGTTGCCAAAGGCATGGCAGATCTTCTAAAATATGAGCATATTACGCACCAATCATGGTATTTTCCTACAAATATTCAGTGGTGTCCGTACACCCACAGCAATACCGCCCAACAACGTTGCTGTCCTTCCACACAAATGATGTGGACATGGCTGGGATATCGTGTAGTTTCTGAGACCTCCACAAGAGTAGTCCTCTATGATCGCTGTGAAGACCAAATCCGAATCCACCAGTGAAAAATATAGAGTGCCACTCTGGTTCTCAGTGAATCCGCTCATGTGACCATTTTTATCGTGTATGCAAACCCTATCTCATATATTCCATTTATTGTCATTCTTGCTGATACTGCAGTCTTAGTAGCTGCGTGAAAACCCTACGGCAACTGAATCGCAATGGACGTTGGGTTCCTTCTGACGTTAATAGCCAAAAAATCTGCCTTTTCTTTGGCTAATACTTATTTGTTTCAAGGAATTTTATCTATAGTCAACTGATTACACTTTGCGATGTTCTCAACTACTACCAATGCAATCTAAATTATTTATGCTACTGCACAGTGTTCACTTGCAGCATGCCTCCTTGTAGTAACCCTATCTCGCTGTTAGCTTCTTCTTTGGTTAAATGTACCAGATGTATAAATATTTTCTTTACTAAAAATAAATAGGAAGGCCCTGTATGCAGCAGTTTATGGGCATACGAAACTCCATCCTACTGTTTAAGATATAAAATACCAGTAAAATACTTATCAAGGAACAATAGATTACTTGAATGCAATAACAATTCTAGGTTGCTTGCTAAAAGTAATACCGCTTTTCACCTGCGTAAGCTACTGCCGCTATTTTCAAACTTTATTATCAACACTTTTTCCTAGTGCACAGCCCTGGTCTATTCCTCATGGAATTTAAGTGACTAGAGATACCGCAGTTTGTTTTTATTTTTATTACTCAAAACCTTTATTTGAAAGACAAAGACAAATCAACCATGGTCCTGGTCAGATCTTCTTTCTCCGCGATTTGGGTTTTGAATTGGATTAAAGAAATTGTTTGCTTTCAAGACTTTCTTTATTTATTAAACATTGCTGCTATAAGTTATGCTTCTATAAGACAAAGAAGAACACAGAAAAAAATATTGTAGCCGCCGCAAGTTTTTGAAAAATCTTTCATTTGAATTAAACACACCCAGCAGAAGGACACTCTTCCCTAATTAGAGAGGTTAGGCTAACCAACTACCCCGGGCGCGGCCGAACATACCTTATAAAATCACACGTTGCGTGATTAGTAACATGCCCTTAGCATACATTAAGGGGAAGAAAAAGAAGACACGCGCTATGTGAACATGGCTTGAAACTCAAAATTAACGAAATAAGCAGAAAAATAAGAACATTATTGAAACTATCTGATGAGGCGCATGTAGAGCCAACAATTTGATATACATTTAAAATTATAATTCATTCGTGTTTAGTCTATCGTTTTAATTGTATCATTGGTACTTACAAAACATTTTTGAGCGAAAGAATGCACTTACACTTTAAGTAGTTATAATGACTGATGATTTTTTTTTAGAAATACTTGTTTTTATTATGGCGAGCAAATATAGTAATTACAGAACACTGTTTTCAGGTTTTAATTTCAATTGCTAATATAGACCGATTTCTAGAAGGTAGTAAGCAAACGTGAATTACTATTGTGATCCATGCGCCCATTGATTAGTCAAAAATGGGTGTGCCCACTGTGAGGTTAAGGAAACAACCTTAATAAATTTGACATTAGAGGTACGCATAGGAGGTTCAACTGAATAAATTAAAATTTATGAACACATAGTAAATGACACCAAATTCATATATGCGAAGCAAACTTGAGAGTCAATTATACCGTTGTAGCTTCGAATTACGGTGATATAAATACCACCAGATCCGTCAGATTCTAGATGAACCCAGAATCCAAATGATTATATATGTATTATTACAAAACAATCAATGTACAAATTAAGAGTATAGGGGGATTATGAAAGCAAAGAGTATTTTTACTACATAAGGGCGCTCGGAACCGATTCGGTCAAAATTTATAAAATCGCAACTGAAGTCAGCATCAACTGGCGCTTCTGTAAACGTATTCAAGGGCATTATTCACGTAATGAATATTAGTCGTCGGCGAGACCTTCTCGGAATATGACGCCTCTATGCATTAAATAATATCTATCCTACTAGAAAAAAAAACAAGCCAAGTGGGCATATACATCAGTAAGATTACACGCTGACTATTCTTGACAAGTAAAAACTATAGTAACAATTTCAAAAATACAAAAAGCAAACAAAATTGGTAAATAACTGATGACTTTTTCTCAGGGTGTGACGCACAACATTATAGGCGGTGAACACCAATGTGTGGCTTCTTCGTCCTTTGAAAATTATTAAGAGTACCTCAAAAAATCTGGTGTGATACACGCACACAACTTCCTTTTACAGTGATTTTATAATTAGCCAAAAATTTTATTTAAAATGTTTTAAGCATTTGTCAAAAATTTTCAAAAATTACAAATTCTGCAAAAACGGTACAAAATAGAGCGTTAGTTGAAGAGACAAATTTTCTCTAGAATTTTAAGCTGAATTCAAAAATGTAATAATATACCGGGCGTTCTATTTAAAATAAGAGTTAATAAAAAAATAGACAAAAAAACAAAAGAAACCCATTTTAGAAGTATTCAACTGGAAAATCACCTATCTCACATCAATACACATTCAAAATGTAATAAAAATGTAAAGTTTAAAAAAAATCGTTAGAGCCGTTTTTGAAAAAATCGAAAAAAACTGAAAAATTACAAGAGTAAACACCTACTTCCGGTTATGCGATTTTCTTCAAAAGCTTGCTGTCGCATCCACATAGTACACAAAACTTATATATGAAGTTTCAACGCCATACCTCTTTCCGTTTTTGAGATATTCTGTTCACAGACAGACAGACAGACACACAGACAGACACACAGACAGACACACAGACACACACACAGACCAATGAAAAAAAATATGTTTTTTGGGATCAGGGGACTCTGAAACGTGAAGATCTGTTGAAAACTCAATTTCGAATTTTTGGGGTGAATCCAATACTTCCTTTATTGTAAAAGGAAGTAAAAATAACTAGGAAAATGTCGAAGTTACTTAATAAATAAGAAATAAAGGGAATGCCTGAAAATAGGTTCGACAAATGGCATGCCACATAAAGGTAAAGGAAACACTGCGCACCTGAAGTGGTGGACGGCCTGAAGGTGAATTTTCTTCCAAAAGAACATAATTTTTTTAATAAAACAGCCAGGTTCAATTATTCAATAACCTATAACACAAAATCTGCACCTGAAGCTGATTACTGATGCTTTTCAGCATAAATTCTCTTCCTAAGCGCCACTAAAACAAATTCCAAAGAAATGCACCTTGGGGCTTTGAAAGTAGATTTAAGACTCCAAAAGAAAACCAATTGTCGATCTCAAAAATTATTAAAAACTACCTAGGCAATCTGATACACACAACGACGTTGAAAGTTAACAAGAGTGCCATAAATCTATAGAAAACATAGCTTAAGACTGTTGCAATAAAAGCTCTACAGACGTGCTGTTTTACGTTTTCTTTATTATGCGTGTTTTCTACTTCAATGTGAACAGCGCTCAACAATATTTGTACATTATTTACTTTTTATACGTAAAGTTGTATATGAAAGTATACCAATTACGACTGAAAAGGTTTTTCTTAGAAAGCAGCACCTTAGTATCTCAAAAATTATGGGTGTTACATTAAAAGTTTTTAAGACAGATTGTTCTCAACAACGAATTTTCCGAGTTCCTATATTAAATCTGCACGCAGTCTATATAAAAAAGTAAGTACTACTTATAACTGTAAAAGTCCTTTATCTACTGCCTACAATCTTAAAGAAACAGCAATACGACATCGTTTCCAGTGTTTTATAATTTGAACGTCGTTGAAGCTCTACTCATTTAGCTGTAAGTAGTTTGGTTATTATTAAAAAAATATTTATAGCTGTACTGTTTTCATTTTGATAACTCTTTTCTATGCCCCCTCATAATCATACCTTAAAGTTAATATACGTAAGCATATATGTTTTTTTTCTTTCTTGGGTCAAAAACAACATTTCAATTACAAAAATCTAAAGATTTATAGTGGTGATTACTGTATAAATATATAATATTACTATTAGTTTGTATACAAGGGTCACTCAATACCTTATTAATTTTAATTTGAAATTGTTGAGCTGTGTAGGATTGTGAATAATTGCTGCAATCTATGTTCTATATAGAATAAAAGTGTCAAATAATTTCTACCTCCGAGTGAAAGCAACGTTAATGTGTATAGTCATGGGTTTCATAATATAACAAAATGTTTCCATTATATCCCTGAGAAAAAATTATTACACTGTGTGTGTATAGTCCTCGCAATATGATAAGCTTTATACAAACTTTATGCAAACGGGAATTTACATTTACACATTGGGAGTGTGACTAATTTATTTGCCCATCTCATTATTTAGCAATTTCCACGGGAAGAGAAATGCCGGGTGAATAGGCAAACGTATATTTTGTCGAATGCAGTTTTCTGCTTAATACAGTTTCCTACAAACTGCAACCTTTCCGCCAAGTGCAGTGGTTGATCGCTGGATCATTTCCTGTCGGAAAAAATTTCACAAAGACGTTTTGGAAGTTTGGTCTTGGTGCATAAAAGTCTTCGGCCATCGACCGGTTTAAACTTTCCTGAGATGGTTTGTTGAGCCTTTTGTAGTGCTAGCTAGGTCAGGCTAAGGCAGGACAATCGATTAAGGCATATTTTGACCCAAAATCTGGCCATACGAATTGATTGAGTGAGCACATTTTTGAGGTTGTGTGAATTTTTCTGTTAAGGCATTTTATTCTATATTGATTAGTTTGAAGTGTATGTATAGCCTTCACCCTACTCGCTAAGCTGATCGATTCGAGTAGAATGTCTTCAGAGTAGCCGGCTGGTTCGCAGCTCCGGAGTGGAACGAGAATTGGCCGGGTACCTTGTTCACCTTACATGCAGGCAGAAGGGGCTAGAATTAACGTCGCATCTACCTTGTGCTGCATCTGCAGATGATGTCCAGTTTGGGGGTTTCAGCCTTATATTTATTTAATCTATAAATTTATATGCAATCGTTTTCACTGCTACGGCTTTACCGTTTTTTTACTAAATTGTATTTTTATGTGTGTATAGATTTAGCGCCAGCTTAGAGCTGAGTGGTTTAATTCTGGAATAGATAACGTTGCCTTGTACCGGGTGGCCATAAATATCTGAGATCCCGGTAGCCATGGAATTAGCTACTTATAAATGTTGGTTAGCATTATATTTCAATTACGATAAGTATTGGTACCTATGTAATGTAATAAAATGCAATAAGAGGAGGGGAATGCGCCCCAGATTCTGCAGTTTAGCCTACGACTCGATTATAAAAATCTCCTGTTCTAACTTCAATACTTATTGCAATCTGTAATAATTTTTGACAGATAGGAATGTTAGTTGTGATGACATTAATGACATTTAGTTGAGTTGGATTCATCACTTTAATAAAGCGGTGTTGATTCCAAAGGTGATGTGATATCAGATATTTATGGCCACCCGGTATGTCGAAAATTAGCTGAGTGGGTGATTGCACCACTTTACGTTTGTTCTCTCTAAATATCGCCCATATTAAGTTTTTCGGCTGGGAAAAACGATCCTAGCATATCACGGTGTAATACAAACTACCATGCAGATATCTGAATGTGAGGTTATTCGTGATACACAATTAAATCACTAAGTGTGGAACGCAGTAACGTATTAGCATTCATTCAGCCATCAGAATGCTTTAAAATTAACTGCTTTCGCTATTTTAAAATTTTTAAATTAATCCAGTTTGGCAAAATTTGCATATATTTACTCAGCGAGGGCTGCGTTTTCACGCAGACTGTCTCAGGTATAAATTATAATAATAATTGTGATAATTAATTATGTGGACACAGTATTAATTATGTGATATAGTATCGTTTATTGTTCGTTGATGCCAGTAATTACAATCGATTTTATTATTATTATTACTTAATTGAATCATTATACGCTTTTTCGATCTGTAGGTTTCATTGTGTTTGTTGTTACTTTTGAGCAATTCAATGGTTCGTTAGCTCAAATGAGCAAGGGAACATGGGCCTGAATCACTTGGAGCCCTTATAAATTAGATCTATTAGTTTAGAAGGTAAGTTACCTACGCCCTACCACTGAGCTAGACCGTGTGCATGTTCCGATTCCACATCGGCAATTTATAATGTAACAGGAGTTTGCAAAGAGGATTATATTCAATGTTTTATATGCGTAAAGGCACAAAATGTATGCTTTGCATAACATAAATTATTATAGACACACCGCAATTACAATTACACGAGAAAGATAGGTTCAGTTACAATTGCCTCAATTAAAATTGCAATCGACAAATGAGGTAAATCAAACAAACTTTAAAACATTTTCGGAAAATAATGGAGTTGTTATTCTTTTGAACATATAAGAGGTTTCTGGATCAAATACTAAAGCTTCTTCTACCTAGTAAATAACCGGCGCTGTCGTGGCTTAAAAACCGTGTATCTTAATTATGCTGCAAACTGGACAGACATTAAATTCACTTGTTAAATGATATATAATAGCATTTGTAGAAAAGTTAAGTTGTCTTTCAAGCAGACAATCCTCAGTTCCATTATTCTAGTTTTTAATGAATATCTCGTTAGCCGGAGTTTGAAATTAAATTAGTGGAAGACCTGGAATTGTTCAGAATGTTCTTGTCGCTTAATTTTAATGATCTTAATATGACAAAAGCTCAACCTGCACAGTATCCTGAAACGCAGAAGAAAATTCGCCAATTAATTCAATTGGCGTTGAAGCAGACGAAAGCATACAATTTAATAGTTGCAGAGAAATGCGTTCTTAATACTCGTAGCTCAACATGTCCTTATTTCTTCTACGAGCACGACTTTAATGAATTTTTCTAAATAATACAACTTCATACCTCAGATACCTTCTAGGGGTTTAGGGAATTCGTTCGAAGTGATAATAAAATGAGAACTAGTTCACTGCGTTTGATTGTCGGTGTTCTCAATAATTAATAAGAAGCAGACGGCACTGAATATTGTTGAATAGCGAAAATGTTATTGTCGTGTCTGCGTAGGCAGTTGGATGTATTCGAAATCTGCTCTGTAAGATCATTTAAAATTTAATAAGTATTCTCAATCTTAACAAGAAATCTGAAAGTTAAGAAACTGCCTGATTGTGATAAGTGCTGTGAATTTTTTTCTCCTGAAAGTTTTTCTGTAATATGCGGCCGTTGGAAATCTACCTGTTCGTCAGCTCATAAGAGCTCGAAGCTAATGGAAAATCAGTAACAGCGAGGGGAAAATAAGCTTGAAATCTCTTGTATCTGTAAAACATCCAAACATAAGATCCTATAAAATAAAATCTACCTGCTTCATTAGTGCAAAACGAAACAACTGATCTACTAGTTGAGATGATACGAAAAATAATAAAAGAAAGCAGCCAGATAATTTCCCAAAATCAACTAGCTACTGCGTTAATGTTAACGAGCATGTGACCCTTTATTATACAAGACTGGTGCACCTACCACAACAAAAAATTGTGCATGGGTTAGAAGGTTACGACTTTTTGCTAAAAAAACTGATAATAGCTCAATACTTCGAATTAGATGCACGAAATATTTTTAGAACTTATCTGCATGCACACAATTAGTATTTTTTTTAAATGAGTAATTAGATTTTTGAACAATAAATTTCGAAATTTAATAATAATGAAACAGTTGTTAACTTCATAAAATGTAACGCCTTCAATATCTTTCATTTAATGATTCGGTGTACAGCAAACAAATTTGAAGAGCTTATAATTTTAAATTGCATGAAAGCACATTTGATGTGATTGCATTGTCAAAAACGTTTGAAATCGTGGAAACAAAATTTGTTACCATCAAAATCTTACTTTGTATTTTACTTTGTACTATAATAGTGGAAATATTAGCAGAACTGCAAATTAAATGTAAATGTTACTAGTCTCGAAGTTCTAGATACACGTATCTTTAATATTTGAAAAATGTTATAGAAGTGTTGGTATTACTGCAGTATGTAGTATTATGATTTTGGTACAGGGGTTTAAAAATCAGATTAATAAGATTAAAAGAATACAGTATTAAAAATTACAAAGATGAATTTAGATGTGAAATAGATATCAAAATTATTAAGATGTATTTAGAAAAACAAGGAAGTAGAATTTATAATTTAATTAAATGAAGCTAATTGAGAAACAGTAAGATTTTAACTGAATTTAATATCTGAAAAAGATTGAAAGTTAATGACAAATACTTTTATTCGCAACCATATATGTAATTCCTGACCTCATTTGAGTGGGGGAAGTCGTACATTTCAGCCCGCTACTTCCCGCACTCACTTCCCGCACTTGAGCGGGAAGTGAGTGCGGGAAGTACATTCCCGACCGCTGAGTAGGTAGGGACACTGGGAATCTCGTTGATCCATTCATGCGCGTCACAACCTGTTGTATCATAATATAATAATTTTTCTAATTATTGTTTAGAATAAAGTGGTTGCGAATAAAATAGTATACAAACCTCGACAGGAAGTTTCCTTAGTCTCGAGATAATAGCTGATTTCGACGTTTCGCGTCTCAATCAGCTAACTAATCTCTCTACAGTAATGAAACACTTCCCATCTCGGGCTGTAATATACTATTTCGAAATATACTATTTAACATAGTAGGTATTAATCAAATAATAAAGCGGTAGTAGTGTGTTGGACTGTAAAACATAAGCTAGATCGCTAAGGATATAGTTTATTGATTAGAATAAACAATTTTAATAACAAAAATAATGTAATACAATTTTGTAAAGTTTGAAATTAAGAAATAAACCGTTTGTAAGAGTTTTTAAATAAATATTTGGTAAAATAAAAGGGTTAAAGTTGCATACAAATTGGCATGATGAAGAAGACTAAAAACTATTAAAAGAAGAATAGTAGAGAACTAGATGGATGAAGACTAGAATGTGGTGAGAAACGCAATTTAATACAATGATAATCTACAAAGGCAAATAAAATTAAGGAAATGCGAATTGAGTTTATTGTGGAATTACATTTGCATCGACTGAATTGGATAACAAGGGATGCTTTACAAAGGAAGATTACATCTACATCATTAGTAGAGTGAGCATATTTGTGGGGCTCGTCAAGTGATATTTGGTGGCTTGCATCTGGTCAAGATTCATGGTGCTGGGTTGCAGCAGGCTTTATACGTGTGATTTGGCTGATCATATGAGTAAATACATCTACAGGTAAGGTCTATTTGGATGCGTACTATGGTGGGGGTGTAGATGCTGATTCCTGTGGCGAACTGGGTTTCTGTGTTGCTTTGGATCCGGATTCTGGACATATTGGCAGTTGGTTGTAAGTGGGTGCTTTCGCCGTGCCTTTGAGTGGAGTAGCTTTGTAGCGTGGTGAGTTGCAGTGCTGGACATATTAGGTTTGGCACAGGAGAGTGTTAAGTCTAATTAAAGGTAACATGTAATTTAAAATAAGAAATGAAAGAAAATTAAGAGTAAAGTGAGTAAATTTTAATTAAGGAAGTACTTACTATTTGAGATTGTCGTATGACAAATGTAACGATGAAGTATTTCTAATTGATTGTTCAAAGCTAGTTTGAAGTGTCAGTTGACAGAATGTATTGAGTTGTCATATAAAATAGGAACATCAAATTTCAGAATAAGCAATCTAGATTAAAAATAATCCGACCTGATTTTCAGTCAAGTATTTCTACTGAGGTAGGCAAAAAAAATAATTTTGATTATCCATAATAAAAAAATAGGGCAATTAAATTAATTAAAATTTAATTTAATATAAAAATTTGATTTAGAATAAACTAAACTAAAAGGTACACAACTAGTGGAGCTAATCACGATTACATGTCATAAATTTTGAATATTTTTTTAATAAATTACCAAATTATCTAACTATGTGTAACGAAGGAACCAATATATTTGTAGGTGTTAAAAATATAGACATCTTACATACATAACGCATATCTTAATTTCATGGTGGACCGTGGGTTTAAACCTATGATAATAATAGGAGTACCAAGGGAATGGAATAATAATGACACTTGCCTATATCATATTTTTGTAAAAACTGGGGGGGGGGATTTTATCGCAAATTGAAGCGTTGCTATTTTACAGACGAGCGTGACGCAAAACAATTTATTGATCTTGTTGCAAAAATAGTAATATGTTAAATAAAAATGATGCTAACAAAACGGTAAGTATTGTTTTAAATGCACTGGAAGAATGTAAATGCAAAGGTACAACAAAAAAGTTTATACATTCAAGAATCGCAGACGAAAAGCATGGATCCCGGCAGGGTTGATATGAGCAATAAATAACCGCAATATGTTAAAACTGAAAGTAATAAAAGTTGCAGATATCAAATTCTACGAGAACATTATTAAAACCATAGAAAAATTTTAAACGTGTATCAAAACAGAAAAATGTAACTACGACAAGAGTAAAATATATAAAACCCAACCGATTAAAAAAATGTGTGGAACCTTGTTAAGAAAAGTCTAAACAGTAAACACATTTGAGATAAAAACTGTGGTTGGTGCAGATGGTTTACAAGTGCGTGACTAGGTAGATATGCCAAATATCTTCAATGACTATTTTATTAACACACCTAAAGAAATGGCATTACACTTAAAAACAGAATTCGATACAAGTGCATATGAATTTTGAAAAAGTTATAACCCAAGAACGCTTTATCTAAATCATGTATTAGAAACGGAATTAGAAATGCACTAACTGAAAACGCAGCAGGAATAGATTGTATTACGTCAGAAAATCTGACATAAGTAAAAGGATTCATACTTACTTCATTAACGCATATATCCAATACCATCATACCCACTGGAACCTTTTCTGAAATACTGAAAACTGCTTTTGTCATTCCAATTCTTAGAAACAACTACAAAACGATGTAACTAATTATAAACCAATAGCATTGATATCATATATGTTAAAAACAATCGAAAAAGTTATTAAAAGTAAGTTAATCACAATCTTAGCGAGCCCACAGGATTTTATCAAAAAATCAATTTGGTTTACTTGAAAAATACTAAAGTCAAGGTTCAATTGAACTATTAACACCAAAAATTTACAATAATTTAGATAATAAGAAATTTTCAGTAGCGGTTTTTTAGATTTATCCAAGACGTTGGACACTGTAGAACACGACTTATCTCGTAAAAACTAGACGGCGTAAGAGTTCGGGGAATTGGTATCTTTTTAAGTAAAGCCTTTTTAAAACATAGGACTCAGTAAGAGTGAATGGTGTATATAGTAATAAACAACTTAAAGAATATATAAAGATAAGTGAAGTAAAAGCAATTATATTGTATGCCGATGATACTGTGCTATACTTTGAAGGAGACTCGTGAAATAATATATATCACGAAGTAAGTACTGAAATGGCTCGTGTGGCAGCATGGTTGAAACAAAATTTGCTAACGCTAGACATAGCTAAACTAATTGTGTACTATTTACTTCGTATGATTCTCATATGCCTAACTTTGAAGACATACAAATCTACAATAATAATAAAATAATTAAAATCAAAACACAAATAAAATATTTAAGTATTTATTTTGATGTTCATATATAATGTGGAAAATTCATATTACTGAATAATGTAGAAACTTAGAGAATTTTTCTACGTATTTAGTCAACTAAGGCCTTTCCTCGATATAAATCAAATAAAACTGTACTACGCACTTGTGCAATCTCTGCTGCAGTGCGTTATTATCAGATGAGGTAAATTGTGTAAAA
Organism: Agriotes lineatus; assembly: GCA_940337035.1. NCBI lineage: Eukaryota > Metazoa > Arthropoda > Insecta > Coleoptera > Elateridae > Agriotes > Agriotes lineatus. Next base: position 131,139 of record CALNHX010000835.1, read on the forward strand.
CCACATTACATCTAATTTCTGTTCAGAACACGATACTGAGGATTATATTTTCCTCACCTAGGCTCTATCTTACAAATATATTATACAAAGAAGTTGATATATGTAATGTAAAAAAGTATTTATTGTTAATGTAATTTGCAAATTTTATGAAAATCTAAAATGTTTTGTAAATCATGAGTAGAACACTCGGCCTTTAGTAGGTAAGCAATCTTGTAGTGACCTTGCAAAAAAAGTATTGGGACTAGAAGTGCTTGCTATGTATCCATCCTACCAAGAAACATAACATCATCACGCAATTCTAAACGGTTTAGAAGGATGGTCTGTCATGAGTTGAACGAAAATGATAATCTCTATATAAAGCATTTCGATTAAGACATACTATCGCATATAATTATAAGCAAAAGCCTGCTAAAGCTCTAAAGTTCCATATGTGTTTTTAAGAGGCGTATAGATTCACCGTTGAAAATACAATCCGCAGACTAGACAAAATTCGATTGAGGTCTTGCAGAATCTTCCCACACAAGCTCTGCTTAGGTGTATTCTTTGCTTTTTTTTTGTCGGCTATTATCCTTTTCTTTTACTGTTTTTGTGTTTTATTTTGGTGCGTTAGTTTCTTACCCTTTTCAACAATTATTAAATTAAGTTAGAATACTTGTATTATAACATGCTTTATATTTAGTTAACTCTATTTGCTTCTTGCTCTTTTTAAATAAATAAAATAGGAAAATAGAGAATATTAAAAGTTAGTCTCACAGTTGACTAAAATTACCACCCAAGGATGGTTATTCAGAAACGTTTGATATTTATGAGTAGAGATGTACTTTGTCAAAGAGAATAATTGGTAAACCACCCGTATAAATTGTTCCACTAGAAGTTATGAACGCAATGAAAATCAAATAGAGGTTTTTAAGAACAGGAAATTGAATGAAAAGCTGGACCGCTCCAAAGCAATGGAATTTTAATTATGTTACACGAAAACCTCTGTGGATTTTTTACAATAAAATTAATAGAAGCGTATAAAAATAATAGAATTATACGCAAAACATTGGCTCACTTTGCAAATACCTACTGGTATTTAATTTAAATTAGTTAAAAATATTCGAAGCTAAAAGCTTTTAAAATGTGAAAAGGTCGTATTATTAAAAAAAAAACTGATACCTGTAACGCAAACTGTAGTTAATGTAGGTGTAGTCAACAAATAATTAATTATTTTTTGGCTAAGTATACAAACGCATTAGAAAAATTGCATTTTCCATTGTAAACAATGTGAAACTTCTGAAAATATGATATATAGGTACTTGTATATAATTTCTAAATGTAAAACTTGCTAAACGCTAAATATAATTTAAAAAATTCTTAGTATAGTGTTATCGACATGCGGAGGAGGATAGGTGAAATTCTAATAGCGATTTTTATGTTTAAAGAAGCATATTCTATTACAAAGAAGTTCTGATAAATAAATAAGAAAGGGTTCCTGCTTGTCAAGACACTTCGTCAAAACGCTGTAGGATAAGTAATTTAATTGAAGTGGTCGGCTTTTAATTATGTTGTAAAATTAACGTGAATGGATTTCTTTAAGTAAGCAGAAGCGGATTCCCATAATAAAAATTCTTCATTTTACACAGATTACTGTTAAGCGAATTCACTGAAAAAATTGATATTGGCAACCTGTTGAAACGTGATACTTGAAAAATGAGAAAGAGCTGCTAGTCACTGGATTTACATTTTTCTGTCATCGCTTTATAGAATTGAGGACGTTTTGAGAAAGAGAAAATGTGTAATGAAGTTCAGGGCGTGTCATTCCACATGTAGGAGTATGACCTGAGAGCCGCACAATATCTCTTTCCGAAACCCAGTCATTTATCACACCGTTAACGGCGTACTGGTTGATGTGGTTATCATCACGCCTTTGACGTTTGGCTCACTTTGCCTACTACCACAACCGTGGTTTTGGTACCCAATTTTTAAAGCGACGGTGTGGGCTGCCAGCCAGTTGCCAGGTGTGGGGATTGAAATCTGAAAATGGCTTTAATTCAGATTCCACTAACTTGCTGTTCAACAAATCTAAGGTTGCATGATTACAAGTAATTATTTTGTCTCTACATACGTTTTGATTAAATGACGTACTAGCACAAACTGGTCTTTTTGCAATTATTCAAAAATGTCATCATATAACCGTATGCATTAAATTATTTACAAGAATACATAAAAAAAAATATTCCGACCAATTTAAGAAAATTGTCGGTGCCGTCAAGACAAACAAATGACGACGTTGAAAAATGTTGTTTGTTCATAAAATTGTAGCTACCGCCGTCCCATTTAAAACTCTATATGGTTTGCTGGAGTAAAAATACTGTTAGAGTCGCTATGGTCTTGGGTCCTTTTTGTAGAACAGACTGTATATAGAAAATTTTCTAGTTAATAGGCCAATGCAGTTGGATATCTTTTTGTGTTCACGAACCTCTTCTAAATGGGTCCAAGTCTTTACTACCCTCCTTAGGTGAGACTCCATAAGTCCGTTGGAATAGCATCCTTTTAAATGCATCCACTCCAAAAAATTATCCTCTAACTGTTTAAGCCACTCAAAAATAAAACATACAGTCCACTACAAGCTCCACCCTGAATACAATGTTGTTACGTGTAATTTTACATTTAGATACAGTTAAGGATTGTTTGGATAATTTCTTAGCTTAAATACATTCATATAGTTAGATTCACCTGCATACGTTAGGTGTAGCTTTGGTTGCATACTCATTTTTGCAATTTTTGGGACTTTTGGAAAATCCTTGATTTTTAGGGAATTTTGAGTAACAGTTTTGAAAATTGTTTTGATAGTACGATTTCCGGCGACCATTTTTAAGTTTTCCTTTTTGGAGCTGCATGTGATCTTTGGAAATTTTCACTTAAGTGGATTACGTAGTTTCCATTTTTCTTTGAGGAATCTGCCATCCAGAAATAGGAAATGGGTGTTATATTGCTAAAATGAATCCGATTGTATTGGGATAAATATATATTTCTGCAATTTACTTACTCGAGGCCTCCTTACAACTCTGGTATGTTAATTTATGGTTGCCGTTGAACATTTTTCGATAACGTCTCGTATTTAGGCCTCCTCGTCCTAGTTTGCTGTATCGTTTTCCGATTTTTCGGGATCTAATATGCCTGTGGCATTGATGTTACTTGGCTAAGGCACCTGGAGCAACGATCCAGTTCCAGTCCGAGCCCCTCAGCACATGTGGTAGTTCGCATGCAAGGCTTCTCCCCATGGTGACTGCACTCGACTACGTTTCTCACCCGCAAAGTTAGATAAAGGCCTGACTCTTTGGAGGTTATTCAAGCTGGTGGACATCTTAATAGCTATCCCCCATAGCTGTTGATGTAGCGGCCCTTCTGTGCACAATCCAGGTATCTACAACACCTAGTGTTATCTACCTTTTGGTATTTATTGAACTGAAAATATCGTTTGCTATGGCACTATGATCTTTACTTTATGTATTGTACTTACCTAGGTATATGCTAGCGAAATTCATGCCGTTTTACATGCGGAATATTGTGTAACTTCGTTGTACATCACGTGCAATTACTTTTGTGGAATAGGATAATGTCATTCTATGCATTTATTATCTTTACGTTTGGTAGTACTGCTTTGGTCGCGTTCAAGTTTTAAGTACTTGTCAATGTTCTAAAATTTAAACTATTGCGAGGGTCTCCGGGAGCATCAATTTGACATTTAACATAATATGATCACCGTAAATATACCATTTTATGTGTATTAGCACTCCCCTAGGCGAAATGGTACCAATTCGAAGAGGTTCGCGACTAGATAGATTATTTACTTAAATAATCAAGCGATTTAGAACTTGCTATTCTCCCGCATTCCGGTATCGCTGTTTTTAATATATTTAAGTCACTATCGTAGTTGATACACGGGTACTCGAACGAATTGCGATTATCGTAGTTACATTTTCGACTTTATTAATATAAAATCTTGTACATTACATACCACTAAGATTACATCTACAAACTATTCCATTTACATACTATTATCACAGAATTGTGTTGCCTTTTTCAAGTATAACACAGAATTTTGAATGTGTACAAACTGTAAATAAATAACTAGGTTATTTCGAGTCTTGGTGTTTTCTGTCTTTTATTATTTTTTTTTGTGAAACAGCTAGTGGTTTAGGAATTTACACGGCCACCTGTAGGTTTTCTGGTTTGGACCGTCTCAAACCAGTGGCGCTTCCGGACAACCCACCCCATCCTGCTCAGGACCTAGCTTGGCAAACGTTTGCTACACGACTAGACGATTCCTGTACCACCCTGCTGTGAAGTATTTATGATTTTTTTTGTTTTTACGTGCGAATAAATTCCCGTGTGTAGCAAATGTAATAATGTGTAGATGACTTTTATAATCTTCATTAGTATTATAGTTTTATTTGATAACCACATCAACCTATTAATTTTCTGTCTTTCTTATCCTCTCCTACGTAATCCTTATGACGGGCCAGAGCTTCAAAATTAACAATTGCCAACAAATTCTTCGGTCGTTTCGACTATAAAGCGACAGCAATCGATTTTACCGACCACTCGTTAATGCGTCGTTTTTGATTTACGTTCGTCTTCAGATGTTATGTTAATGCGATACTATTCATGTTCGACGTACTCTTCCTATGACATTTACGCCATCTCTCTGATAGCTTCAGGATACCTTCAAAACGAAGTCTTTTGACTACTATGCATCCAGTTTTGCAAAAATCTGATTTCCGCTAATAATGACGAATAATGCGTCTTAAATTTTTACTGTATGTAGGAAAATAAATGGATATAACGCCTTTCATACCCCAAATACACTCAGCATTATGTTTCCCGAAGGCGGCATCGTTCTTACTTCTTTATAGATGTTGGGGAATTCTTGTACTTCCATTATCTAATCGAGGTTTTGTGGCGAGAGTAAATTGGTTCATCCAAGATTTGACGCACGTTAATATTGACTCTAGAAAACTTAGCCCTTCGCTTTCACCGCTTGAAACTTCAATAAGACGTCGTTTCTGTTTACGGATGTGGAACGTGGAACCTAGCGAGTACAAGTTTTTCTTTAATCAAATTCTTAGTGAACTTTAAAACATCTATTAACACGATGCATTTAAAAGACTTCCAATCGAGTATTTTCTATAGGTAATTTTGTTTCATTATGCAACACTCTGACATAGCATAACAGCTTTAAGTTACGGTTCTTTCGTGGTTCGAAACGATATGAATCGCCAATTTTCGTGCAAGGATTGGATATATCACGCATGATTGAGCCATCAAGCGTGGCGTTTGTTATCGGCAAATGCGAATTCTGCATGGTGTGCACATTGAACTTCAGTAGCACAGATACGTTTGATTCAGAATTACGGAAAAACTGGCGCTAGTTTTTAAAATATTTTGTTCGGAGGTAAATCTTAAAATTTGTATTATTACCGATAGTAAACTGATTAGAATAGTAATACATCATTACAAAGATTACAAAAATAGCATTAAGAAAGCCTAAGCTTCAGAACACGTAGACACATAGATCTAATTAAATTTTTCAACTGTATATATATACTATAAGAGCCTCAGAAGTAAGAGTATGAAGTAAAAATAAAATTAAAGTCGTACGGAATACCTTTAGCGTTGAGTTGAAACTCTGCCTACTATTTAACAGGTTTGGGTTCACACGCAATGACAGCTACATTATGTCAGATTGAATAAACGTTTAACTCAGAAAATGCGAAAAGTATATTATATTTGCAGATTTATGTGTACAGATTATTTCCAGTATATACTTAGATATTTATCTTTCGTAAGTCTCCAAGAGATAGAGAAGTTCACAACAATAGTAACCATGTGCAGATCCATAAGATAAACTTTAGTATTGGGGCACCCATCTATTTCACAATTTAGCTTTTTAGGAAATATCATAAGTACGTCAGACCACTAGATTTGATTCAGATATGCTTAAATTCGTTTTTAAAAACTGAAAGCTTTGCTAGCAAGAAATTAAAACTGAAAGTAATAATCGTAGCTCTAGTTCTAAAATATGATCAAAAATTATTTTCATCTAGTATAGCTATGGAATCGTTCCTAATTTATGAATGCAATTATGTTTATACTTAAACTTGACATTTGATTTTTAAGTGAATTATAGTTACATTCCTAAATTAGGAAGTATTCCATAGCCATATCAGATGAAAATAATTTTTGATCATACTATATTTTGATAACATGGAAATAATGACCTCTTATTAAACCACAAAAATTTCACCAATTATTAATTATGCAGCAGCAAGGTAGAGAACTAGAAGTAAACTACCTGTATTTTAGTAAAATCCATAAGTAAGTAAATAAGGGTTAATGTTAAAAAAGCCGTTTTCGCTGAGTGCTTTCTGCTGCATCTCGTCCATCCGTCACAATTTTCAGAACTGCCTTTTCCTTGTCTTATGAAAGTTCTTAAAAAAGCTTTTATAAGGGTTAATCTAACTCATTTTGTTGTAGCTGCTATTTACGAACGGATATTTACGTCAAAAGATTTTGTTTATTTAGATTCTACCTTGTTCTGAGAATGTCCATTTCTGTGGAATGATATTTCACTTGGTTTATAACACGTTTGGTAATTTATATTAATTGAAATGTAACGACGTAATTAATTCAGCGGATTGTTAGTCAATTAGTTTGAGAAAAATATTTCATGACAGAAAAAGGGTTAGCTAGTTGGGATCCTATCCAGCGTAGGCAAATTTGGCGCATGTAAATGTTCGATTTTCCCTTTTTGTTCTGAATGTGGTGAGCTATTTGCAACAAAAATATACATTGTAACACTTTTAAAGAAAAATAGAAAAATATGGGTTTAGAATTTCATAACTACCGAGGTATCGATATTGTAACGGTGCACAATCCTATTGGATTTAGTATCTGGGTGAACCTACGTTGTTTATGTTTTTCTGGGTTATTACGGTGTGCCTTCGCTGGATTACGGACGATCACCCTAGGTGGTCGTACTTATGGTGCCTTTACTCAAGTCGAATAGAGGCTGGAGGTCTTCACGTCGAATAAATAAGCAACGTCATGGCGATCCAACAAACATCCTTTATTAAATTGTAATTCTATCTAACGTGTTAGATTTCATAACCAACGGTAATATTCGTCAGCACACTTAGCATAATTGTCTTTATTTGCTTTTTAAATTACCTGTACAAATTAACAATCATATTTTGGTTTCTAAACACATTAAGAATTCAACAAGAAGACAACCATATCCTTGCAGTTTTGCATGATTTCAATGTAATTTTAAAAGCATTTGTATGATAGGATAGTAGTATACTGTTTCAACAGCAGGGGCCTTCTTCTTGTAACACTACACCTTTGTCATTGTAATTCAGAAAGTGTAATTCAGATTAGTAAATTTCAAAGAAGTCATGTTGTGGAGGTAATTAACACTTAAATATGAAATAAACGTCAAATAAGTAATAATTTAACAGATTTTTCGTATTTGCTTGCTATTTAAGTGTACGTTGACACAACGACATTGTTTAATAGTTGGCAACTTGCTCCACGAGTATATAATAATAACGTGAATTCTAAGACGGACAATTTTAAAGTTAATTTATTTTATGCAAAATATGACCAACAAAAATTCAAATTGTTATAAATAGATATTAAATTTATTACAAACTTTTCACATGTCCTGCATGCATGTATGTACATAGTAATATTTCATAAAGGTCGTCCCTTGGTTACTGAATTACAGTTGATACTGCCTGAATACCAATTAACGTTTTCTGAAATGCCATATACACTTTCTCACTTGCAATGTACTAATCTAAATTAGAATTTACATTTTCTGAATTACAAATTACTAATACGAATTAAAAACTACACTAATTTACTAATTTGATTTTCAATTTACACAATATGAGTTATAATTTACCAATATGAGTTACAAATTCTAGTTTCTAAATCACAATTTAATAGATTAAATTACAAGTTACCCGTTTTGAATTGCAATTTACTAAACTGAATTATGAGTTACACTTTCTGTACTGGAATTACTACAAGTAGTAGTGGTAGTATTTTTGGGGAGGCTCATGTCTGGCAAGTAGGCTTGCGTAGGCCCGTTTTGCCAATCCCATGGATAAGGTCTTCTTAGTTACATTTTACTAAACTGAATTACGAGATACACTTTCTGAATTGTAAGTTACTAATTTGAATTATTATTTACACTTCTTGAATTACAATTTGCTAATTAGAACTTTATGAGTTATAATTTACCAATATGAGTTACAAGTTCTAGTTTCTAACTCACAATTTAATAAGCTGAACTACAAGTTACACCTTTTGAATTACAATTTACTAATCTAAATTACAGTTTAGAATTTCTTAGTTACATTTTACTAAACTGAATTACGAGCTACACTTTCTGAATTGTAAGTTACTTATGATGTATCCTTCTTGAATTATAATTTGCAAGTCAGAGCTTTATGAGTTATAATTTACCAATATTAATTAGAAGTTCTAGTTTCTAAATCACAATTTAATAAACTGAATTACATGTAACACTTTCTGAATTAGCATTTACTGAATTGAATTGCAATTTAAGCTCTCTGAATTGTAATTTATTAATCTCAATTACAGTTAACTCCTTCCACATACACTTTCGGAATTACAAAATACTAATCTATATTACAGGTTTCACTATATGAACAAAAATTTGCTAAATTGAATTACAGGTTACACTTTCTGAATTACAATTTACTAATTGAAATCACAAGTTATACTTTCTGAGTTAAAATATACTAAACTGAATTACAGTTTACACTTTCTAAATTACAATTCAATAATCTGAAATGAAAGTTACACTTTCTGAATTGCAATATACAAACCTAAATTGTAATTTCCAGTTTCCAAATTACAATTAAATAAACTGCGTTTCAGATTATACCTTCTGAATTAAAATTTACTAATCAGAATTACAACTTAGAGTTTTTAAATTGAAATATACGCTTTCTGATTTACAATTTATTAGTCTGAACTGAAATCTGTACCCTCCGAATTGAAATTGACTAATCTGAATTGCAAGTTACATTTTCAGTATTATAATTTACTCAACTAAATTTCAGGTAACACGTGCTGAGTTAGCATGAGTTAGCATTTACTAATATAAATTACAGGTTAGACTTTTAAATAGCTATCTAATAATAATGGTGAGGCACTAACACCCTATGAAGGAGCTTGGCCTGCAAGGCGGAAGGTCAGAGCTTGCGTGTCCTCGCTCTCACACCCGGCTTTCGCGTGTCAAACTTATGACACGTGGTGATGTGGTGAGCATCACACATTAGACAACTGCATTATTATCCCTTGTTCTTTCGAACGCAGGTCCCCAATTATTTATAGCGACTAGGTAGGCCGCCCGCCAGGCATAGATTCTGTGATTAGAATTCCAGACTTCCGCACCGCAGTCCAATGTTCTAAGCACTGAGCTACACTGGCGATTAAAAAGCTATATACGTTTTCTAAATTACAATTTATTAACGTGAAATGTACACCTTCTGACTTACAATTTACTAATCGGAATTGCAAGTTACACATTCTGCATTACACTAAAAGAGGTGTAAAGCGATACATTTCTACGCTCCGCTATTATTTTAATTTTGATTTTCATTAAGTTGCTACCTGGCTTAGATGTCAATGCACAAGGCTCGTTTGTTACCTGCGTGGTGGTCATGGGAATGCCAACGTATGATACAATCATGTGCTCTGGATTAAAAGTATGTTGCGGTTTAGAACGTGATGGTAGATTTGATCAAATACATTGGTCATAAATGGACTAACCTGGTTTCGCTTTTGCGCCATTGGGACCGTCGATATAATCCCCTTAGTGTCGTCGCTGTTCAGATCTGCATCTATCACGCTCGGTACTGAACGATTTCACCTAAAATCGCTTTAGAAACTTCCAGCTGTTAGTTATCTGCGCTCAGGAGATACTCCCCAAAGTTGTGTTGGGCTCGGATGTTTCCCCAAGAACGAAGTTTCGACCGCTACACTCGGCTTGCTCCCGCCTGCTGGCACCATCAAACCAGTAATGTTTATTTAGGTACATCCGGCGTTTATTGGCCCTTTTTCTCACTGCACTACCGGAAAGTGCAGAAATTTACAGGGGGCACAATTTTAAATGCAGAATGGGTCCTTAATACGACACAAAAGTAACAGATAAGCTTTATACAGCGGGTTTATACACCGAAAAGTTCTGTTAAGACGAATCAGACCCGTTACAGGTGTAGTCATTTACCCTAAACTTTGCATTGACAAGGCATGTGTTCTAATACGTAACAGAAGTTTTCCTATAAATTTATTGTAAAGAACTACAGTTGATTTGAAACGAAGCTTTTGATTTTAACTGATATTTCAGACTAAACTTTCCTAGTAATTTGTTTTCAATTATTCGTGTTGTTAATATGTCCTTTTTATATTAAATAGCATTGTGCTGTAGTTAAAGCTAGCTTTAATTAATATTTACAGATAGAAGTAGACAAACGATCTGTATTGCCTACACCGCCCACTTTTTCGCATGAAGGTGTAATTAATTCAATTAAGCGTGCAGTTGTTACTCATCGATTTATAATAATACTAATAATAATAATAATAAATGGTCTTTATTGTACTAACAAATTACAAAAGAAGAAGCAAAAAAAATTAATATGCAACGGCGGAGTTCAGATGCCATTTCGTAATAACGGCTCTGTTCTTCTGCTTAACCTTAACCTACTTTAACTGCAATTTGTCAACTTATTGATCATGAGATTTCGATCGTACAAACGGAATTTGAACCGTCGAAATGCCAAGGGAGTTTATATGAATCAACGCCAGAGCCTGATGGTTTTTCCAATGCGACAGTAACTTAGAGCCGATATTAGAGTCGATGGAACTAAGCCAAATTATGAGACCTACACCAGAGAAGGATATAACAGCTAAAAATTTGCACATGCATGCCAGTGGGAATTGTAAATATTCAAGGGTACTACCACAAAAGGTGAACATTTTTTGAGATTTTTTCGTCTACATGCAAATTATTGCGTTTAAATGTCTCGAAACCAAAACTGAGTTAAAAATTAGGACCGCATAACAAGTTCCGTATAGCAGAATCATCATTATCACGCTTAAGGAAATATAGGTTCTTGTAATCTGTTGAAGATAATTTTATAGTAGTTGAAACGTTAGAACGCTCAGTTCAGACAAGTTTTTACTTGAATAGATATAGTGTTACGGTCTTAAACTGACTTTACGACACCGCACCGGCTCATACAATAACGAAACGGCCGGCGCGTGCCGTAAGGGACGAAATCGGGACGAAAGTTCTCCTAGGCCGCTACCCAGCCGCAACAAGTTAGGCCGAGCTAGACTTTCAGTGGAGATGGGCGGGTTCTTTAACGAGATTATCTGAGGGTAACGGCCAGAGGGTCGGTAACTAACGGTAAAATAATGAGGGCGCCACCAAGCCTGTCTCAACCCGAATAACCGGGTTTGGGCGGTTAAACGGGAGCGAAGTATTCAAAATACTCCGTCGATAAGAATTCTCATGAGCTGCAAGCTCAAATAACAATTTCGTGATCGCAAATACTGGAATGGTAATATTTATTTATTTATTTATTTAATTCGCACTCAGCCAACAGCCGTTAGGCCAATTATAGGCGTCGCTGTGCAGTTATGAGGACTTCCAACCCCACTAACGACTGTCATGATGTTGTATGACCGCCGGGACCAACTTTTTTCCGTGATAGCCGTACCACGAGGCGCCGAGAGATGCAGCCGTGGGACTCTTTCGGCCGAGACTGCGCAACCACTGGACCTACCTGCACGCTCTGATCTCTCACGTCTCGCCGTACACCAATCTTTACACTGTAAAAAGGCGCTATCTGAAACAAAGCATGCACAGGTCGAATAGGAATAATACGTCCCTTAATTAAATATGCGTCTATTGGTCGATAACTACATCTGGGCAGCAAATCGTGCCGCCAAGCTTATGTTATTTCTTACGTTAAGCACCAGCTGATGGACGCGATATGCTAGTAAACAACACACTATGGGTGGCCGGCCGCAGTGGGCTCGACACTTTACATATTAGAGTACAGTTTAGAAATACGCACTCCGGAAAAAGGCGCGTTAGTTCTCGATAACAGACGCCGACCTGCAAAGGCAACGGGAGCAGTGTAGCTAGCAGCAAAGCACGACGCCGCACAAATGCTCGACGATTTAATTGAAGGCCTAACTCGTTAGGCAGCGGGGCAGCGTGACTGCAATATTTGACCAGGAAGAGGGGCTAACATAGCCTCACTAAAGCATGCGACTTTGGAATAGTTGCCAGCCCCTGCTACGTCGCCCACGCAGTCGTTGGCTGCGGTTAACACCTGATAAGCAAAGCACAAAGCCCTCGCAAACATAAACAAAGAGCTCGAACAGATTAGGGCGCGCCAGGCTCAGCACGGCGGGGCGTTGATTCCATTTATGTATTAATCGGTACAATATAGCGAAGCTCGCGCACCTAACGTTACTGACTTAAAAGTTAGCACAAACGTAGCACCAAAACATAGGCGCAGAGTTCTTTAGCTATTTAGGCGATGAAACGCGAAACTCGCGCACATGAACTTACTAGTCGGCTACCAAAGTAGCGTCTTGAAGCATGGTGGCCTCAAACCGGCATTAAAAGCCGCGACAAGCAAGCAAGGGGGCATGCATCCGCCCACACAAAGTTGAGCACACAAGCACCGCCGCTCGCACAAGCGACAGTTAATATGTTTAAATGGTTGTAATTACAAATACCTTAGTCCGTAGACGGCCTATGAGAGTTGCGTGCAGTCAGTTGGTAGAAGGCGGCAGTCTGTGGCAGCTCAATCGCCAAAACACGGCACTAGGGGTAAACGGGCTGGAATCCGTCAAGATGGCGGCGTTAGGACGCTCTCCTGAGAGCACACTTACGGCGGCAAAGAGGCCTACTTCGTCCTGCCTAGAAAGATCCTCAAAAACAGCGAGTTGCAAAGGGAAGGCCCCCTTTCTCACAAACGCAGAACTGGCCCCGTGAAGCCCTTCACACACCTACGGTTTGGCGTAAAGACTCGCCACTCGCACAGTCACACGCGACCTATTAACGGCGAAACAGTTTACGGCATATTCGCTGTAACAGCACGGGAAATAGGAAGGCTTTCATAGCAACGGTGCTAACAAACAACGGCAATTTACACAACATTCGCTGAAACAGCACGAGACGGGAAAAACAGGCTGGCGTCCCCGCCAATTGCGGGAACGCCGCGAAACGGCACACTCTGCGACTTCTTCGATCAACGGCCCTCGGCTGAATGCTTCGCAAGGAGCGTTACGACGCTTGAAGTGGCGTGAGCCAAAACGGCGTTACCACGTGACCCTCGACAGCCAATGGCGATGCGCTCAATAAAACAAATAAGTTCCGGTAACGAAGACAGCACGCCTCAACGGCGTGATTTCTAGAAGGTTCGGAATTCTTGCGAGCGATAACACCCGGCTGCCAAAGTACCAGCAAAGGGGTGCTCCAACTGACGAGAAATACTGCGTTTGGGGCCAAATATGTGCAAAATCATTATTATGGAATTAGGCGATGGAGCCAAATAAGTAACTAAAAGGGTTTAGCATACGGGCACGCTGCCCTAAAGCCTAGGTGGCTAATTAAAATACCAAAATTACCTGACAATAGTTTGCTAGAAACTGAAGTGTCGACGACCAATTTTTTATTGAAATTAACACAACAAACAGATACACCTTTGCCATTTTATTAAAATGCGCGATCTAATATAATTTTCACATATTATAAATAAAAAAATAGATCTACATATAAACTAGCATATCACACTGCGTTCTAGTAAATTAATGTATTCTCAATTGCTTAGGAAAATACAACAGTTAGTGAGTTGTGGTGCTCCATCTGAATGAATTTAATATCATTTAATGAGTAGCTAATGCTTTGTACCATTTTTGGGGAGCTAATGACTCTCAATGGCTCTCATTGAAAGTCAATTTACGGTTTCTGTGCTACTCCTGTAAAATATAATGTTCCTCTCTGTTTGGGCTGCTCTAATCTTTGTAGCCATGGTTTCCCATCACTGTAATTGTATTTATGTTCTTAACCATGCCGGAGAATTGAAATTTTATTGACAATTTAACTGGTGTCATTGTCAACCAATGGCATTCTTGAATTTAAAAATAAACTACCAATCCAACGATTATTTTAGTGACAATAATTCGAGGAGCTTTATTTCAGCGACAATAATTCGAGGAGCTTTATTTCAGCCACAATTTTTGTTGTAACAATTATTGTAGTGACAATATTTCGAGGAGCTGTATTTCAGCGACAATTTTTTCTGTAGGTAACTATTTTTCAATGAAAAGCAACTTAGATTATAATTTTAGTGTTAGGGGTATTTTTATTGACCATTTTTAATAATTTAAAAGTTAAATTGTCAAGACGAATAGGACTCGAGGTCGAAATATTGCAGACAATTTTTGCTCTTCAGATTGGCTCGTTTCTGTTGCAAGCACTCGTCGTTATTTTCGGCGCAGCAGAAACTCGTATATGAATAGCAAAAATTATTGTCGGCAATATTTTGACCTCTGGTCCTATTATTACTGAAAAGACAACTCATCTGGCAATATTCCAGAATGAGAAGGTTTTGCTTTTGGAAAAGGGAACACGCATTTAAAAGATAAATGACATTTTTGTTTTAAAACGAAGACTGCAGTAGAGTTACCATCGTGCAAGCTACAGACGCCCATTAATCACGATAAATAGCGAATTTTATAAAATCCTCAAAACTAAATGAATGATATCGAGCAGCCATCGGACGGAGTATGGTGCGACCTGTTGCCAGAGGCATCACTTGGAATAAATCTTCGCCGTTACCCCGGTTAAAACGGAAATTCTAGCCGATGTTTCCCTTGTTGGAGAAACCTTTAGCTGTTACATATTGTATTTTTTTAATAGGTCAACCAGTCTAGTTCTTGGAAACTTTATCTGCTGCTAGGCTTATCTTGTTTGTACCGAAAGAGCTATTCGTCTTCAGTAATATTGAATTAGTATTCCAATAGTACATTGATTGATCAGCTTATAAACGCCGACAAGTCGTACGCCTGATATGTCAATATTAATTTTAATATTCACTACAGATTATTAGTAGCAAGAAATTATAGCCCGGGCTCCGGATAGCTTCTCCAACACCTCCTAAAGACTGTATCTTGGTTTTGTGCACTTTTGGAACATACAAAATTGCAATATATTAATTTATCTGTTTCTGCTTTACCTTTTTTAATGTGGGAAAACATGGAGTTCTATCTGAATAATTTGAATAATTAGTGACGATATCATCATAAATATTCCACTTACTGTACAGTGTTTTTATATGTAAGTAGTAGCCTCAACATTGCTACGTTCATATTCAATTCCATTTAATGAATATACTCTAATGTCTGCTATTCCAAATTTTTAAAGGATCGTAATTGTCGTAAGTGCCGATACCGATCTTCTTTACATTAGACAATTGTTGTTAACGCCAGCTAATTCTGGAGTTATTGTGAAGTCTTAACTCGATTGGTAAAGAAACATTTTCATATAAAATCCGCAAGCAAAAAACAATGCAAACCGTCGAAATAGCCACATTGCCTATTTCATGAGATAATTGTAAATTCTACATTAATATTCCACTTACTACCAAAGAAAATCGGTCATACGCGACGTGTAGAAGACAGAAATTAAGTATTTGAATAGATAAATTGAAATTAGGGCAAATATTTTATTTAATGTGTTTTGAATTGAAAGGATAGGAGTAGTTAAAAGGTCTAGTAGCGATTATTGGCTTGCAAAGTAAGAGTTAATACTAGAAAAAAAATTATTATGAAAGATTTATTTTGTTAATTTTAATCAATATAAAAGAATTACGTCTACATTTTTCGCAATAAAAATAAGTTGTTATCTTCAATAATAAATTTACTATAGTAATTCTCAATATTTACACAATGCTTTAAAATTAACATCCTGGATTATTTTTAACTACATACAGTATATTTTCTTAATTAATCTGACAAACTCCAAGTAACTTATTCAAATATTAATTCAGCTTATAACTTTCATATTATTTCAGACTAACTTATAGTTTGTTCTAATTGTTTACCTTTTAATTATAAATTTCTCTCTATTAACCCATTCATCTTAATTCAAAGATAAATATTTTAATTTATGTTTTAGAACATTATTTTTGTATAGCTAATCTGTTTTATTTTCTGATTGATTTCACCATTGTAATTTTATTAATTAGATAGTTTTTCTATCCAAAATACTTTCCTATCTAGTAATTAATTTTTTAGCAATAACTCAGCAGTCCTCATCTGCAACTATCATAATATATTAACGTAAGCGCTAGTAATTTACCTCTCTTGTAGTTTATTCTAGTAGCCAATTAATTGCTGTTTAAATTTAAACTGTATAGGTATTACTATCCGCTACGGTTAACGTTAAGTTTAATTGAAGTTGTACGTGTAATTTGAAATCTCGCATTCTCCCCCGTCCCTCGAATTATGTGATGTTTCTTAGTTTTGTTAGGCCCCACTGAAAACATTATTTTGATGAATTAGCTCTGGAAATTTACTTATTTACTTGGTTGGTTAATTGTTATTTTCACGTTGTAAAAGTTAAAGATTTTTACTCAAGTTGTCGAAATGGACAGTGTCTCTTGTCCCACAGGCATGACACTACTTTCAAGCTGATTCCACTTACTACATAATTTCATACTGCCCTGGCTTCGCAGGTATCTACTGTTGAATTATTCGTATCGTCTGCTCTAATTCAAGAAATTATTCATTTTTGTCGTGAGTCATAGCGCGCTCGCTTAGTATTTTTCTTGTCTTCTTTCATCAAACTATAGTGGTAAAATCGCTTATCTCTTTGGTTTTGTTTTTCAATCGAAAGTCGTTCGGCCTGATCTTATAAAAGCAAACCATTGAAATTTTCCGGAACATCGCTTCTCGCCTTTTATGAGGGATTTGCAACTGAGTGGTTGCTGTACCTACGTTATTTTCCGAATTATTTAATTAAATGGAATCTAGCAAATCACCATCTGGGGTCCTCATGGAGATAAAGTTTTTTCTGTCGAATTCCCTCGTGAAGCACATGCTGGCAATTTGTCCTTACGCTCATTTCAAATTGTTTTTGATAAGTCAATACCTTCTTATTGCATCACCTGTGATTGGGTATAGATCGCTAATCCGATGGTCACCTGAAATAAGTTTGTGTCTTATAGTTTAAGGCCTTCTTTGTACTTCGGGCTCTTTGTATCTATGAACGTTTCTTTATATTTTGGTTTGGGTTTTAAGGGTTGACAAGGTTTGGATGTTTGAATTATAATTATACATTTCTAGATACGAGTTTCTACTAGCAATTTTGGACCCTTCCTGGATTTCGATTTTGTAGGACGCTGAATTCCACAGAAAAGTTACAACCTAACTTTAATTTAAGGAAATATTCTAATGCAATTCATAATGCATCAGCGCGAATGAGTTTATGAGCTTACAATATTTATGCAGGAATTACAATTTATTGATGTAGTTACATGTATTATCGATTTGTATGAGTTAGTTCGACATATCTTGCGGCTTGTTTCTTTGTGCATTAAGCCTACATTTGGAATTAACATACACACGTGTACACGTCGTAGATTTGGTATTGTGGTGGCCTATATTACTTACGTAGTTTGTCTTTAGATAACATAGATTCAATATTTAATTTCGAAACGAGGAACTGCTCTCTTATGTTATTGGTCTGTACTTATTTAATTTGCACGGTATTAATGGCTTTTTCTTTCTGTAATAGTTTATAGCTTATCAGTAAGTTTGAGTCTTAAATTTATTTTTTAACTAACACGTTGATGGCGTCATCATTTAGTTATGATCATGTTTAATGTTAAACCGCCCCTCCCTCGGAGTACCAGTTACGGACTACTTTGAGTATTCACTGCTCGCTATCTCTATGTATTGTACCGCATTATATTCATAAGTATTATTTAAATGTAGTAGGCTACCAACTAAACCAATAAATTGTGTTTTGGAATTCTCCTCTTCAAGAAATTTAATATCGACGTTTCAATACTACGTTTACTATTAAACCGCTACTCAGCAAGTACATAACGAATTACACTCGAAACTGCGTGTGCCATTACAAATAATCATTAATAAGAGACTTTCTCCTTGAAATATTAATGTCGAGTTCGCTTTAGGAATAGGTATCCAATACATTGTACATCATAAAATACTTATGCAGAATAATGGCTAATAGTATGTAATGCACAGCCAGCATAAACCTCCATAATAACTGTACCAAAGCAAAGTTTGCACAAGGATATTATTAAGGTTTATGTTCTTCAAGGATTATACAACTTAGTAACGGAAATTCCCTTTCGGCGGTGTTACAACTATCACATGAGTACAAGAAAATCTACGGATTACACAGCGGGAATAAATTTATCTGGCAAACACGTTTCTGAAAATTACGACTGGAATCTAGTATAATACCTGGAGGTACTGCAAAGGTGGAATAAATTAATGTGGACAGCAAGGCAACCTCACAGCTCTAGCAGTAAAGTTATAATTATTAAAACTTATTACCTTCTTAGTGTAATGAGTACCTATGTATTAGAATATAATTTACTAAGATGAAGCTGAAGCTGATCTGGGTCGACTCAAAGAAGAGTTTTTAATTGTAACTTATACTACTAATCAAAAAGAGAAGCACTTTACATACGAATTAAGTCAATATATATATTAAGTCAATGCAAGGTGGGGATAGAAAACAATTATTTGGACAATAATAATATAGGTATAATAAGAGAACGTCAGTATAAATTGATTTTGAATTAATGTTTTACACGAAACGTTTGCCGAAATTGCATTATGTCAACATCGGTGCTCAATGTTAAGCGAATTTCCTTCCAGCGGAATTTGATAATTTTTTGACAATATAGTTATGACAATTCGGCAAAACATATAGTTTTAACATAATGGAGAATCACCTTATAATGCACATAATGTTAGAGCCATTTTATGAAGTACATTTTAAAATAACGATTGGTAGTTGTGCTGCAGTGGAAGACTTTAATGCGAAAGTGGAAAGGAGGAATGTGTATATACAGCTTTTACTTAGAAATTAAATAATAACAGCGAAACACTGGTTGAAACACTTAGCAGCTGGAAAAAAACTAAAAGTAATACTACATTTTCACCAAGGAAGTCATATGACACGTGTAATGCGTTTGTTTTTACTTAGCCTTACACTCTACGGTACTAGCAATTTATGTTGCCTTGGGTGTGCTAGTTTAAACAGTCGTAGAAACATAAAACCCTATTTAAATCTCAGAACGGCTTAGGGAAGTCGATATTGCTCTGGCTGGCCTACTCGTTGTCGCCTAGAAGGCCAGCAATAAAACCCCAACAGTTTACATAAAAAGATATATAATCTGTACGAGAAACACAAATACATCAAAATACAATTACATAAAACACACCAAGAATAAACGTTGCCAACGCATTCAGGTTATGCTGTCAACAATATAAACTTCTTACTGCAAAGATCTACGGGCAAAAGCTGCTTTTACTCGCACACAAACCGCGTGAAAATTTGTAAGTCCCCAACACAAATTCCTTGAAGACGGGCCTGGTTCCTTCCGGACCGCGCGTTTAGCTATCCGCTGATGTATATGTTTTAGCCCGTACTATGAATGCTAATTCAGCGGCGAGGCCAAGCTGTCTTTACTTCGCGCGCTTTTATAGGTATCGTCATTCGCTATTAGGCTTCCGGTTTCCTCAATGTCACTGGTTCGTACAGTAAGTGGAGGTAGTTAATTATAGTAACTAACTTGGCTCTAGTATTTCTGCCAGATGGACCTGGGGTCTTCTCTGTGTGCTACTTTGAAGCCAAAATTGCGACTTCTAGCTGTGTCGACTGGAACACCTCAGGATTGCTTCTAAGGTGATGGTTCGCTCTCGAAAACTGCACCTCAGCTGGCAATGCAATAGGTGTAGTGGGCTTGTTAACGTAGATTTACACAATCACTTTCTTTATGGTCTTAATTTACATGCTTATCTTCCCATGCTTTGTTCTAACTACACGTCTTCGATCAGTGGCCTTGGCGCATACGGTTAAGTTTTATTACTAGCAGGATATGGTTAAATAACAGAGTTATGATATAAATATAGGGTGACACGAATCGGCCCATTACACGCGGTCACAACATTTCCGTGACAAAAAGGCATAAGGGTATAAGTCGACTTATCTCATTTTTGAGTTTATTGATGCCCCGTGTCCAGAGAAATATCGGGCATCTATATACAAGAGGATGTAAGTCTATATACCATAACCGCATTGTTACAGCAAGTTTTCCAAATTGAATATGTAGACTTACTCCCCGAAAATTCACTAAAAATTGATAAAAAGCAAATTTACTCAATGGCAAATAGATACATGTGTACTAATACCCAGAGTCACAGATTTTCGTAAAGTTATCTGCAACGCCAAAAGAGCATATGTTAACTTATATTCTTTGCATTTCATAACTTTCCGTTTTTGTTGGAAACAAATAACTTATGTACACTTATACTACAAGTGCATTTCCATGCAGGTGCAATAGCGTGTTTTAGCGCTCCAGTTTTCCAGTGTTTTAGTTATTATAGTGTAGTTTAACGAATAAGTGCCAAAATGGGCACACGCTCTCGTGCGTACAAAGTTTTGCAGAACTGCTGTAACAAGAACTTAACTGGTAAGTTTGCAAATAACCGCACATTATTCGAACTCCAAACCACAAATTGTTGTTTAGTTTATGTCTACATATGCTGTTTTGTCATAGTAATTATTTATTAGAAAATACATATTCCGGGAAATTGCAAAAAGCTATATGTCAACTTATACCCTTTTGCTATTTCATAAAATGAATAAAAAGAAATGCGGTAAGGTATAAGTTCCGTATTTTAGTAGTTTTAGAATCAATAGTAAAGCAAGCTTTAGTCAATAAATCGGCTTGATTCCTTTGATTACTAGCGAAAAGAATTAAATGTTGTTCTCAAATCTTCAGCAAAATAGTTTTTTGTTCCAGTAAAATGGTCATTTTTGACTTATACCCTTTTGCCTTTTCACCACAGATTTATTAGTTAAAGAGAAACTGATACAGAAAATAACGATTAGACGATAAGCTGAAACAGCACTAAAAAAAGTACCGTGAAAATCCTTCAAATAGATACACCAACAGAAAGATATCAGCAAATAATATCTGAAAAGGTAGCGGCCATTGACAACAAATAGAAACTCAGGAGAGGCGCAACAAAAAAACTGCGGACAGGAGTAGAAACAAAACTCACAATGCGTAGTGCCATGACGAATGTAAGCAAGTAATTGATGAAAGGAAAACAGCACGTGTGAATATGCTAGAGAAAATATAAGAACAACTAGAGAAGTCTGTGAAGAAGCTGGAAAACGAGCTATAAGGGTATGAAATGGAGAAACGAGAATGAATGGAGAAAAGATTGTTAGAAATAGGAGAGATAATGGAAGACAAAAGACAAAAAAGCATACAAACGGTATCACATTTTAACCCGTCGTTAGTCAGGTGGGGTTTCATAAACCCCAGTCTTTTTAATGTCTGGTCATTATTACTTAACTGCATACCACGTGCATACGCTTCTCAGTAGCTTCCTATAACAGTCTAGTCTAGCATAATTATTTCAGTTCTAAACTGATTGTGAAAATCAGTGAAAGAGATTAAAGTGTACTGAGGTGTGTTACACCTAATCTTACCAATTACGTGAGTGTTTTGTGCATAAGCTATGTTTTATTTTTATTTTCTTTGTGAATATAGTATCATTTATCTTGTTATATAGTTAAAACAGAAGATAATTCTGTTGAATTAGGAATTGATATCGAAGGAAACCATCTACGTGAATCCGAACATGATACGGATACTGAACAAGAAATAACAGATGTAGAAGATTTGGCTGCAGAAGAGGCGAGTTGGTAATGGTTAATCAACATGTAGAAGAAATTGAACAAGAAATAATAGTATAATCTAGTACTAATCAAACAGGCAAAACAAATATTTACCAGAGCTGAAAATAGTATTTGGTTCCTTCTGTGCCTAAAACAATATTCAAAGAATACCAAAAGCGCGATGGAGTTCTGGCAGCTTCTTTGATGTTGAAATGATCAACCATCTGGTAAAATGGACGAACAAATAACTATAAAGACAAGTATTACGTTCGGATAACTTGAAATAAAGGCAGTATTTAGTCAGCATTTTTCGATGAAAGCCTCAAAATCTAAATGACTTGTGGATGACAGATGGAACAGGTATAGACCAGTTTCGCTCTAAAATGAACCTGAAACGTTTTTCATTTCTTCTGGTTTGCCTTTGTTTTCAAAATTTTGAAAATCGCACAGACAGACTAAAAACTGATGGGTTAGCACACATATCGGCAATTTTAGATAGATTTGTAAATAAATGTAAGGAAGCATACTCGCCTTCGCAGTATTTAACGATCGACGAAAAATTAGAGGCTCTTCGTGGGAGATGCTCGTTCAAACAGTATATCTCAAGTAAACCTGATAATTACGAGATGAAAGTTGAATCTAAATGACCTAGAGTTGTTGGACGATGTTCAGTATGTCTAAAAAGTCGCGATCGTAAAACGAACTACACTTGTTATAGTTGCAACTTACATTTATGTTTGAAACATGCTTTGTTTTCATGTCGAAATTTCATCAACTCTGAGGCTGAATAAAGAAGTACTCATTATTTCTTTTGTAAGATATGCATTTTGTAAGTATCTTTATTTTATTTGTGATGTAATATTCACTTATAATACCATGAGTAGTCAAATTTATGTCGACTATTTTTGCGGTGGTGTCACGAATGTCCATTGTGCTTTGGTACGATTAGGACGAGTGCGCTAGCACGAGTCCTAATCCCAAGCGCAATGGACATGAGTAGTGATACCACCGCAAAAATAATCTACTTAACTTTGACTAAGAATGGTATTCGAGGGACTATTCAATGAACCAAACTACTTTTTCAAATTAGTTTTTAGTAAATCTAGCAACAAACTACGAAATTTCTATAGTAACAGAATGCTAATATTGACTTTTGCTAATAAAAATCACATTTGTTTAAAATAGTCACTTGAATACCTTCTAGGAAGATATCTCCACTGATATTTTTTTGATTGGTCAAGAAACGCCAGAATTCTGGGTTTTCATTGGTCACTTTTTGACAGAGGAAAGGTGAATTGAATAGTCACTATTATTTAGTAGAAATAATCGGTTTTTTTGTTACACCTAGAAAATATTTTGATTTCTATATGTTAAAGAATAGGCACTTCCGCAGTTTCCTTATATTTTTCTATATAAAAGTAATTTTAATAAACAATTTCATTTTCTTATCATTTATATATATTACCAAAATTTAATAACATAATAAAATACATCAACTAATAATATAAACAATTTTTACATAAATAAATATAATGGGGTTCCTCACACCTCCCTTACTAATGGTGTTTCTATATTTCACCTGACGAACGCCGGATTAAAGATGGTTTTAATTCCAGAATCACTACCAGCAAGCGCAAACCTGAAATTATTGGAAGATGTAGAATAAATACTATTGATTATTGAGTACGAAGAAAAATCACTATTGCTTGAACACGCATTTGATGAAGTTGGATATAGTATCAACAAAATAAAAGACATAAGGGAATAGGAGAGAATGAAATACCAAATGAATTAGTATGCGGAAGCAGAGCTATGGAGCAAAATACAATATCTAATTGTAACCATGGTATCTTTGGATAATTCGTCACACTACAATATGAAAAATATTAGAACATTAACGTTTCAGAAAACAAATCTACTTCCACTTCCAAAAATAAACTCATTAAAGTAAAAATCCACTAGAAGAACTTAGCTCATTTTATTGGGAATCTAGCAGAGTGCGACTAACCTCCCCAATAAACAGCGTGATACTGATAGCCGCCTACTTTATTATATCTTTAAAAATGGATATTCAACTATTATTTCAATCAGTTGAATGTGTGGACACGCATTCATCTTTGCTCAATAATATATACGCAGTTGTTATTCCAAGCAAGTTCTGCTATTTTTGATTTACGAATCTGCTATTTCCTAATTAAATTTTAGTGTTTTTTAACCCTAACTTTTAGAGGCCTTGATGTCTCACCGATATAGTATTTCCCGCATTCACAAGGAATACTATATATACAACTCTGAGTCTTTACGATAGAGCCAAAGTTGTTTGCTGTAGTAACAAAATCTTCCAAGAGAGAAAAGAATCTATTATAAATGTGGTTATTCGAAGGCTCTTGTTCGGAACATTTCTGATACACGAAATAATTACAAGCATGTACAGAGAAATGATACTTAAAAATACAACGCTCTTACTATAACTTATATGCCAGGCATGTTTGACAAAATTAAACGAATTAGAAATACGTTTAATTTAGGACGGTATTCAAAACTATGGGTACCTTGAGGTCGATATTTCAAGAACGGAACCGCTCAACGAAGAACAACATTCGAAGGGTTGATATATGGTTTTTTTGGTGAATGCGGGAAATACTATATGGGTGAAACATCAAAGCCTTTAGACGTTAGGGTTATAAAAGACCAACGTTTCATGAAGTAATATCAGATTGATAAATCTAAAATAGCAGGACATGCTTGGAATAACAACCACAAAACACATTGATATAACAAAGCGATTTCAACTAAAGAATCGATATCAACTAGACGTAAAATTAAAGAAACTGCGTATATATTACTGAGCAAACATGAATATGTCTGCACGCATTCAACTGATTGAAATAATAGTTGGATATCCATTATTAAAGGTATAATAAAGTAGTCGGCTGTCAGTGTCACGCTGTTTATTGTTGAGTTTAGTCGCATACTGCTAGATCTCCAATTAAATTGCTACTAGTTAGTTAGTATCAGTTGTGGAGAGACTGATGTCAGGCAAGTAGGCCTTCATAAGCCCTTTTTGCCAACTCCATAGATAAGGTCTAGGCATGCAGAGTACCAGGTACCTTAATTCTACTTAGAATTTTGCCGAGACTAAGGAGTTCTAACCCTAGCAAGGGATCTTTTACATGCTACATATCGTAGTAACATGAGACCCACGGCTTTACATCCATCACTTCCGAATGATGGCATTCTGTAGAGGTTTTTATCCTCATTTTGTTTATTTTTAAAAACTTCACCGAGATCGGAGATCGAACTGTCGACCCATAGGTCAGTAGGCAGAATGCGTAACCACTGAGCTATGTAGCCCGGCAATAAAATTGCTAAGTTGGCTTAGTTAATTTTCAATTTAAATAGTGAATTGCTGAAAATGGAAGTATACTTGTCGTCGGAAAAGTTCATCTTCTAAGAATTTTTAATTACCTAACAAATAACATGAATATTGAAGCGTCGTAAAAAGAGCATCAGAGATTAGATACATCGTAACTATTCGCAGAAGAGAAGCTACAAGAGGGGAGTGGAAATTAGGTGCTATGTCTATAAAAAGAGAGATCAATTATGAAGAATTCACTCTTTTAAGTACAACATACAAAGCCTATTGACACGTCCTGCTAGAACAACTGAAATCATATGCAGAAAGCTGATTTTAGAAAAGACAAATTTACGATCCACTAGATATTTAACTTACGCTAATTATCAGAAGAGGCAAGAAAGTATTGACTCAGTCCGCCTACCATATTAGTTAACTAGAAGCAAACTGGAAAGCAATCTATTAATAGTCTCGGTGTGCTAATTACACTCAAAACAATGACATAAACAAAGCACACAATTAGAATGGGAATTGAGAAAATAGAACCCATAAATAATAATGCGAGACTAAGGCAAAGGGAAGTGCTGAAATCAATAATGTTTACTATGGTACTATCATAAACTATTACAACTATTTATAGACAGGATAACACTAAAACCCACTATATAATACAGAGATCGCCTATTTAATAATAAGAATAATATGGTCTTTATTTGCACATGTAATAGTGATGCACAATTTAATTAAAAAGAAATATATAGAGGGCACCTTACGTTGCAAAAAAAAAAGAAAAACAAGCAATACCAAAAATATAGTCAGGCTTTGCTTTCATTATTGCCCGAAAATCACTACGCATTCAAAAAATAAGAACATTCTAAATTTGTCTTGAATGAAGTGTTTTGCTGTGCTGACACCTAAATGCAGATAAAGAGAGTGTTTGTACTTTGGGGTCCACGGGCAAGTCACAAAACCATTTCACAATGTTATATAAATAACCTCGTTTTCTAAATTCACTGTAACGTAATTGAACCGTGATATTACCTCAAATTATGCACGTCTGTATGAAATATATAAGTACGGTGAAGTTTTCAGAATCTTATAATACAAAATGGAGCGATGAAAGAGTGGCTTATTGATCATATTTAACCACCCAGCATATTTATGTTAAAAGTTATCCTGTCATATTTACGTATGCCATAAATAAGTCGCAAACTGGCATTTTGTAGCTTTTGAATCTTGTGTATTCTGATAGTCAAGACAAGACGTCGCAATAGCCCATCTGTTATAAAACCAAACTACGGCATTATGTAGCCTACACCCCGGTACTTAAAACATGTCGGTTTTGGTTTATAGATAGCAGGTTACAATATGCTTTTTGCAAACATTTAGAGACATGGTTGCTTAAATCTTAGCGAGGGGTTCAAAATTAATCCCAAGTTTTTTATAGTTTCAACAACTGGTAATAAATTGTAGAAAATGTTCACTTGTACATGAAGTTTCGCAAATTCAATATCTTTTTTCTTCCCAAAATATATTACAGCCAATTTATTAGCATTAGGCTTTAAGGAATGCTATTTGAAAATGATAGAGAGACGTTCAAAATCTGTATTTATATATGTATTCGCTAAGTTTGCGCTTGCAGCATGAAAAGAAAAATAAATCTGAGAATCGTCAGCATAAAAATGAGAATGACAAGAAACAATCGCAGAAGAAAAATGAGAAACGTAAAATGTAAACAAAATGGGACCAAGAATTGAGCTTTGGAGCACTCCTCTATTATTAACAAAGAAGTTTGATGTTATGTTGCCAACCCTGAGAGCTTGTAATCGCCCACACAAATAAATCGACAATAAGGAAACTGCATCAGGTTTTAAACCGATATAGTGTAAAATCAATTGTAACCTGACGGGCTAGTTTCATTTAATTTAATTGCTACAACTACCAGATTGAAACTGGCTTCCCAGGAATAGCTCAAAAATGCCAAGATCCAAATAATAAACTCAGATAGTAACGTAGGATAGAAACACAGAATAATTTCTTACCATTGTATAATAATCTTTAACTAAATACATTAAATTAAATTGTATTAAGCACATATAATAATAAAATGTAATGACATTTATAAAAGTAAATTAGTTCTTCTAACGGGGTGTTTCGCTCACTGGTAATCGGGCAGTGGCACACTATTACGGGACAGCCTGTATGTACATTAGTTCCCTCGTTGCGAAGGCATCGCGCCGGTCCTGAACAGGTAATTTGGCAGATTAGCGGGTCGCCATGTAATGGCGGACAACAACAATACACTTGATTCAGAAATTGTTAAATAAACAAAACTGCGGTCAATATCAAACTAAATTGTGTGCATACCTAGTGCGTCTGGTGTTTTAACGGTGAAATTCCCAGTGTTCAAGCGGCGGACGATGCATTTAATTTGCTTTATTTGCCAGCTGTTTTACTGCTCCAGGTGAGTGGATTTTGATTAACTATATGCTGTTTCTTGCTGGCGAAGGTGGCCGCTGGGTTACCCTAGCTTCACGCGTGCGTGTCTGTGGGCGGCGGCCTCTGGCTCATTCGACGGGAACTCCCGGTGCACGCTTCTCGGCCTCGGAGATGCTAAGCCACTCCAGACGCAATTAAAGGGGCCTAATCACGTCGGTGTCGTTGCCCTGGTTCCGGGAGATTTGCTTCACGGACGGCGTCGTCGCCGGCGAGCACGACTTGGCCTTCCCGAGTGCCCAAACTTTGGAGGGCGTCGTCGGCGAGTTCGGAAAAACTCTGCTTATAACCAGGTGTCTTACGTCGTCGTCGTCGGGCCTGAGACGGCTCTCTAGGTCGCTAGGTGCTCGGGGAATGACGCTGAAAAGTCGAGCGACAATTCGGGCGTCCAGGAGCTCGAGGAAGCGACGTTGGAAAGTATAGCAACAATACGACCGTCCAGGAGTTCAAAAGAATGACGTTGGAAAGTATAGCAACAATCCGAACGTCCAGGAGGTCAAGAGGATAACGTTGGAAAGTATAGCAACAATCCGAACACCCAGGAGTTCAAGAGAATAACGTTGGAAAGTATAGCAACAATCCGAACGTCCAGGAGTTCAGGTAACTGGTCGGGATCCTCTCGAAGAGTCCTAAGGACACTCCGGAGAGCATAGGCAAGACAAGAGGATTGGGAAGGTTCTAGGAAATTCTCCCTTGTCTGGGCTCCGAATTCTCCTCCTATACCTGGTGCGGGCGTAATCGGAGGTTCGTATCGGGTCGCTGGAGCGGGGATTCGTGGTCTAGTTGCGCAGTGGTGTTAATTCGATCGCTTGCGGTGACGTCACGTCGTACTCTCGGCGCGGTGTTCCGGTCCCTAACGTGGTGCAAGCCCAGGGCGAACGCGCAAATTAATTTTTAATTTATACAATCGCGTTCGCGCTGGGCGAAACGTTACACGATAACAAAGTTTTATGCTCAATTGTGTCGAAAGCTCTTGAAATTATCTAAGAGAATAAGCATAGTGACTTTGCCAGCATCGGTAACAGAAAACAAATTATCAACCATATCTAAGAGAGCCGTGGCACAGGACATACCTTTTATGCAACCCGACTATGTAACAGGTAGTATCCTATTTGAATCTTTATGTTCACATAGTTGTTCAATGCTCCTCTCGATAATTTTTGACATTGCTGGTAAAATACTAATTGGCCTCAGATCTTTAAAAGTTTTAGGACTATTTATTTTAGGGGTAGGATTAATAAAACAGCAGATATCCAGGCTTATGGAAAACAGAATTGTTTAAACAATAATTAACGAGATGAGTTATGACAGACGAGAGAAAAGGGACAGAAAATTTATAATAGTAATATCTATGCAGTCATGACCAATCGCGTTTATTTTAATGGAAGATATAATTTTTAGTACTTCCAATTCATTTACAGATTTAAAAACAAAATATGAATTCATGGAATTTTTAACATCAGTCGAATATAAAGTACGAATATTATCAGAATTCGTCTATTTTGATGTATAGTATTAACAAAATAGTTATTTAATTTATTACTATCAGATAACTGAGAGGGTAAGTCAGCTCGAACCGATTTTTTCGAAATATTGAGTTCGTTGAAGTGTTGCCAAAACAATCGAGTATTGTCAGTAAATACAAAAAATATAGTATGCCTTTTTTCTCTTCTAACGGCACTTACAACTTGATTCCGCAGTTGTTTATAAAAATTAAAATGATTGAGATTTTTCGATTTTCCGAATTTATGTCTCTTTAACAACAGCATGTATTTAAGTGTATTACTTTACCATGGTGCATATGCTTTAGTAATCCGAAGTGTTTTTTTTTCTGGAGCATACAAATTTAATAAAGTTAATATACTTTACTTAAAAAACTTGACTTTGTTATCTATAATTGTTATTTATATAATAAATATTCCATGGAATAGAAAGCAAAGCATAATCGAACTCAATATAATTTAAAAATTTTGAAATTTCTACATCTTTTAAAAATAGGATTTGTGTTTTTTAAGTTTAGCAAATTTGTACTACAGCATACCAAATAATGATCAAAATTGCCATTTACTGGTACAACAAAGGAGGAAATTACGATATCCGTTTTGGAAGTTAGTATATAATCAATAAGTGTACTAGAGGTTTCTGTTCCACGAGTCGCTTCGGTAATTAACTGAGAGAATCCGAAAGTCTGAAAAAAATTCATAATGCAAGCAGAAACTGCAGTGTTAGCATTAAGTAAATCTATGTTAAAATCACTGAAGCAAACGATAGCCCCAACATCCGACAATATCACAGACAAAGTTGACTGTAAAACATTTATGAAATCACGATAAAAAATTTTATGTGGATTGTATACCACCCCAAATGGATATTAACGACCCTGGAAGGAAATACTCAACCATAGTTGTTTGATATCGATAGATGTGTCAATGACAGTATAACGCAATGATGATGCGAGTTAAAATGTAATTCCCCGCTTCTGGCCAGTCGGTCTCTCCGTATTATATTAAATCCACATACAAAAACATTTTCGTTATTAATAACATCAGTTAACCAGGATTCAGTAACAGCTAGCACATGAAATGAACTATAGTGAACGGCAATTAACATGAAAACAATTTAAATTTAAATTTGAATGTATGCGCGTAAAGCGCCAGCCTCTACAACGCAAGGTAAATGAGGTTACAGATAATACACATTTTATTATAAATAAAGCAAATTAAATGCATCGTCCGCCGCTTGAACACTGGGAATTTCACCGTTAAAACACCAGACGCACTAGGTATGCACACAATTTAGTTTGATATTGACCGCAGTTTTGTTTATTTAACAATTTCTGAATCAAGTGTATTGTTGTTGTCCGCCATTACATGGCGACCCGCTAATCTGCCAAATTACCTGTTCAGGACCGGCGCGATGCCTTCGCAACGAGGGAACTAATGTACATACAGGCTGTCCCGTAATAGTGTGCCACTGCCCGATTACCAGTGAGCGAAACACCCCGTTAGAAGAACTAATTTACTTTTATAAATGTCATTACATTTTATTATTATATGTGCTTAATACAATTTAATTTAATGTATTTAGTTAAAGATTATTATACAATGGTAAGAAATTATTCTGTGTTTCTATCCTACGTTACTATCTGAGTTTATTATTTGGATCTTGGCATTTTTGAGCTATTCCTGGGAAGCCAGTTTCAATCTGGTAGTTGTAGCAATTAAATTAAATGAAACTAGCCCGTCAGGTTACAATTGATTTTACACTATATCGGTTTAAAACCTGATGCAGTTTCCTTATTGTCGATTTATTTGTGTGGGCGATTACAAGCTCTCAGGGTTGGCAACATAACATCAAACTTCTTTGTTAATAATAGAGGAGTGCTCCAAAGCTCAATTCTTGGTCCCATTTTGTTTACATTTTACGTTTCTCATTTTTCTTCTGCGATTGTTTCTTGTCATTCTCATTTTTATGCTGACGATTCTCAGATTTATTTTTCTTTTCATGCTGCAAGCGCAAACTTAGCGAATACATATATAAATACAGATTTTGAACGTCTCTCTATCATTTTCAAATAGCATTCCTTAAAGCCTAATGCTAATAAATTGGCTGTAATATATTTTGGGAAGAAAAAAGATATTGAATTTGCGAAACTTCATGTACAAGTGCACATTTTCTACAATTTATTACCAGTTGTTGAAACTATAAAAAACTTGGGATTAATTTTGAACCCCTCGCTAAGATTTAAGCAACCATGTCTCTAAATGTTTGCAAAAAGCATATTGTAACCTGCTATCTATAAACCAAAACCGACATGTTTTAAGTACCGGGGTGTAGGCTACATAATGCCGTAGTTTGGTTTTATAACAGATGGGCTATTGCGACGTCTTGTCTTGACTATCAGAATACACAAGATTCAAAAGCTACAAAATGCCAGTTTGCGACTTATTTATGGCATACGTAAATATGACAGGATAACTTTTAACATAAATATGCTGGGTGGTTAAATATGATCAATAAGCCACTCTTTCATCGCTCCATTTTGTATTATAAGATTCTGAAAACTCCACCGTACTTATATATTTCATACAGACGTGCATAATTTGAGGTAATATCACGGTTCAATTACGTTACAGTGAATTTAGAAAACGAGGTTATTTATATAACATTGTGAAATGGTTTTGTGACTTGCCCGTGGACCCCAAAGTACAAACACTCTCTTTATCTGCATTTAGGTGTCAGCACAGCAAAACACTTCATTCAAGACAAATTTAGAATGTTCTTATTTTTTGAATGCGTAGTGATTTTCGGGCAATAATGAAAGCAAAGCCTGACTATATTTTTGGTATTGCTTGTTTTTCTTTTTTTTTTGCAACGTAAGGTGCCCTCTATATATTTCTTTTTAATTAAATTGTGCATCACTATTACATGTGCAAATAAAGACCATATTATTCTTATTATTAAATAGGCGATCTCTGTATTATATAGTGGGTTTTAGTGTTATCCTGTCTATAAATAGTTGTAATAGTTTATGATAGTACCATAGTAAACATTATTGATTTCAGCACTTCCCTTTGCCTTAGTCTCGCATTATTATTTACGGGTTCTATTTTCTCAATTCCCATTCTAATTGTGTGCTTTGTTTATGTCATTGTTTTGAGTGTAATTAGCACACCGAGACTATTAATAGATTGCTTTCCAGTTTGCTTCTAGTTAACTAATATGGTAGGCGGACTGAGTCAATACTTTCTTGCCTCTTCTGATAATTAGCGTAAGTTAAATATCTAGTGGATCGTAAATTTGTCTTTTCTAAAATCAGCTTTCTGCATATGATTTCAGTTGTTCTAGCAGGACGTGTCAATAGGCTTTGTATGTTGTACTTAAAAGAGTGAATTCTTCATAATTGATCTCTCTTTTTATAGACATAGCACCTAATTTCCACTCCCCTCTTGTAGCTTCTCTTCTGCGAATAGTTACGATGTATCTAATCTCTGATGCTCTTTTTACGACGCTTCAATATTCATGTTATTTGTTAGGTAATTAAAAATTCTTAGAAGATGAACTTTTCCGACGACAAGTATACTTCCATTTTCAGCAATTCACTATTTAAATTGAAAATTAACTAAGCCAACTTAGCAATTTTATTGCCGGGCTACATAGCTCAGTGGTTACGCATTCTGCCTACTGACCTATGGGTCGACAGTTCGATCTCCGATCTCGGTGAAGTTTTTAAAAATAAACAAAATGAGGATAAAAACCTCTACAGAATGCCATCATTCGGAAGTGATGGATGTAAAGCCGTGGGTCTCATGTTACTACGATATGTAGCATGTAAAAGATCCCTTGCTAGGGTTAGAACTCCTTAGTTTAGCGCAAACTTTATCTTATACAAAATTTATCTGTATTTAATTTACAATGGAAATGGTCTTATGCATTTTTGACTTCCAGACGTGGGTTATGGAGATATGGAGAGGGTAATGATGTAATTATTTTCCAGTTAACTTGGGATTCATCGTACTCACTTGAAAATGAGTATGTTTCGTTATAAAAAGTACTTAGTGATGCATCAACAACATAGGAAAATTTGTATGTGTGTATGTAGGTATGTATGTACGGCTATGTGTATGTATCTGATAATTTATCTACATTGCTCTTCTCCTTTGTCCCTTTTATCTTTATTTTTCCTATTTTTCCTTTTGAATAATTCATCATATCGTTGTCTTCTTTCCCATTTATGCTTTTATAATTATACCTACTTAAATTACCTCCATCTTTTGTCATATTTTCCTAAAAAGATAAAATCATGTGGATAGCGTTAAAACAAGGTTAACTACAAACTTTATCTAATAAGCTGTAATACAAAAAATAATGGAAATTTTTTTCTTCACAATACATGCTTTTCAGTAAATTCAATGTTCTTCAATAAAAAGTGGTATGTATGTACAACGTACAAGGTAGTTACATAATAATAAATAACAGCAACCTAAAAATCTTCAAGCTCTTTTTCATGTTGAAGACTATCTTCATCGATGCCGTCTTCAATAATTAGTGAATCTCTGTTGGTGCACCTATGTCCGGAGCAATTCTTGCACATGCTTGAGCAGTTCAAGCCACTCTCGACGCTCACAGTTTCTGACACACCCTGCATTACGAGTGCAAACAATGAGGGAGAACAATTTCTCAGGATCAGCTGCCTTTGTGGTTTCAACAAATAACCACCAATCCTTTTCCAACCCCATTTTAGTGAATCTTTATTGACATTGAGCCATTGCTGCACTTGATGGTAAACTCTATAAGAGTGTTGTTGTGCAGCTGCTGAAGTGGGGGAAAGTACAGCCAACCTGAAATTTGTGTGTACAGGCTCCTTTGCGATTGTCTATAAGTAACATTGATGGCGCAGAGTATCCAAATTATATGCATCTGTTGATGCAAATATCGAAAGAAAGAAATGGTTTCCAGCATTGGCTACTGCATCTGGGTCTGCATTTGGGTTGTTAAAAGTCAACAGCTTTGTGTGAAGCTCCTTGTCACGTTGCACGCTTTCAGAAGGTGTTATTTTTTCCTTTCTATAAATTGAAGAAACGGTATCACATCCGGCGAAAGTGTAAACTGTCAAGAGAACATCCTTCATTTTGGCGATACCACGCTGAATGTCTCCAATGCAGTAAACTTTTTCTTCTTGGTTACCTTTCTTCGGTACAACCATCTTCAATTGTTTGTTGGCTGGAGCATGAACAACCAACAAGACCAATAAATCGGTGTCATTGCCAATTACGATAGCCTCTGATTCCTCCTTTGGTTCGTCAATCGCAGGAAAAACGATCTTGGTATCAGCATCACTTTCTGCCTGAATCACTTTGAAGCCAGCTTGCTGTAAGTGTACAGTGATGGGAGCAATCAGTTGTTACTTGTTCTTAGTATTAGTTAGAAATTTTGCATGTCCAAGAGTGACATTAATTCCATCCTTCACTTTCACTTCAACATGTGTAGTAGTGGATGATCTGCGCAAATGTTGTTTGTCTTTTGTGCTGGGTGCTTCACCATAACCATCTGTCCTCCCCACTTCCTTGAACACTTTATATAATACACTTGGAGCGAGTTCATAAGCGTTTTTTTTCTTTTTTTTCCAAACAGAAAAAGTTACATTTTTACCCCCACCATATCTTCGTAATCCTTTACTGGAGTGCAAAAATGTATAAGACAATTTTTATTGTAAATTAAATGTAGATTAATTTTGTATAACATAAAGTTAGCGGCAAACCTCACAGTTAACGAGATATTTGCGAAAAACTGTTAAAATCTACCATTTTACCACCTTTCCAACCCCCTCCCGCCTAAATGGGACGCGAAACTACGTGCAACTTTTTACGACTTACTAACAGAAGGGTACTAAACAGTTTTCCTCTGGGTATAATTTTCTTTTTTTGATGTTTGGGTTAAACCCTAGTTTTACTGTACTAAAACCTGGTACCACAAATCGCCATCTTTGTGACGTCATACCTCCTTACTCCACAGGTGAGAAAGCGACAACAGGAGTTTTTCTACTGAGGAAACACCGCTGATTACGATGGTATCACTTGTCGGTGTAAACCTACTCAGTCCTACGAAAATAATTATTAATTCTTTTGGCCTCCATACTAGCATGAAAAGCATAGTTTTAACTTTGCGATGTTGATGCCATGTACGCCTAATACATTTGTTGTTATACTGTTTAGAATATTTTGTATTTCAGGCACCTAAACACTTTTTAGCTTGAAAGCTCTATCAAGTGGTTGCGCAATTGATTGTTAATTTTAATGTCTTGTTCGCAGTCAATGAAATATTTCTTGATATTTTTTGGATAAAGAGATATTGTAGAATTCTAGCACTCGTCCTCGTATTCGTTATTTTCTTTCCCCTGTCGCTTCTTGTCTAGGTCATATTCTTGAAAATGATATGGCTATTCTACTGGCCATTTTGACTATTGCCGATATGTGATCGCCATAGTTAAGATTTAAGGCCCAATACAATACAACTTGAAGGTACTTTATATTTTTCTTAGTACTATTACCCCATTTATATTAATGTGTACTAGCGTAACCGTCTTCATTGTCTTAGGTATCAACTCCAGTCCTGTTCTGGTTATCCATCCACTTATCGCATCTAGTGAGCAAACTGCGACCTCCATAATTTCTATAGCTGTTTTGGCTGTCACCATTATCACCGGATCGTCGGCATATGCTAGTGCTTCTGCCTCTTATGAAAGTCTCAGTTTCTATATTCCATTACAGAATATGTTCCATGACGGGGCTCTTAGTACCGATTTCTGGGAACTTCACATGTCACATAAATCGTTCATCTGATGCAATAATTGCTCCTAGTTTCCTTGTTTTATGGGTTTTCAGTGTTTCCCTTGAGTCCACCTTGGTCACTTCTTGTATTGCCCCTCCTGAATCCATATTGCCGATCTGAGAAATTTTATTTATCTTCTAGTTTTTTCCTCAATCCATTATTCTAATAGGTTTCTATTGTATTTAGTGGTCACATCGGCCTACATGACGATGTATTGTCTTCTAATTTATTGGGCTTTGTTATTGGTGTTGTAACGTTTATTTATTTATGACAGTTTTTTTGACAATCTTATTTATATCACAGTGACCAGAGTTAATTAATTTATTTAAACATGATCTTGGCAACCTAAGGGATTAGAGCAGGAGCGGATTGTTGCTCGAAATGGCTCGCATGACATTGCCCCCTCCTTAAGAGATAGTTCCCCCTGGAACTTTTACGGAACTGGAACGGAATGGTTGTATTTGCAACTGAATCCTCTTCTACAATTTCCAGTTGCATAGAAGTAACAAGGGACGGTCCTTGCTGTAACCTGGACACTGGGCGAATAGCTGCAGACCAGTATTTGGACTTCGGTATCTTGGAAGATTACTTCCACCATGTTTCGAACGATTCTCCAATCCAGCTGGTTGCACTCTATCTTCGGCATGGCTAGTTGCTGCACGTTGGACTCCAATACGTGCTCCCTCAAATTAAGTAATGCTTCCCATACATCATGATAAGTGGATTGCTCGTAGAAAGTATTCTTTGTAACCAGATAGAAAAGGTAGAGTGATCCATCTTGAAGTTTCAAGGCTTTTCCAGGGACTGGTAACTGACCTTGAAGTTCTGGTAATCGACCAAACTTGTTTCGGAAAACGGATGCCAGTCCTTGTGCGTCGTTGATACTGGCGGGAATGCTATGGGCCAACGAGTAGTCCTCTGGAAGCGTGAGCAGATCTTGCTGTTGCTCAAAGGTAACACCATATCTTGCTTTCCCGGTACCTCCATATGCACCCATAAATTCTTCAAAGGCAAGGTCAGGTGTTTCTTGGAGTTGGTTTACTTCTTCTTCTTGGTCATGGTCACCCTCAAATGGAGCCAGCCGGTTTTGATGCACTACCTTCGGTTTTCCGTTTGGAATCTTGCTTATACGGTAAATGACGTCATTAATTTTTTTCTTGATAAGGTACGGACCTTCCCAAGACTTTTGTAGCTTTGGAGAATAACCCTTCTGTCTTCTTGGGTTATGGAGCCAGACTTTGTCGCCTTCCTTGAAACATCCTTCTGTGGCTTGGGTATCGTACCGTTTCTTCATCCTATCGCTGGCTATTTGAAGATGCCAGCGAACCAACTCATGCATATCGTCCATTCTTCTTCGCAAGCGGATCACATAGTCTTCACCAGCTATATCTTCTCCAGGTCGGCATCCAAACTCGAGGTCGCATGATAGTCTCATCTCACGACCAAACAGGACTTTTGCTGGTGTTTGACCTGTCGATTCATTGACGGCGGATCTATAGGCCATTGCGAAGAGCGAGAGATACTGATCCCAATCTCGCTGATTATTGGACACCACTTTTGACAGGTATTTGCCAATGGTCTTATTCATTCGCTCTACCATTCCATCCGACTGTGGGTGCAATGCTGTAGTTCTTGTTTTCTTCATGCCTAGTCTGTCACATATTCCTTGGAAAAGCTGGCTTTCGAAATTTCTGCCTTGATCACTGTGGATTTCCAAGGGCACTCCAAATCGACTGATAAACTCTCTTATCAACACGTCTGCAACAGTTGCGGCCTCTTGATTTGAAATGGCGTAGACTTCCACCCATTTAGTGAAATAATCCATAACCACCATCATATATTTATTACCATTCTCGGTCATGGGGAATGGTCCAGCAATATCTAAGGCGATCCTTTCGAATGGACTTCCGACGTTGTATTGTTTCATGGGAGCTTTCCTTTTTCGATGAGGTCCATTACTCGTAGCGCAGGTAATACATTTCTTACACCAGTCCTTTACATCATCGGAACTGTTCATCCAATAAAACCTTTCACGAACCCTCTGAAGGGTTTTATTAACACCGAGATGTCCTCCTGATGGACTGTCGTGTAACTCACGAAGTACTTCGGCTACTTTAGCCTTTGGAATAACCAACTGTTTTCTTGTTTCAGAACCATCATCATTTTCGAGTACTCGCTTTAATAAGCCTTCTTCCAGGATAAAAGAGTCCCACTGAGCCCAATATGACTTAACTACTGGAGAGAGTTTTGACACTTCTTGCCAAGTAGGTCGACGATTTTCCTTTTTCCATTGTCGCATTTTCTTTAAAACGGGATCGTTCTCTTGTTCTTCTCTAATTTTATTAGGTGCCCACTCATCGTTAACTACAGTTGTTCTTAGTATTGCAGTGTCTTTGGATTCTGTTCTGTTGCAGTGGGAGCACTCTGCTTGCGCGGTACTGTCCTCATATGCATGAAGAAATACCTCTTCGGCACCAACTTTAATCACTCTGTTCTTAAAATCCAACTGGAAACCATGTAAGTTCATTACGTCTATTCCTAATATAACATCTTCTTTGATATCAGCAACAATGACAGTATGAGTAAACTTTTCTGTACCAATTCCTAATTGAACCTGGATTTCCCCATGGAAGAAGTTAGCACTTTCACCTGTGGCAGTTCGCAGTCGCAATCTTGTTGGTAAAAGTCTCTTGCGGTTATTTATAGTGGTCGGTCGTATAATGGTTCTGGTCGCTCCAGTATCCACCAACATTATATACTTTCTACCATTTACTTCGCCGTCTACGTATACACTATCATCGCGACATTTCAAAGAGGCTATCAGAATGAGAGGGTCTTTGGAACGGTTCTGGGTCGAAGCTGCCCCCCCTAGGCCGACCCGTTCTAGTTTTCCTGCTGCGTGGTTTCTTGATTGGTAGTGATCCTAGGGCGTTTACACGAGCTGCGTACATGTCCGATCTCACCACAATGCCAGCACCTGATAGTCTTCGTCTTCCTATTAGTAAGGCTTTTTATCATGTTAACCAGTTGGTCGAATTTATCTTCATTTTCTTCTTCTTTTACGGTCCTTACTTTACTGTATCCACCGGAAGCCTGCGTAGCCGCCTCGTATTCAAGAGCAGCGGACAAGACATCGACCAATGTTTTGTGACGAGCTAAACGGAGTGTTCTTTGCATTTCAAGGTCACGGAGTCCATCCAGAAATGTTTGGACAGCCAAACATTCCATCATTTTTTCTGGAGCTGATGGGTAGGCAAATCGTACCAACCTGGCAATATCCACTTCATATTCTTGAAGGGTCTCGTCTCGCTTCTGTTTGC
This sequence comes from Agriotes lineatus, assembly GCA_940337035.1. Taxonomy (NCBI): domain Eukaryota; kingdom Metazoa; phylum Arthropoda; class Insecta; order Coleoptera; family Elateridae; genus Agriotes; species Agriotes lineatus. The sequence continues at coordinate 170,704 of CALNHX010000835.1, forward strand.
GATTCTTTAACTGTGATTGGTACACATGCTCCAAGTGTTCGTGGCCATATCGCATGGTTAATCGTTTTTTAAGTTGTTCAAAGTCATCCGTCTCTTCAACAGGTATGGTCTGAAGAATATCCAAAGCATCTCCTCGAAGGGCAATGGTCAGATTTACTGCCTTTTCTCTTTCAGACCATTCGTTCGCTCTTGCAGCTGTTTCGAACTGTTTTAGGTAATTGGTCCACGACATCTTTCCGTCGAAAGTTGGGGCTTTAATACGAGCAGAACTTCCAATTCCTTCCAATTTTGGTTTTGACTCCACCTTAGAGCACTTCATTTCATCGTCCTCCATCTCTTCTGTATTTTCCACAACTTGTCTGTCGGTTTTCTCCATTTCCTCTATTTTCTTCTCCATCTCTTTTATTTTCTCCTCAACAGAAGACATCTTATTTTCCACAGAAGAAATATCAGAAGAAATTTCAGTTTTCATACAAGACATATCTGAAGCTACCTTACTTTCTAAAGCAGAAATATCAGAAGAAATTTCAGTTTTCATAGAAGACATTTTATTTTCCAAATCGGAGGTAATTTCGTTTTTCATAGAAGTCATATCAGAAGAGATTTTTTTTTCTAAAGACAAAATATCGGAAGAGATTGCAGAAATTATAGCAGACGTACCATCCGTAAATAGAAACGTTTCGGGATCCAAACCCTCACTTTCTATTGCTTGTCTAAGTCGAGCTGCCAACTCTGGTTTCTTTCCTGTTGTTTCCAGTTCACGATCTTCTAATTCCCGTCGCAATTCGGTCACTTTCAAATCACTCAGTTTTCTAGACATTTTTACACACTATTTATTTAAAGTATCCCACTTCTGACACCAATGTAACGTTTATTTATTTATGACAGTTTTTTTGACAATCTTATTTATATCACAGTGACCAGAGTTAATTAATTTATTTAAACATGATCTTGGCAACCTAAGGGATTAGAGCAGGAGCGGATTGTTGCTCGAAATGGCTCGCATGACAGTGTCAATCTCGCTAGTTTCTATTTTTGTTGAATATAATGACCTGATCAATAACCATTCTTCTCCACTTTACCCTTTGGCATTCGGAGAACAAAATATTATCTGTTTTTTTAGATACCTCTAACTGCAATGCTCTTGTTCGTACTTTCCACATTTTAGTTACAATATGGTGCTCTTGTCCCGATATATCTCTTGCAACCTCTAATACTCTTCTGCGCGCACAACGAGTTAGTAATACATTCTTCTATCACAAATGGCCATATAAGTATTTATACATGGTACAACTCAAGTAGACAACAATCGATAATTAATTACGCATAGATACTAACAAGTAAGATTTAAAGATTTACTTCCAACCAGCTATTAGATGTTCCTACTCTTAATTCTGCCAATGCAGGAACCGACCATAAATTCATACTAAGTAAAATAGATATAACATTGTAGAGGCAAGTAGCACCAGATGCAAAAATGCAAATAGCGGAAAACAAATGGCTGAACAACGACATCACAAAAATTTCATACGAAAACCATATGCAAGAAAAATAGCGGAAAATCTCGTATTGAAAGGGACACAATTAATAGACTCAGAGGGTAGTTGGAATAAAATCGCTACTAATGCGATGACAGCCGCAGAAGAAGATTGCGGAAAAAGAAGAACAAGACATATGACAGGAACTACTAAGACGCCATGGTTTAGATATAAAATGAAACAACTGTCAAAAGATAAAAAGATCGCATATCTGAAATTTCAAAGTGTAATAACAGAGGAAGGCTAACAAAACTATGTAGAAACACGTAACACTAGAAATAGCAGAATTAGACCGATTACAAAGATATATTGGGAATCATTTACGAAGACAAACACGACCTCTATGGGGCGCAGATGGAAGAGGTTAGACAATAGAAAAGCCGAAGTAAGGGAATATGTAGAAACTAAGAACATTAGTAAGACGGAATGGACAAAGTACTTCAGAAATTTGATGCTAACCATTCGGAAAGTCTTATATCTCCTGTGCCTAGTGAAAATAAGATCTAGGTGACAGAAGATGGGAAAGACTGTTAAAAATTTAAAAAGACAAAATCCCTTCGACCAAGAATTATCTAAGTTAATGCAAAAAATACTAGATCACGGAAATATACCTTTGGACTGGAAAGCAAGCACAACCGTACATATATACAAAAGAGCAACTAACGCATTATATAGGCCTGTTAAGTTCTGTATATAAACTGTTAGCGAAAATAATTCTAAAGAAGTGGGCTAAAAATCCATTGAGTTCAATAAGCTGGCATTTTTGTGCTTCATCGACCTTACCAAAGCATTCGATCGTACTAAATTAGAAGATGTACTAAATAGACTTTTAGAAAAAGATCGTTCCAACCTCATTAATACGACTAACAAAAATATAGTCTAGAATTAAAATCACAAATAAAAGTAATTGGTGATCTCATAGAGAAAATAGATATGGAACATTGAATTAAACAAGGAGACTTCTTAAGCCCCATGTTGTTTAACCTGCACATGGATAAAATAATAGATTCGATTCTGACCAGACCAGGCTACAAAATAGGACGGCAAAACATGAATCTTCCTAATAGCTCAGTCAAAATAAGCAAATCGGTGGAAAAAATTCCTAGAGAGTTGTTTTTTTTTAACGTTTTCTCTACACTTGGGTAGACATATATCAAAAGTCCCCGAGGGTGGGGGGTGAGCTCGAGGAGGAGGTGGGGGTTAAAGGTACCATTTTTCAGTTTTTCGCTTAAATCTCGAAAACGATCACTCCTATCGATTTTCATAATTTATAACAATTAAAGCTAACAAAATTTTTTACAAAAATGGTCCTATGCACTTTTGTCGTAGGACTAATTGTAAGCGAGTTATAGGGCGGACAAAATAAACATCATTTAAAAAAATCTGCTTTATGTCCATTTAAAACCGTAGGACAATGAATTTATGGGTCCAACACTTCATTAGAGGAGATGGGGGGTCACGGGGGTCCATAAAGTCTTCCTAGTCGTCCCCATATGCTGCATTCTTCAAAATAAACAATGAAATTTAAATTACAGTCTTGTTCAGTAGAATAATAGTAGATAAATGTAAATTTAAAATTTGAATAGACCGCGAACAGAATATACTAGAAGCGGATGTCTTTTAGGTGATAAGTTGGAGAGAGAGACATTATGGTTGAAGATGTTAGACCACCGGTAGTATAGTCGAACTTTTGTGTAGTCCTTAATACTAAACATAAAAATCGGTAGTAATTGTAAAATTTAAGTGAGCTCCCTCAATATAGTTTGATACTTTATGTGCCAATTTTTTAAACGTAAATCAATATAATAGTTAATGCATTTTCGGTGTTTCATTAACTTAGAATGAATGTGGTGCCAACCCAGCACAGTAGGCAGTTGGTAGCTATTTATTATAAGTGATAACAAGTCTCAGGTATAAAAAACGAAAAGATGATTGAATATTGATTATTTAAATAAAACCTACCATAAATTAAGTATTGGTCCAACAGTTTATTAAAGGGTGTCAATGGGGTCTAAGTCTTCCTGGTCATCCTCATATGCTGAATTGCCATCTTCAACTCGAAAGCCGTTAGTGCACGCGCCCTCACAGTAACCACATATTGACGAGCATAGGATACCTGTTAAAGATTGAAGTTTTAAGTTAAATTATTTTCCCGTTGTATTTTACTTATAGCCATCAGTTAACATTAGAAAAAACAGTACTTGATTTGCGGCATCCACAACGGGTCCCGCAGCCTTTGATGCAGCTGCAGAATATTGTTGAAAGAATGGCAGGTGGGGCAGGTTCATTTCCAACCCCAATCAGTGGGTTAGAGTTTGTTGCCCAGCCATTCCTGAACTTGAAAATAAACTCTGTATGAGTGTTGCAGTGCAGAGCTTTTAGTTGGTGGTAGAGAGGGGAGGTCTGGCTTCACCCTTGTGGTGGATTTTAGGAATGCTGCATATCGCTGTTTGTCCAAGTCTGTAACTCTGGCTTTGTACATTGCTAGGTACATCTGTTCCCCGGCGTTTGCCACTTCCTCAGGTGTTGAAGTCTTTGCGTAAAATACGTTGGCGATTAATTGCAGAGTGCTATCCCTCATAAGTAATTTAGCAATTGTTGACTTGCCCTTTCGGAAAATTGCACAAGTGGTATCGCAGCCGCTAAAAGCGTGAATGAACAAAATGCTCTTTGCAAAGTCAAGTTCCTGCAATTCCTTGGAGGAATAAGTTTTACTTTCCTCATTTGCCTTCCCAGGTTTAAAAAACTTTATCTCTCGTTCCTTTGGAGCTAAAGCGATCAGCAACACCAAAAGATCCACATCCTCGCCGATGACAGCCGTTGAACAGCTACATTCTGCTTTTTCCAATGCGCACCGTATAATAGTTGTATCTGCATCAGCATTAGCTTGTCTAACTTCTATCCCCTCTGCAGTCATTTTCCGAGACAGCATTCTGATGAATGTGTCCTTATTTTTTTCATTACCCAAAAAGTGTTGTTGCTGAGTCATCACTGCCATCTCTTCGGTGAAATCAGTATCGACTGATGTGGTGGTGGTGGTGGTGGTACGACGTTTCTGTTCTGCACGTTTTGTGCTGTTGGCAGTGTCCAAGTAGCCATCAAAAACGACTGTGCAGCATTCACCATAGTGCTTTTTTATGTAAGTGATATATCGATTGAATATCACTGAAAATGTTGATCCTCTATCCCACCTGACTCGATGTAACAGGAATCCACCGTCAATCACATTAGTGTGAACCTTGAGGTCCGGAGTAACGGGGTGAACAGGAAAAATATCATATAAAGCAGACTTCTTTGTCTTCCGCATTCCCTTTTCATCAAAGAGAGATAATGGAAATGGCGCCAGTTCGTAAGATCTTGTAAATCCTCGTCGTTCTTCTTAGAAATAGCTATTCGTTGGAATATAAGAAGGGGATCAACCACCTCAACAACGTTGTCAATTTTTATGGTACTGCTCATGGAGACCAGTGATAATACTTGTCTTTTCGAGCCTGTTTTATCTCGCCAAAGTTTTGTCCTAACATCTTTCTCATCGTAATCTTGCCTTCTTGTAGTGCTTTGTCGCAATTTACATCGCGGTTCGCAACGACACCCGTTGTGAGGGAAACTAATGCTTGTGATTCTGGAAAGGGAGGGTGCTGAGAAAACCAATTGAAGAGCTTCCTTCTGTCCCCATCATCTCTTTTCTGCCGAGACACTCGATCATCAACATGTTGCTCCCCTGTAGAGAAGTGCAGGCCAGCGAAGTCTTCCAATGCAGAGCAAATTGTTGTTGACGTAGGTGCTCCGCCAATCCACCTCGCCAGTACAGAATCAGTTATCCCTCGCCCACTTGTTAGCCCTCCATGGGTCGTCATGCTACGCATTAAAGTGAGCTCTATTGTCATATCAGACCAGTTTCCAGACCCGGGCGAATCTGATCTGCTCACAGCGAAGTATTTGGTGAAATCGTCAAAGACCTGTGGATGGGTATTGGGAAGAGAACGCATATCCTGCAGATATAAATGCGCGCACTTCGCAAACTGCAAGTGGCCACTTGCATGGAAGAAGGGCAACATTTGCTGGACTGATTACAGATGCAATTCCCAGTTCCCTGAACGTTCGGCTTCAATGAACTGCTTCATCAGGGATACCATATGAAAGTATTGCACCCACAGGGCAGCAGTGGGCCCACGGGCTTCAAAGGATGACAGTGCATCCTTCATTTTTGTTTGAAGGAGGCATAATTGGCTATTCTGCTTCATTATATCTTGGACGAGCGTGTTATCGTTGAGCTTCAACAACAGCTCTGTAAGTTCAGCCTTCTCTTCATCTGAGACCTCCAAACTGTTCAAAATAATTTCAGCTAAGACACACTGTACAAGCAGGTGTCCTCGTACTGCTCTGCTAAAAGCATGTCCAGTAAGCAGTTATCTACTGAATGTGCTGCAAATACAGTACACAACACCTCTTTGAGACCACTTCCAGCCATTATAAACCCAATGCACCCCAAGAAAGACATTAAAAGGTGAAACCCACACAATCTTACGACAACAGATTTTATGTGAGGGTCATCTTGGCTAGATGCTACAATTTCACGGTCCTTGATATATAGGGGTTGGTCAAATGTAGCATAACACGTATTAATTTCGTGTCGGAGGCAGTGTTCTGCAGCATATTTAAGGGCTGTGTAAATGGTGTCGTTATCACTCGGGGATGCATTTATAAATGGCAGTGGCACTACAGCACTCCTATCCGGAGACTCTCCGTCATAGAGACCCCGCATATAACCTTTCCACTCGGGTATTTTTTCCAGTCTGAGCCATTTACCAGCAAACCATAACACATCTGCCAGTTTGGGGAAAGGAAAATCCGGAACAGGATTAAAATCACTCAAATCCTTAACCACAACAGCCTTAAGCCCTATTTTACCGATGTTTTCATATGTCTCCAACGGTATTACTCCCAGCGTTCCTATGGATGACGCTGGAGGGGCTTTTGTCAGTCTTTCTATTCTCAAGGGAGGAGGAAGCTTACTTGCAGGGGTGAGGCAATTAATACCACCCATGCTGTGGAATGTTTTCAGACCATCCAACGTAGTTACGTTGTAGTCTGCGTTATCAAAGACGTATTGGGTGAACACCCCATGTGGCATAGGTTGTTGGGGACTGTGAATAGCTGACATCTCTAACATTTGAGCATTATTGTAAGAGGCACTGAAACCAAAATTCGCCAGCAAGTTGACCAGGTTGTTGGCTCCATACTTCCGATGTATAAAAAAGGCTGTGCCATGCATGATAGGCGAAATGAAGGATCGAGGACGTACAGCAGTTATGACAGCATGGGAGAGAGACACGGATTTTTTTTTCGGTTTTTTCTTTGTTTTGGTACCTTGAAGTTAGAAGTGTTTGAAAGAAAGTCAAGATAGTTGGAGGGATCATTTCCTCAACTTCACCAAGAAAATCTTCACTTGGAGGGTATTGACTGGTGTCGTACACTCGGCTCTGTATATCTTCTTTAATGATTGCAGCCGCGGCTCGAACTACTCTAAGGCGTTCTTCTTCTACCGTTTTCCCCCTCATACTACTTTCGTACCAGGATGAGTTTAAAATTTTGTCACCAACCTCTTTAAAGCACAGAACGGTCTTGTGGGAATGTAGCTGACTGATTATTAAACGTTCCTTATACTTTTCCTGCAGCTTTTCTTTTACTGTTTTAAATGTTGGCTTTTCTCCCGTAATTGCGCTCATAACCTCATCCATCGAATACTGACAGTCAGTTGCCTGAGCGAGAAAAGTGTAGATATCTTCCATAGCAGCTATCACGTAGTCCTCTGAGGGACGTCCTCTTTTTTCACCAGTACCACTCTTTTTTGAGAAAAAATTGACACAGTACAGGTCATGGTAAATAGCTTCAGCGGCAACCAAATCGCAGACGGTCCCAACTCGTATTGATACTTGTTGTCCCCAGTCGTCGTCCCTTTCACATGCAACTTTTAAAATGTTATTCTTCATCTCCAAACTGCGCACTTGAAATACTGCCTCCCGCTTTTCCAATGATTTTTTTTCTGTTTTCGATAAAACTCATCATTAATTGCACCACAGCAAAACAAACACTTAGTCTTGAAGTCAAATGTAGGAACCTTGGATCCTCGACTTCTTCTGCGTTTTTTAAATCGGAAGCAACAGATTGTGGCCTGGTGTAACGCTTTCGACAGGAGTTGTGAACAATTCCATGTGTTTTGTTCTCAAAAACCGAGCTCTTGCCATCCTTTCTTGCAATGCTGGCTTTAAACAGTCCTTCCATACCTTTCTCACGCACAACACTCCCATCACTCTCAACAGGTACATCACATACCAAGCACCTCTCAGCCATGATGTAGCGGGGGTGGAACTAAAGTCACGATCTCGGCACACACAGCACGACGCGATTGCACGAAACTAAATAAAAAAACAACGAAACGGCCACACGTGAACGCTATGATGTTCTTCGAGATACTGTCCGAACCGAAAACATAAAGAGCTTAGCGACAGCGCGGATAAAATTGTTGTTCGAGGAGTGCTGCGTTGCCAAATTGTCGCATATTCCTGTATCCGTGGGGGAAAAATGGCTATTTTTTAAAATCTAAACTTCAAAAGTCCGTAGCTTACTTACGGTTAGTCCTACGACAAAAGTGCATAGGACCATTTTTGTAGAAAATTTTGTTAGCTTTAATTATTATAAAACATGAAAATCGATAGGAGTGATCGTTTTTGAGATTTAATCGAAAAACTGAAAAATGGTACCTTTAACCCCCACCCCCTCCTCGAGCTCACCCCCCACCCTCGGGGACTTTTGATATATGTCTACCCAAATGAAAAGAAAGCGGTTAAAAAAAACTTCAACTCTCTAGGAATTTTTTCCACCGATTGCCCTAATTTTGCATTATTTGACTGGGGTATAAGGTTCCTATCCGATCCGGATATTGGCAACTATCCTGACCACTATGGCTTTGTGGACTGCGCTCTACAGTGTTTTCCGATTGCTTTTCACCATGTATCAGTTGTGTTTCACTTTATATCAAATGTTTTTTACTTCCCTCGTCTGAAAGACTAAGGAAGTATTGTAATCGCGAAAAAATCACCTTCGGAGATTTTTCCAGATCTTCACGTTTCAGGATGCCTAGATGACGAAAAACAGGTTTTTTCAATTCCGTCTCAAAAACTATTTATCGGAAGAAGACGATATTTTGCATATACAGGGTGTAGAAATGCTTTACGCACCATAGGGATTTCAATGGTAATTTCTTCATATGAAAATATTTGCTTCCCTAATTATTTTAGAGCAAACTTGTATTGAAGTTTTTTGTAGAGAAAAAAATTCTGTATCCATTTATGCCAGCATTTGTCATTTTACATTTCGGAAAACCGAAAATTTAAAGAAATAATATACCATTTTTAGACAAATCAGTGGTGCCTTGAAATTACTAAATCATCTCAAAGCATCAACAAATTAGTTTGCTATTTATTTGTTTGCATCTGTCAAATGTAACGGCAACCAAATAAATAGCAAACTAATTTGTTGATGCTTTGAGATCATTTAGTAATTTCAAGGCACCGCTGATTTGTCAAAATTTTCGGTTTTCCGAAATGTAAAATGACAAATTCTGGCTTAAGAGAATACAGAATTTTTTTTTTCTACAAAAAACTTCAATACAGGTTTGTTCTAAAATAATTAGGGAAGCAAATATTTTCATATGAAGAAATTACCATTGAAATCCCTATGGTGCGTAAAGCATTTCTACACCCTGTATATTATATTGCAATGGCTACTGTAATAATACGTATTTTTAAATTAATTATATTATACATTATAAGCCACTGTTTGCAATGTTATTAAAATAAAATTGAGACTGATTAAAATGTAATTCTCTTTCTCATTTAATCAAAATAATATGGTAGTATGCCGCTTTGTGTTTTATTTGTCTGCAATTTACATATAATTGAAAGCTAGCTCGTAAAGCAAGAAAACTCTTTGGTCCCAGGCGGATTCTCCTAATAAATTTATCTAGCGCGCCACTGGCAACAATTTTAGTTCAACTGCACGAATGCTGAAATGTAGAGCTGTCAAAATTATCACACTTCGGTTTTTATTTTGCAGGCTGCGTTGTGATTTGATTTTTAATAAATGGAGTTTATAAACATTCGTCAAGGTAGCTATTTGAAGTTATGCGCTCTTGGCGGCACTAATTAGCTTTTGTTTCAGAAAATAACGCGGCCAAGTTTAGCAATTGTTTTTGGAAAAGCGTCTTTTTACTCGCATAACCTCAAACTTGGAATCCAATTGTTCTGCAAACATCACCCTCTCTATGACCGTGAAATATTTGGATTTTGCTCAGTAATGTCTCCTTTATGATGCACGTAGCTTTCTCCGGGTCTAACCACGTTAATTTTAGGTTAAATTAGTACCTGGTATTTGTCGATAACTTCGGCTGGCTGGAACGACGCCGTTGATGTTGTGGCGCTGCTACGGGCCCCCATTTGATGAAACCTTTCGTAGACGGTCGTACACAGCTGCTCTACACCCTAGAATGCTGACGTCGTAGCCCCAGTCGACCTTTTTGTTGCACGCAGACTTCAAAATCTTGAGCTGAATCGGCTGCGACCTTCTCGGAACGGACCCCGTCGTGAACCTTCTTACTTTTGGTGTCGGAATTTGTTGCAAATAATACTACACAAACTGGATAATGCACTGATTAAAACGGTACACTTTTCATGTTAAAATATTCTGATTTATTATGTAAAATTCAATTTTATAGAGGAGCTCAATTTTACAGCATCAATCTCATTAATGTATTCATTTGTTCTCTATCAAATCCGTTATAAACAATTGATAACTATAACTAAACAAAACGGATATTAACGAAAGTCAATTATAGTACTGTTTAACAGAAAATTATTTACAATTAAACATTTTTACAAATTGCCTAAAACTAAAAATCATGTCTGTTCATTTTTAATATTAATGTCTTAAGTGGCGCAATTACACGTTTTATAATCACTTAATTTGTCTCACAAACGTGATTGCATTGATTAGTTTTAAAAGTTCACTTCCTTTTTCCACTTTTATTTCATATTCTCCTGTGTACTTTTCTTGCCAAGATTTTAAATGTCTGCTTTTCCCCACTATTCTTGGTATTACAGCTTAATTTTACAACAATTATTTTCTTATAATTTGCTTTTTGCAGCATCTGATAATATAACTCTGGCTTCCTGTACCTTATTTAAGAGTGTTCATAAATGTTTCCTGCTTATTTATTTGAATTCTACGCTACAATACCATACACTTAGCAAACCTTTCTGTGACAAATCAATTCTATTGGTTCGGCTTTAAATCTGCGCAAACCTATTTAATTAATTTTGAAATGTCGATTTCAACCTGTGAAAACGAGCCTTGTCCCTTGCGTTTCTTATTCAAAACCTTTCTTTTAATTCAAGCATCTCTTTCTCTATGCAATTACTGACTGATATTTAAGTATATAGTCTAGCAGCTAAATAAAACACCCCTACTCCGTGCTTTGATTTAATTTTATTATTGTACTGCACTCGTACAGAGCCGTATGGCCTAATACTACTGCAATATATCTATCTCGCATGAAACCGGTACAACTTCATACAAATATATACAGGGTGAGTGCCTTAAAAAAATAAAATTTTGTTTATTTTTGCTTGAACTCAGGAATCATAAAAGTATCAATTTGTACATAGTGTTAGCTTTATCCTTCCCAAAAATGGGAATCAACAAATACAGAATAACTGTTCTACGAGACAAAAAAGAACAACGAATAAGTGCCCAACGTTAAATAGACCTGGATCGTCAGCGCAGCGCAGCGGTGGTTCACCGGTGAACAAAGGGATCCAATGTTCGGGCTCGTCGCAAGCACTAGTTGGAATCTCACTAAAGATAACATTTTTTATTTAAAAATTGAATCTGGTATTATTAGAAACGTGAAGATATATTTTCCCACAGTTTAGTACGATTTTTAAAATTATTTAGTGTCACAACGCCCACTTGTTGTCTTTATGAAAGTAGCCTAATAAAACTAGAAATTAGCCCAGAACAATGCCGTCTTGGCAATTGCTTTTGCATGGAACGCACACGTACCGCGCCAGCCCAAAAACACTGATAAAGTTCATTAGAGATCAAGCAATCCAGGGAAAGCGAGACCGTGGGAAACCACGCTGATTCGCTTCCATAATGTAGATACTTTGTAATGAATCAGACTAGTCTAATAGAAGAAAAAGAAAGAGAACCTTGCCATATAAATTCTTCCATTAATTTTTTTTTGTTTTCTTTATTTCATCGTATTTTTTTCCCTGCTTTGTACTTACTTTACAGTATAATTAACTGTTCCTGATTTTTTATTTCTTGTTTCACTCTATATTGTAATGACGCTCTACCTATTAAAAGGCACTAGTAAATAAAACTAATAATAAATCAGCCCAAATCACCACAATCGATAAGTTAAATTGTTTTAATATTTAAATTTTATGTCAAACTCAGGGCTAATGAAAAGGATGTAATAATCATTATTTCAATAAATGGTCTATTGCTCTTTGTATTTTACCTATATACCATTATTTAAGGCAAAACTCCGGTAAAGCATGAAATAAAAAACACACTCTCTTCGCAGGGGAGTAGGTTCATTAACTTTGTATTAAACATGCTTTGCTATATGATAAATTAACCAGTATAGCCGATGCTTGACTTCGTATTTGACAGGTCTATAACCTTAAAATTTACTGCAACAGCAAAATGACCTGCAGGTACAAGAAATAGCGTCAATTAAATTAAAATAGAATCACCAAAAAGGGCAAAACCACATCAGGTAAATATTGGGAATTATGTGACATATTATGTAGTTTTCTTTGATTCTTTGATTTTATTCACCTGGTTTTAATTGCACTGATTCACATCAGTTTATTTAGCACTGTATCAATTGTCTGTGTTTTTGGATAGATTGCCTTATTGCCCTTTGCAACTTTTACTTCCTCTGCTTTGCATGACGTTTCCGTTACCTTGCCGTTTGTTGGTTTATAAACCTTTAATACTCGTAACGCTCATACAACTTCCGTACTTCAGAAACCATTTTTGTATTATTTTCAAATTTATACCATTGCATTGACGTTACTAAACTCAAATCTGTCAGCTACATAATTCAACCTGCATTTACCATTCCGAACATCTATTATGACTGAAATACTGAACGTAACCCTTTTGAATTCTATCTTATCTTATGCCAACCTTTCTTACTCAAATTATAATTGCTACTGCTCATATCAAGTGCATTTATTAGTGTAAAATTACTGACTTCATTGCAATAAATAAAATATTTAATTATGTGCTCATTTTGAATCTATTCATCTTCGTGTTAACTAGGCACCAAAATTCCGGTAGGCAGTAAACCATCACAATATAGAGCTCATGTTTCACAGATAACCTTCTACCTTAGTTTTCTAATATTTTCACTTCAACAATACACTTCTGTAATGCATTTTCACCGGTTTTCTTCAACGCATGGAAGCAATATATGCTTTGATAATAATTGTACTTATACAATTTGAATATTACTCCCTATTCTGTTGGTTGATCTTTTTTCTATGAATGTCATAGAGATTTTTTTTTTTAGTTGCCTTCATCGTAAATTCAAGAGCCAGTAAACGGAAGTCAGCCTAACCAAATAGTTTAATTTCATTTTTAGTTAGTGCTTATAAATCGTTTTCTATTTTATAGTAGTTTTGGTAACAAGATGTGAGGCATTGGCTTTCTTCAGTGCATAAGTAGGTGCATGTTATAATAAGTATTTCTATACTTATTCTGTTGTTAATGTGGTTGCTTTGGATTAACAATGTCATTTCTCAACTTTTAAGGTTGTACTACCAGCAGGAGAACTAATTTTGTATAGAACACGACTAATTTATGTTATACACAACATTAATTAAAGCAGATGTAACTATGTTAAATATATTATTATAGTGAAAAGCAGGGCGTGCTGTTGCGTCTGCTCCTCTACTGTGCATGTTCTGGGGCACGGTGTTTATTTTAGACACCATTACTCGCACAATTCAACTTATTACTGCTAGTGAAGATTGACGACATAGTCTGCCACTTAGGACTGCATTGATATCCGCGTCGCCAAATGGTTTCAATTTCCCAAAGAGCGAGCAAAGCAGCCGGAGATATATGTACAAGCATTAATTTGCGTCTAACGGTTATTGCACAAAGATCCTGAAAACTGCGTGACGAATTGGCGTTTGGAAAAACGCGACGCACACAACGTGGCTATCGTTCCTAATTTCCCAAACAGTGCAGTTCGATTAAGCAAATGGGTCGGCCCGTATTTGTAACGAGATTATTGGATGGCGTCAAATAGGTGACAGCTTTTTGTTTGCATGCTTGACGCAAATGAACACTTCGCTCTTAGCCTTAATGATGTTACGTGACAAAAAGGTCGCTCATTCTACATTAGCGTGCCCTCAGCCCCAGCTGGGCGAATTTCCAGAAAAATGCGTGAGTTGCCGCTTCTGAAATATGGCACCCCTACGCCGTTTGCCTCTAGCAGTTGGCAACAATAACTGCAAGATCTGCTTGCGAACGCCATTTGCCCCATGTCTCATCACTCTTCCAGAGAGCAGTGGTAAAATTACCTAAATAAAGAAAAAGTGAAAATGTGTACAAATGATTCGCCAATACAAACATTTCGCAACTCTTATTGCTGGTAATTTGGTAATTAGAGTTATAACTATTTAGAGCCTGGTTGTAGCAGCCAATTAGCCAACGCTCAGAAAAGCAGCACATCAAAGCTAAACTGACCTTTAGAAAAGGAACTTTAAAAAGGTCTACTGACGTTAATTAGGACGACAGCTTCCATTCTAAGTGGCAGTCCGTTTAAATCATTAAATGATTAAAAAATGGCGTTTTCTTGAAATCAGCAGTGAAAAACACCAAAATCTTAATTAAAATACGAGAAATCGGCAGTGATGTAATCCATTGTTTTACGACTTTTTGCGGTTGGCGGGATAACATATGGGTGACAGAAAACGTCAACATAACCTATAAGAGTTGCTTAAAGAATGTTTATCTTCATCCGTATTGTTATAGACTATTAACCAACTTAATTTTAGTATCATTCAGAGCTTCATTATCTCACAATGTGTTAATGAATAGAAATTACCGCACTCTTTTTATATAAGAAAATACATTGAACCAGAATTTATTGATGAAGATAAAATATTGAATAATACACGCTTACTTATGGCACTTACCGAGACTCGTCTGATAGCTGCAAAATTCGGTTCTCCGCCTCGTTTTGGCAATCAAAAGTTTCAACAATATATTATTATTTGTTACAATTGTTATTATTATTATTTGATATTATCATCCAGCGTGACAATGTATAAATTATTTACAATGTATCACGATTTTATCTCAACCTTGATTTTTTACAATTCTATTCAACTATTGTTTTCTAATTTAGTTTCAATATGAGTATTCTTGGAAACAAAGTTGTGTAAGTGTTTCTGAGTAAAAATGGCTTTATGTGCTTCGACTAGTTTGACCCACCAGTCTCAGCACATAAAGTTTAATTTTTGCTCCTAATGGCATAGTAGGTATACTATTTTAATATTTTTTCAGCTTTTTATTTTTAGTTAAATTATAAAAAAAACATTAGTTTTAAACTCTTGATATATCTTTTCTTTTTGAAAAATAAAAGAAGAGGTTTTGTCCAACGGATCTCAAGAATCAAAATGACATGTGACTTAATTTTCTGAAATCACATTTTCTTAGTGGATTATAGCGCCATTAAATTTATAAGTATATAGCATGTCTAATGGCAAGCCCAACATCGGAAAACGCCAACGGTAATTTTAAGATCAACTTGGCTCTTGTGTAGTTTGTATTGTGCAGAGATGTTTAGAGCATTCTGCTTCTAAAATAACAAGTTTATTTTTCATTTGAAGGTCTACCGTTATAGCAATACCACGTAATTTTTGCAAATTTCCTGACGTTCAGGAAACAAGGAAACTCAACTATCCATTACTAAACTGGTGACATGTAATTTGATAATAGTGGGTATATGCATGGTTATACCATTCATAATGCACAACATCCCTATTCAGGCCACGTAGTAATAAGTGAAAACACCGTGGTGTTGTCGTTTTGGTGTTTTCAATTTTGAACTGTTATCTGTCAATGTCATGCCATTTCCAAAAGGATATAATAATCATTATTTCAATAAATGGTCTATTTCTCTTTGTATTTTACCTATTTACAATTATTTGTATAACCAGTATAACCGATGCTTGAATTCGTATTTGACAGGTCTATAACCTTAAAATTTACTGCAACAGCAAAATGACCTGCAGGTACAAGAAATAGCGTCAATTAAATTAATATAGAATCACCAAAAGGGGCAAGACCACATCAGATAAATATTGCGAATTATGTGACACATTATGTAGTTTTCTTTGATTCTTTGATTTTATTCACCTGGTTTTAATTGCACTGATTCACATGGGTTTATTTAGCACTGTATCAATTGTCTGTGTTTTTCGATAGATTGCCTTATTGCCCTTTGCAACTTTACAACTATACATTAGTAAACTGGTGACATGTAATTTGATAATAGTGGATATTTGCATGATTATACCATTCATAATGCACAACATCCCTATTCAGGCCACGTAGTAATAAGTGTAAACACCGCGGTGTTATCGTTTTGGTGTTTTCAATTTTGAACTGTCAGCTGTCAATGTCATGCCATTCCCAATAAGTTTTTTAGGATACGCATTACATACATTTTTAGTGTAATTCCCTTATTGATATTCATGGTATAATCTAATCGAATACTCACTCGACGTTTTTATTATGGAATACTGTTGCTTACAAACTCAACGGGTTGCTTTGTAGAAACTCCACTCGACTTCGGCACGTGATGTTTCTAAGCAGCCCGTTTCGTGAGAAAGCAAAAGTATTTTTGATAATTCACAGTCGCCTCGTGGTATTATTACTGATTATACAAATTGTTTATACAACTATATTTACATAATTTGTTTGTTATTTTATTTGTTATTGACAAGATTTAATTATAAAGAAAATAAAATTGTATGATAAACTGGCAAAGCAGGATATAAATTCAAGGTTTTGACAACACTATGTTTGCAATTTTATTAAAACCTAGTGTGATTATTGCATTTAGTCTATTTTAGTCGATTAGTTGGATATTTATATGTCGCATGCATGACAAACGTATACATTTTTCAAAAATATACATTTTTTTGTTAGGACTCAGCTATTCAAACATTGGCCAAGGCTCTTTCTAAATTTTAAAGTAATCTGGGGCGCTTGAATTGTACTATATTATTACAAATGATTTATATTATGTATTTAGTTTAAAGCAAGACATTGTTAGAGTGACACATTTTCTGGATGCTTGCCGAGAATTCGCCAAGAATTTGTTATAGCTTTACCGAACATCACTGCACGCTTACTGATAATTTCCAGCAAGCGTACTAAATAACTACTAAAAAATTAGAGAAAACTCCCTGCAATTTTTATAACAATTTACTGTAACTTTTTGCTACGAAGACACCGACATTTAACTGCAAACCTGTTAAAATGTTACTGAAAATTTAAAATAATGTTACTAAAATGTTGGTTGCGAAGTTACCAAAACTTTGTTGTAGGCTTGCTGACACCTTGCTAAGATATTACCTTAAATTGGTTTAACGTGTACTGCAGGAATCATGTTATAGAGCAAATACACTGAGAGTTTGCTATACTTAGAATGTTCTATACATCTTGTTAACAAAACACCTTTAATTAACGATCTAAAACTGCATGACAATTTTACTAAATATTATATGAAGCTTGTTCAAAATTTTACTGCAGTAATAATTGGAGCCTGTTAAAAATTGTTACTTGTTAAAAGTTATCTGCAAAAATTTAGTTAATAAATTGCCATATCACTAATAAACTAAGATAGTGCCTTCAATATAATTAAACAATAAGTCGTATTTCTATGCATATTATTCCTTTTGAACTTTAGCTATTTTATACAACATTTCAATCTCCGAGGTATCATGGTTGACTATCCTGAATTTTCAAGGTTTTCCAAAGATTATGGCCAGGTACTTATCTTTTCTGCCATTTACCAGTTTGTGCTGATGTAGAAAGGTTGTTAGTTGCTATATGAAAGAAATGCTTGAAGTAACATTTTTCATTAATTTGGGATCATCACTATGCAATAATTGTAAGAAATCAATTTGGTGTTACGGCTTTGTTTGTGGACACTGCACAATGTTTCTGTAAGAAGTAATTTTGGCGATGTTCTTAAAGACAGACATTTTCAGGGGTTATACCTGATACGCAACACATGGCAGTATTTTTCCAGTGGAAGCAGTACATCTCAGCGATATGCTCAAGCTTTCTTGTATATTCTTGTTTCCATTCTAAGCGTTCCGGCTTACAGCTCTTTCTAGTTACGGGCGAAAGTTTTTGTCGTATGAGCTAACACCCCTCTCGCTTTGGGAGATTTGTGTATGTAGATTCCGTTTCTGCAAAATGCACAAGGTCACACTACTTTTGGAGCCTCATCACGAAGATACAGTACCTGCAGCCGAGGGTTATGATGTGAAATAGCTTGTAGATATGGTTTTGCTTCTGGTCAACTTCTGCGAAGCTACTTTCAACAGAGAGCTTGCCTCTATTTATTCTATTTCCCTGAGTTAGAGGAATCATACCTTGATTATTTCCCTATTTGCAAGACATGGCGAAAATAATTTTCTTTTCCGGTCGAATTGATTACTTTTAGTTACTAAACGTTTTCCGGGATTTATTGCCGCACTTAATCTGAACCAAGTACTTAGCATCTGTAGGACCAATCGGTTGTTCATTAATAATATATGAGAATGTTCTTGAATTTGCGTCAAATTCAATCCAAAACCAAAATTTAACCTCATTGCATATTGTTACGCATCATTGCTATTCGGATGTCTTTGTGCTCAGTTCATATTCCGCGCGCGTGTGCCACGCCTACTTTTGGTTGCAGCGCAAAGTTTTATAAGGCCCCAATTGTTAGCTTGACGTTCTTTTCCCGGCTGCCTTGTTAGCAACATGAAGCCAGATTAAGCGTTCAGTAATAGTGTTCTGTGAATTATTGCAGACATGCAGTTTGATTTTGTGTATTAGTTGCCTGCGCTTTTCGGCGGTTTTTCTTTCTTGAACCATATTATTTTTTTCCCCTTATAGTTGCCACCGAGAAGCCGTTTAGGGTAGTTTTGACAAAGATGTTTGTTTCCACCAGGTGTGAGATGTGGTAGTCGCTTATAGCGTAAACTTGGCCTACATGCTTATCTCCCGTCGCATGGCCGCTGCACACCTGCTGCGTGCATTCCACTCAGACATTCGAAAGTCTGGATCGACTTCGGGTTATACAGCTCGCCCCGACAATTTGGGAGCACACACTTGTACATCGCCTTGCAAACTGTACCTAATTGTAATGTGTGCGATAAAGCCTGTATAGCAGTATCGTAACCTTTATAAATATGTGCTAAGGATTATGTATTAGATCTTTTGCGTATTGTGAGATGCCTCGTATTTTGTCAACCTGTGTTTTATATTGAGGTCGACCCTTATTTGTTTATTAATTCGCTTTTGGGGTTGTTTATAAAATTAATTTAGACTGATTAAAATATGATGTCTTGTATTTTTATTTACTTGATCTAAAATAAATGGTAGTATGCCCTTTAAGTATTTTATTTATCTGCAACTTACTATCAAAACGCTAGCTCAGTAGAACAATTAACTCTATTCTCACGAGTGAATTCCTTATAGATTGTAATTTTTACTTGATCTGGTGCGCGACTGTACACCTGAATTAGTGCCAATACACAGTAGTTATTGTATGCAATATGTCAAAACCTAGAAAATGGTTCGTATCGTGCAGTCAGCGTTGTTGACTTTAAACTAATCAAAATTGTGAACACTCGCAGAGGTATTTATTCAAATCGTAGCGCTTTGGCGGATACTATTATTATTTGTTTCAGGCATTAAGTTGTTACATGACGTCAGAAGGGACGCCGACTAAATCTCGGAATTGTTTTACTTTCGCCTAACCTCAAATTTGGGTAAATGCTTATAATTTGAGTTGAGCCTTCGCTGGATGCTAGGATATGCTTGAATCTTGATAAGCAAGGTCGAGTCTAGTATGCACACAAATTTCCCGATCCTAACACTGATACTTTTAGGTTAAAACACTACCTTAACATTTGGTGTGTTCTTCGCAATGTTCGGCAAGGGGCCCCAGCTGGTACCTTCTTCTGAAGCGGTTCCCCCCAGTGTTTTTGCTGTTGGTCGGTCTCCTGCACTCCTGCCTGATGCATCGCAGTAGAAATCCCTGGCCTTGGACCCGATTTTTGGTCGGAATTCAATATCGGAATCCTGATGTGATCGGCTCGCAATGATCGTCGGAGGTGCTCTCGGTGAAAATTTTATTTTATGTTTCGGAAAATCCCACAAACGTTCCCACATAAACTTCAACACTTGGTCCACACAATGATACACTTTTTAGCTCGAAATATTTTAATTTATTATATAAAAACTTTACTTGTGGCACAAAACTACATGTCAAGCTTAATTTAATTATTCATTTGCTCTCCTCTATTTCCGTTATTAAAAACAAAATCTAATCTATTACTATGGTTACCAAGGCATCGGAAATTGGTTTTGATCAAATTAAATACATTATGGAAATGAATTTGATTACAACTTATATTTACAAATTTCTTATAACTAAGATATTGTCCATTTCTTAATTTTAAAATGTCTCTTTGCGCCACAAACACGTTTTATTAGTTACTCTGCTCTTTTTACTCGCGTTAATTGCACTGATTATTTTGTAGAGTTAATTTCTTAATAATTGCGTTTCCCTGTCCTTCTGTCTGCTTTTCACTTGCTTCTTTCATGTACTTCTGTTTGCTTTTCACAATTGCTATTTCCTATCTTTCAGAGTGACTTCTTATTTGCTCTTTCCAAAGTATTGTTATTTTCTTCTGGCTTCCTATACCTTTTTTAGGTTGCTCACAATTTCCCTGCCTAGCTATATTGAAATCTACGCTTCATTGACATGCACTTTGCAAACCTTTTTGTGACTATTCATTTGTTTCGGCTCGGCCATTCATTCTGCACAAACCTACTATTTAATTAATTTGAACGTCAACTTCAACCGTGTGAAAAACAAGCTTTGCCCTTTGCTTTCTTTACTCAATTCAATTATTAATACTGGCATCTTTTTTCCAGTGCATTTACTGATTGACATTTAAGCTTAGTATTGCAGTTACATAAAACACCCCAATTCTGTGCTTATTGACTTGTTTCTTAAGTTGTACTGCAAGCAGAATCGTGTCGTGGGCCTAAGACCATCACAATATATGTAAATATATATATGCATTGATGCTAACTATATACCGTAATATTTATATGATTTCTGAGGCTTTCACGGCCATTGTCATTAAGTAATAAACGACTTCCGGGATTGGACTGTGTCATGATTGAGGTCGAATAACCCAACGTTTCGCCCAACTTTCGTAGAGCACGGTATATCAACGTGTTAACCACGCCAGAGGCGAAACTCTTTGCAAGGGAAGGGATAGAAGAGCACGGTAACTCAACGTGTGAACCACGTCAGTGGCGAAACTCGACTAACTAGCGGAAGGAGAAAGGCGAGAATTTATAGGCAAGCTCAGTCGCGGTTCAGCAAATGCAATCTCAATCGGGAGGAAGGCTTTCCCCTTCCTTCTATGTGGAAAGTGCTAATTCCTAAACCCCGCCTACCGCCACTGAACCGCGACGGCATTTGCTGAACCGCGACTGCGCTTGCCTATAAATTCTCGCCTTTCTCCATCCGATAGTTAGTCGAGTATCGCCTCTGATGTGGTTCCACGTTGAGTTACCGTGCTCTTTTGCTTTTTCTTCCTGATGAAGCCCTCGGAAGTCGTTTGTTATGTAATATTTACATTCTGGCTTTATTTCTTTGTTACCGCTACCTGTAATTGAGTTTAGCTTCTTTTTCAGATTATTTTGTGCTACTTGAGTTTACGAATTCATGTTTTGAATATCTGGATACACTTGTCGTTATATGATAAAAATCTGTTGGAGCCCTTTTTGAGTATATTTAAAGAACTGTACATGCCGTCTCCAAACGAGCTAGCTTCGGCCGGCAATTGTATCCAAGTAGTCACAAGTTTGTGTATTTTTCTTGAGAGAATATGCAACAGAGATTTCTTATGATAACAACCTTTAGTAACACGAATCTAATATATTGACCTCGACATCGGCAACGGTACAAGAAGATTCAGATTAAGTAAGTAACCTTATTATAGAGTACCGAGTAACATTTCGACATTGCGAATTCCTTCTGCTCACGTCAATTTGCACAATTTATTTTCCCTAGGTATTCATAATGTTTTAATAATATACTGTGTGTCCGCGGATTGAGTGCACATAAGGTGTAAATAATAAAAAATATTTCACTTCGAAGCTAATATTCTAGGATTCGCTCCAGATTTTTCTCAAACCAAGATTTTGAGAAAATCCATCAAATTAATTAATATACAGGGTGTCTTTCGAATCGATTTTTTAAAAATGGTTAAGAGTAAACTACCTTTATTAGAAGAGATAACAAAAAAAGTATTAAAAAACTTGTTCAGAATTAAGAGCTATGGCAGACTCTCAATTTTCAGACAAATAGGCCTACTTTGATTTTTAATTTTTCTTTTGTTTTGTATACCAACATACATTTTATCGTAGCTGTAATAGTCCGGTCGGCAGGTACATAATGAGGGGAGTTAGCTGGACACAATTCCCAAGTTAATGAAATTTTGGAATATTGTTTGGGGATGGTATTGGGTGTGGAATCTGAGTTTTCGACCTCGAGGACCCTGTGCTAACTCGGGGTGGACCGAAAAACCACGACATTTTCGGACTTTTTTCGGTTTTTTGCTTATATCTTCTGAACCATGCGTTTTTCAAGAAAAATACCCTTATAGAAAGTTGTAGAGCATGATATTTCCTTCAATTTTTATTCGTCAAAATTATTTGTTGACCCAATACTTACCGAGATACAGCAGTTGAAAGATGGAAAAAATTTCTCAAAATGCAAAAAAATTGAAAAATACAGGATTTTGCCTCATATTTTTCAACGTATCTATGTATACTATACATAGCTACTTATTATTCTTTATTTTAAACTAGCTGACCCGACAGACGTTGTCCTGTACAAATTTCAATAAATTTGTGATCGTTTTCTGAATTTGTGAAGAGATATTGGCAATATGTAAATAAAGTAAAAAGGAAAAAAAAAACGTATTTCTTAGTGATAATTCCATCTATTAACGATTGTGGCTATGGATATTCAATTTAAGGAAGGGTTAAATCAGAAGTACGCTAATGGAAAATTCACAAATTGACAATCAGCTGTCAAACTACATTTGCTCAAGTAGTAGCAAAAATCCCATAGAAAAAAGTACTTTCAGTTTTTCCCGAATTTTCCAATTTTCCGGGCAACTTTTCCAACCTTACTCGGACTATTACGAATTTTTTTTTTAAATTAGCCAAATCAGTCCAGCCGTTCTCAAGTGATGCGCTTCCTAAGGACCGTTCTTCTAAGTTCCTGGAAGGAGTTCTCTTCAGTTTCGTTTTATTCCTTCAAGGAGAATTCTCCAAAAAGATCAAAGCGGACGGAGGTCTAATGTTTGTTTTTTTTTATTAACTAATAGAAAACCAGATCAACACTGATTAACAGTATTATGCATGGTTGTGATGTAGGAACTATTGTTTAATTTCTGTCTTGGGCGTATGCTGACACGGAGGACACTGACGTCTCGGAAACTTATTGATTATTCATTATCACTTCCACTATCACTTTGGTTTAATGGTAAATCTTGGAGAAGCCGTCTCTTGAGTCGTATGTATATTACTTCGGCCTAGTTGCTGGATGGTGATGTTATCGGTGAAACGTAGATTGGTTAGGATTTTTTTGTAGTTCTGTTTATGAATTGTTCAATGGTGTCAATTCCTAGTTCATGGTGGATTTGATCATTTCGAACAAAACCGAAAATTTCGAGGTTTTTCGGTCCTCCCCGAGTTAGTACAGGGTCCTCGAGGTCGAAAACTCAGATTCCACACCCCATACTATCCCCAAACAATATCCCACAATTTAATTAACTTGGGAATCATTGTTCTGTTGCAACGTTTCATGAAATGAATTAAATTTCGTCGTTTGATCTCAAGCAAATTTACAGATTTACCTACGAAATACGGTGAGTTTTGAAGTGACAAACGGTCATACAGTTACAACAAAGTGAATCAGTTGTCCAAATTGTGTTTCTTCGCATCGCACATTGTGTCGCAAACCAAATGATTGAATTGAATTGAATTGACACAATTTAATTGCATTGCAATGCCGCTAATCACACGGAGCAATTTAGGTCGCAGAACTCGCAATGCTACAAACCAAACGAATTTTCCATTAGCGTACTTCTGAATTAACCCCTCCTTAAATTGAATATCCATGGCCACAATCGTTAATAGATGCAATTATCACTCAGAAATACGTTTTTTTTTCTTTTTACTTTGTTTGCACATTGCCAATATCTCTTCACAAATTCACAAACCGATCACAAATTTATTGAAATTTGACAACGTCTGTCGGGTCAGCTAGTTTAAAATAAAGAATAATAAGTAGCTATGTATAGTATACATAGATACGTTGAAAAATATGAGGCAAAAACCTGTATTTTTTTCTTTTTTTTTGCATTTTGAGAAATTTGGTTCATCTTTCAACTGCTGTATCTTGGTAAGTATTGGGTCAACAAATAATTTTGATCAATCAAAATTGAAGGAAATATCATGCTCTACAACTTTCTATAAGAGTATTTTTCTTGAAAAACGCATGGTTCAGAAGATATAAGCAAAAAACCAAAAAAAGTCCGAAAATGTCGAGGTTTTTCGGCCCTCCCCGAGTTAGCACAGGGTCCTCGAGGTCGAAAACTCAGATTCCACACCCAATACCATCCCCAAACAATATCCCAAAATGTCATTAACTTGGGAATTGTGTCCAGGTAGAAAGTACCTGCCGACCGGACTATAAGAGGCACTCCATTATTTTTTTAACATCTTATTTTATGAAATAGGAAGAGTGCCACCTACAGCCACGATAAAAGGTATGTTGGTATAAAAAACAAAAAAATATTTCAACAAATCAAAGTAGGCCGATTTGTCTGAAAGTTGAAAGTCTGCCATTACACTTAATTCTAAACAACTTTCCTTAATACTTTTGTTTTGTTATCTCTTCCAATAAAGGTAGTTTACTCTTGGCAATTTTTTTAAATCGAATCGAAAAATACCCTGTATTTGACTGATTTTCTCAAAATCGTGGTTTGAGCTCAAGCAGGAGCGAATCCTAGAATATCAGTTTCGAAGTCGAATATTTTGTATTATTTACACCTTATGTGAACTCAATCCGAGAACACACTGTATATGACATTTTAAATAGCCCCATTACCTTAGTGCATAGTTTGAGTTGCACTGTGATATTAATTTATCGTATGAATCTAGTATTATTGTTCTTTTGAATATGCACTACCGAGTACTATGTGAAATAAGTGATTATACTGCCTTTTATTTACGCGTAAAAAATTTATTTATGTGCCTTTACCGTTCGCTCTCGTCTTAGGAAACTGTCTGGGTATCTGGGTTAGTTGCTACTTAGGCTCCATTAATTACTGTATTAGAGTCTCGCGTTTAACCCACGATCAGCGCTCCGGCTGAGAAGTCGGCTGCCTTTGCTATTCTTAGTTAGCTGTTAGAGTGACGTAACAAGATTTGTAGTATGAATTTGCTGAAAATTTACCTAAACTTGGCTAGACGGTTTACCTTAATCTTTGTCTTTTACAATAGTTATTCAACATTTGAATTCATATATCTCTATTAACAGCTATTTTATTGTATCTTTTTAAATTGCATTATTGTTTTTTACTTTGCCCTCTCTGTGTTTGCGAAGAAGTTCAATTTCGCTTCACTTTGAATCAGTTCTTCTCGTAAAGAGATTTTTTGGTTTGCTAGATTGAGTTAATACCAAAATGAGATTTTGAGTAAATAATGGCAAGTCGTAGAAATTATAAATCTTACACCGAATTCATTAACTTTTAATCCCGCGCGTCTGGTAAATGATACTCGGCGCTTTCGAGATGTGCAATTATTGTGTCTTTTTAAGTCAGTCTTTTGTCAGAGGCTAAAACAAAAGGCGCTGTAATTAAGTTGAAATTACACCCTGCTCTTTGCCGTAGGAGTGAAAAGCACAGTGTCTGTGAAATGAAAAAACGTTAGCTTTAGAAAATTGTTAAGGGTTGCTTCACAATCGGGGGCTGTAGAACCCACCAACCTATGCATACTTTTAAAAGCTTAAGAAATAGGCAGTTACGGTATAGAGAATATTTACAATTATATAATTTGAATAGTCCTCGAAGATAAAAGCAATATACTTAAATGCATGTGTAGGTACTATATTAATAGCAATACAGTAACGTTTTCCGTGGAAAATCAATCACAGAATACTATAGAATTTTAAAGTCATGTTTATTATGAAAACTACAAAATAGCAATCCTTTGTTAATTTAAATCCAAATTCTTCTTTTAATTTTAAGATTACTAACAAAAGCTATAAACATCTACATTTTATTACTTTTAATGGATGGTATAGAATTTATAATTATTTATACAACGAGTATCTAAAACGCTACTTTTTTGCACTCGTGAAAAAGTTTAAAAATGAGCCGAAAGCGGGTTCTTTAAATTTCACATGTGTAAAACAAGAAATTTAGATACGAGTTCTATATATATAATTTTTTCGACTATGCCATATTTATGCTAAAAGAAAACTCACCAAAGATCATGTTAGCTATTCTTTTACTGTTTTAAATTGAGAACTTACCAAATGTAATAAGTAGTTTTGGCAGAAGTGTCTAATCAAATGACAGAAGTTTACAATAAAGCTTTATCGCATGTCATTTGATAATGTACTATATTTCTAAATTCAAACTCGTTTAGAAATGTGGAACTTTTCTGCATAGCAACACATTTCTGCATAGCAACGGCGATTCGTTTTACGTTTGTCAATACTCAAAATTTAATATATTGTTTGTGCCGCTGTAAGTCTAGGTCGAATTCGAGGTTAGCGGGTTAGGTTTTGCGTCACCTAACCTGCTAACCTCGAATTTGACCTAGACTTACAGTGCCACCAACAATACACTTCAGTACTGTCAAACGCATAACATCATCTGGAGCTGCTTATCCGTGGTTCAGTACATAGAAACGAGTATTGCTCAGCTCAGTTATGTTACTTATTCAAACATCGCCCTTCTAAACTAGTTGCCTAATATACCATTATCTACAACTGCTTGGGTAAGGACCTATTGTGTAATTCATTTGACACTATTTCCGTTAAGTATTAAAGTTTATTAGACCACTAGTGGTGTAATGGCTTCATTACGTAAAGGAGATAGTGTCAAATGAATGACGTAATAACGTTTTCCTACTTAAATATTTTAAAAAATTACAGATCTGACATTTTCTTAATGCCATAAGTGGCATAAGTGCATTATTAATATACTTATTTGTTTACCTAACTCGTGCTGCGCACTCGTGTATAACTTACACACACGTATATTAATGACGCACTTATCCCACTTGTATAGTAAATAACTATTATTGCACAGTATGCAATAACAACACACTTTTGGCGCATGGAGAATGTGAAATAATAGTAGAAAATTTATACTGTTTATGGCCAGAAAGAAGTTGCAAATAACGATAGAAGTAGTTTGAAGGGAAAACCCAGTGTTTAGAAATATTGTCTTTCAGACTACTAGAATTTCAGTTACCTAAATATTTTCTCGTAGCTAATGTCTCGAAAAGATGTAACGAACAATAAACGCAAACTAAAGGCGGAACGAACATTAGATTTGGCACAGGGATGTAACGAAGGCAATAACAAGTTATTCAGATGTGCATTAATACGGATTTTGAACGAAAAGCGATTTCATTAAATTACTGGTGGGTTTATTCGGCATTCTCTCGGGAAGACTGCATGTTGATGAAACTCTTAAACCCTTAATATTTACCAATAAAGGTTTATTTACGTTAATCCGCCAAGTCAAGTGTTTATAAAAATAATTGAGTTAATTGGATTTGATACTTCGTTAGGTTCTTGCTGCCTTTTGTAATTGAATTTACCTTCAATTTAAATTAAAGCCAAGCTGTAAACTAAAAATAAATTAAAATAGCAGCTCGGTGAATGAAATTCAGCAGTTTATAGAAACCTAATTGCTAAAAAATACTCCCTGCTTGCTTGTAATTTAGTGTCGCTCAATTACATTAAAAAATTGTGCTACAAGGATGATAGTTTGGTTTTATCAGGGAGTTGGACATTCTGGACAATAGTGTAAAGTAAAAGTTCAAGTTCATTTAGTAATTTTTTACCTATATTTTTTCGATTTGACTAAAATTTAAAAAAATCTGTTAACACTAGCCCAGAATTAAATCTAAATCCTTTTTCCAGCACATTGATTTAGGATAAAACCAACAGAAATCCTTACGACTGTCGGTTATGGGGATATAAAGCAGTTTCTTAGACTCTCCGAATGTGAAGTACGGAAGGGACGGGGAACTAGAGGAAAAGCACGTAGGGGAGGAGCAGTTTTGGATAAACAATTTTTTGTAGTGGTCAAACTTCAGCTTTTCCCTAATTATTCCCTATGTAACCCCTTTTATATGACTCGGTGCGGATGATCATTGGTCACTGCGCTAATGGCTCTTTATTACGTCATTGTGTGACCAGTACTGGACGCAAACGTGTATGTTTTCAACACATTAAATGGAACATCTCTACCAATTTACAGCTTTTTCAAGATTTTTAAGGCCAAAACCTAAAATTCCTGGGCTATACGCAATCTACGACAAATGTCATGTGAAACTCTAAGTTAAAAATCAAGCCTTTCTTCTCCTCAATATTTGGAGAATACTAATTGTTCATACGTACGAATAGGTATTTCACTTTGTTTCCTTCATGCGGACGATCGACTAGTTTCCATATGTCATTTTTTATCTAACTTATTCCGAGACGTCACTTATCCACTAGTTGCGACAGCATCTCCTGAGTGCATCTTTAAAATTAAATTTTGGGTTGAATGCAAAGTCAATGATGAGGGATTCTTGATCCTCCACATTAGAATTGTGCATATTGGAAGTGATTGGGTCAAACACATCCAGAACATCTATGAGGACAATAGTGGGTAGATATTTTTCATTACGGGTTGTCTTCACTACGTCGTCCAGATCGTACTCGAGATTATCTTTCTCCTCGCTTATACTGTAAAACAGTATTTCGTTTCTATTAAGTTATTCCCGTTCCTGTTTTACTTCAGCCATATTTCGAATTCATACTCATTTTTGAGTAAATATTCTCGCCTTGAGTCTTGAACCACTTCCAATAAGTTGACGTCTCTATTTATGACCATTGTTTTCCTATAAGGTGTCCATGCAAGATATGCTTTGGCTTACTGCTCTGAGCTCTGAATAATCGATTACTATATACTATTCAGATCGGGCTCCAAAATTGTCCTTATTCAGCTTGTTGTTCCGAACATTCGTTCTCGATCCAAACATCTGTTCTAAGTTGGTATAGTACGACATCCCAATGCGTGATTTTGATCCCATATGTTATTTTATCGAAATGCAATTTTAGTGGAAGATTATATATAGGATCATTCCCGCCTTTTTTACGACGAAACAGTAACATTAACAAGTACTTTTCCAAAGGCTATTTGTTAAATTCAAACACTGATCCAACAATGTCCCACAGAAAATGCTTTCTTAATTACTTACTTAGTCCTAGGCCTTTCTACCTGTAGGTGTAAGGCTTGTCTCCCACTGTTTTCTATCTTGCGTTAGATTTCGTATTCCATCCCAAGTCATTCATTTTTTTCTCTACTTCTTCTCTGATTTTGTAGATCCATTTTGTTCTCGGTCTTCCTTTTTTATTTTTTCCCGGCACTCGCGTTTCGAACACTCTTTTTGTAAGTCTGTCGTTCGGCATGTCCAAACCATTTATGGTTTTTTCGTTGATAGATTCTATTTGCAAGTTCTGTTTGAATGTTTCATGTCTTATTTTGTCCTTCTTGGTTTTATTTTCTATTTATTTACATTGCATTAATTCGGGATTTCTGTCATTCTCTTAGTGTCCACGTCTCGCTGCTATATGTGATTGTTGTCCTAACTACTTTTTTTTTTCGGTTTTTATCTTTTTCGGCACTTCTCTTTTTCCTAGAAAATGTGTCTTCATTAGATTGAATATCTTTCGCGCTTTTCCCATTCCATAGTTAAATTCTTTATCCAATTTCTCATTTTCTTCTATTATTGCGCCTAAATATTTAAAATGTTCTACTTGTTCGATTTGCTTTCCGTTCAGACTTATTTCATGGGTTTTCTTTGTGTTCCAGATTATCATTTTTTTCCCATATTGATTTTCATGTTTATTTTCTCTAGCTCTTTCTCTATTACTTTAAGATTATACTCTAAGTTCTCCTTCGTATCTGCTATCAAGGTTATGTCATCTGCAAACATCAGCTCTGTCAGCTGTATTTGTCTCATTTGCCAGTATCCATTGGGTCACGGGTGGTGTAGCTTGAACAAGCGTCCACGTTCGATCAGTAGAGTTAAGCAATTCTCTTTCTGGTCAGAACTTGGATGGGAGGTTCACGGCTGCTTCTCTCGACGCCTCGTAGTACGGCTGCCACGGAAATAGTTGGTCCCGGATGTCATAATAACATCAAGACAGTCGTTAGTGGGGTTGGAAGTCCCCATAAAATGTACAAGAACGCCTATAATTGGCCTAACGGCTGTTGGCTGAGTACCAAAATAAAGAAAAATAAATTAAAAAATTAAAATTCCAGTATTAGTTTCTTGTTCTTTTTCTTGGCTTTCTTTATTGCCTCATCTAATACTGTTGAGAATAGCAGCGGGATTAATACTCATCCCTGCTTGACTCCATGTCTAGTTTTGAATTTCTTGGATTCTTCGTTATTTCTATTTGATTCCTTTGTATATGCCTTTTATAGTTTCTGTGATATTTTCATTCACTTCCCTTATCTGTAGCACTGTCCATATGCCTTCCGTTCGTATTCTGTAGAACGTTTTTTCCAGATCGATAAAGCATATGTGTATTTCTCTATTCCTATTTGTTAATTGTTCACGTGCTTGTCGAATTATGAATATGAGAACTTGTGTACTTCTGTTTTTCCTGAAGCCACATTGTGTGTCTTAAAGCGTTGGCTCTACTTTGTTTCGTACTCTTTTATCTATTATTCTTCCAAATACTTTCCCTGGGATACTGGGGAGTGTTATTCCTCGGGAGTTGTTACAATTTCTTTTGTCTCCTTTCTTATATACATATAGGTAAGATAATGTCTGTTTTCCAATCTTTCGGTATTTTTGCATCCTTGAATACATCATTCATTATTTCCATTAGTTCTTGCCTTTACCGGGTGCTTTGCCTAGTTTTGGCATTCATATTGCGTTTTCTATTTCTTCTTCTCGTATAATTTCTATTTCGTGTTCTTCATTTTCTTCTTCTTCCTCCTCCTCTTGATTTTGAACATCCACGTATGTTAGCTCTTCAAACTATTCTCTCTATCGATCCATTATTTCATCTTCTTTAGTTATTATATTTCCAACCTTATCTTTTATATTTAACATATTATATTTTTTTTTCCTGAACTGTCTCCAGCCCTCTTTCGCTGCTGTCAATATGCTGTTCTTGAGGTGTTCTCATTTTTTTTCTATGCTTGTGTTTGTTCCGTTACGTTTCAGTTTTTCTTCTAGTAGCTTTTGGTATTCCTTTTGGTACTTTCCTCTCTTAGCTTAAAGCATTTTATTTTTACATTTACTTTTCTCCTTCTTTTGTCTATTTCTCCTTCCTTTATTCTTTTCATATTTATTATCACTAGGTAGCGATGACTTTCTGTCTCTGCTTCTGTTTTGACTTTTATATCCTGTACTCTTTGCCATTTGTTTTTGCTCACCAAAAAGTAGTTGATGATTGATTTCTCATTCCTGCTCCCAGACACTATTGTATATTTATGTATGTTCTTATGTTTGAATTTTGTGATTGTTATGATTAAATTATTTTGAATACATACTTCTATTATTCTTTCGCCGTTATTATTTAGTGTTTCTCCTCCTTCTTTACTCATATATTTTTCTTTTCCTCTATTCTTATTTCCAACAGCCGTTTAGATCTTCCATCATTATTAAAATTTCTTCCCCACTATCTATTTGCTTGTGTAGGTCGCCGAAGAATTTATCCTTTTCTTTTTTCCTTGCGTCCTCATTTTTCCCGTATGCTATAATTATTTTTTATATATCTGCGTCTACCAGTTTTATTTTTACAGTTAGTAGTCTTTCGTTTACATACTCTACTTGTATCAAGTCATTTAGTTCATTTGGATCGATTATTAATCTAACTCCTTCCTTTGCTCTCTCATTCTCATCTACTCCGGACCAATATATCCAGTGTTCATTATGTATTTTTTAACCTTTCAACTTTCTTTTTTGTGTCCGTAATTCCGAGTGTTTCTTTTTTTTTTATTTAGTACACCAGATCAACATCATACAATGTTATACATGGTATTGATAACATTTTATATTATATGTATATTAACACGAAGGAATGGGTGTCCTCTAACTTAATCACTATTGATGTCTTAGTCTAGCATATCTTGCGGTAGCTGGCGTTTAAGTCGCGTGTGGATATTCTTGTGG
This sequence comes from Agriotes lineatus, assembly GCA_940337035.1. Lineage (NCBI taxonomy): Eukaryota > Metazoa > Arthropoda > Insecta > Coleoptera > Elateridae > Agriotes > Agriotes lineatus. The sequence continues at coordinate 203,136 of CALNHX010000835.1, forward strand.
CATAACTGTCGCACGATTTCATTGCTACTATTTTTGGTATTCGTGATAAAATTTTTTGTCAATCTTCTAACAAACTGCTCCATAGTATCTAAACCAAGTTCCTTGTGTATTTGTTCATTCCTTACAAACCACGGAGAGTTGATGGCAATGCGGAGAACTTTGTTTTGGAATACTTGTAGTTTTTTCATATTTCTTTTCGACGTCGTAATCCATACAGGACAAGCATATGTTTTGTACAATAAAATGGTACATTCTTTACGTAAAGGAGAGTTTCTGTTAATTAAAGAAAATAACTGTTTAAATCTTACATAGGCTAGATTTAGTTTATTATTTATGTGCTGGCTCCAGGTTAATCTCGTGTCCATATACACTCCTAGGTATTTAACTGCTCCAGTTCTAGAATCCCATGGTATGTCACCCCCGAATATTTGCAATTTCGAATGATCCGTAATTCGTTTGAGGGTAAATATCTTGGCAACGCATTTTGTGGGGTTTAGTGAGATGCACCGTTTCTTAAGCCATGGGCTTAGAATATCGATGGCTGATTGAAGCTGATTGATCGCAGTATGGAGGTTGTTGTGCTGAGTGATAATAGCTGTGTCGGCAGCAAATAAAGCAAGTTCGCTCATGTTGGGAATGAGGATATCGTGAATGAACAACAATACACAATACACTTCCCTGGGGAACTCCAGCGTGGATATCCTTGATAGTAGAGATGGATGCGTTAATGCGAATTGCAAATGTTCGATTCTCTAAGAACGAGAAGATGCTTGCGATTAGATAATGTGGAATTTGCGTTTTCAGGATTTTATATTGAAGTCCTTCTATCCAGACCCTATCAAATGCCTGAGTTATGTCCAGGAATACAGCCACTGTAAATTGTTCGTTTTCGTATCCTTGTTCCACTAGCTCGGTTATTCTCTGCAATTGTTGAGTGGTAGAATGTTCTTTTCTACATCCAAATTGGATGGTTGGAATTATTTGGAGTTCATCCAGCGATGCATTCAATAGATTACTTATTACTCGCTCAAGTAGCTTTGATAGTATTGGCAGCAGGCTTATAGGTCGATAATTATTACATTCGTGTTTATTTTTCTCCGGTTTGTGAAACATTAATATATGGGCGGGTTTCCATTTATTTGGGAAATATCCAATCTTCATAAATGAGTTAAATAGTGTAGCCAGATAGGCGAGTCCTTTTTTTGTTAAATATTTCAGAGCTATATTAGGGATGAGATCGTGGCCCGGTGCTTTCTTAATTAGTAAAGCTTTAATATAGGTTTATATTTCTTTTGTAGATGTTGGCTGATCGAAATCGGCAACTATAGGTGCATGCGTTTCAATGTAGGCATTAATTATGCGTGCGGTCGACCGGTTCTCATCATGTATTGTCGGAGTGAACACTGTTTGAAGGTGCCTTGCGAAATGATTACATTTGTTTTCGTCTGAGGCATAGTAAGTGTTTTGGCTTATTAGGGTAGGAATAATATCGGTTTGTCGTGTTAAGGTCTTGGTAGCTTTCCATAAGTCGGTGCTGTTAGGTTCTAGGCTTTCGAGGTGTTTATTGTAATTATATATTCGATATTTTTCAATTTCTCGTTTTATGGTATGTGACAAGTTGTTTAGCATATTTTTAAGATGTGGTTCCCTTGTTGTTTGCCATTCTCTTCGAACTCGGCTTTTTTGTTTAATCAGTTCTAATATATACGTCGGTGGAATGTTGTAATTGCGCTTGATTTGGGTTGTAAGTGGTCTCGTTGAATCTTCGATTGCTTCTTTAATCGATTCAGTCAGGTTATCTATGCTAGCGTCGATGTCCTGCCTATTTTTTGTGTTGCTAGGGTTTACAAGAAAATAATCGAGTTGTTTTTAACATTTTTCCCAATCTACGCGTCCTTTAATTAGCCGTGGTGGTGGGGGAACATTATAAGGTGTAGAGCTGAAGGTTATTAAGACAGGGAGATGATCAGAATCACGTTCCGGGATTACTGTTTGTTGGATGGGTGGATTAAAGTTTTTGGATACAATAATATCTAGGACATCAGGTTGATGATCAGATCGATAGGGGTAATATGTGAATTCGCCGGGCGCCGCAACTTGTATAATCCGTTCACGATCTTTTTGGGACAGAGTTGTCTATGCTTTTTTCTTTTCATGTTGGTCTAACTGATTCGGTGATGTAGCGGATGCAACTTTGTTTTTCTGTCAGTGTCTGTTCGACATTTTCTTGCCACCACATTGCCAGATTTATTATTTTAATATTCGTAAGTAAATAAATGATTTTCCAAGTGTGTAAGCATAATTTTAATTTCCGTCAAAGGAAAAGTCAAAATGCCCAAAATAATTTTGTTACAACAAAAAATATCCATTAAATGATGTTACTTCCAATTTAAAAAGGACAGATCAGATTTAAAAGAGCACGAGTTGATGTGGAAACTAAAGAATATATTTTCTGTACGTTAAAAAATGAAATTTTGTAAAGGAAAAACAATCCAGAGTAATGTATAATAATTTACTGCCTACCTACTTATTACTATTTTAGTGTCGAAATGTTATATAGCAGATGTGAAAATCAACATGAAGTAAAATCCGCAAGCGATCATTTGACAAAATATTTAAATTTTTCACATGTTAATTTCTATCAAACCAATATTGCTCAATTGCTCTACTAAATTTATTTGGCATCAGTTTGTGACGTCTTTATTCTTCCACTCAAGCAAGCAAGCAAGCATGTAAAATAAAGTGGCATATTCATATCATGTACGCAATTCTTATCAAAAATTGCAATAAACATTAATATCGAATGCTTTTCTTATGCATTAATTCTCATTTTCGTTTCTGTCGTCAATTGTCAAATCATTTCAATTTTGTGTCCTTAATTTAAACAGAAATCCGGCAACAATGTACCTATTCAGAAAATATAACCTTAAACTAAAAACAACCTAACCTAACACAAAGAGGGTCAATTTGCATTAGGGAGTTTAGTTGCCCAGGGCCGCGCCAAGCCAGTGTGCGATGTGTGCACTGCACACGGGCGGCCAAATTCAGGGGCGGCCAAAAAGGTTTAAAAATTATATACAAATTACAAAAAAAAAAAAATGTAAATTTTTGTTTACTTTACAAAGTTCACAAATATGTACCTATATAGGTATAAAAAATGTTTATTGTGTAAATGAACACCTGATAATATGGTTACATGGATTATTGTTTATGTAAATTCTCGAAGTTAGTTTTTATTCCGTGGCGGCTAATTGTTAAACGAAGCCAACTTGAAGGAACGCTTTCCATGCATCTTTCTGCAATGATTACAAAAAAGCCGGATATTTATCAGAAGCAACAAAACGTGACTTTTCAGAAAACTGGCGGCTGGCGGCTTTTATTGACTGTGAAACATATCGTATTTATGAAGTAGGTATTTATATTATTTTTGATGGGGGTGTCGGCGATCTCTTTTGTCGGTAAGTACCTAATTGTTTAAAGCTGATTTTAAGAAATATAATATTATATGATGCTTACATTAATGCTGCGGTAATATGGGTGCAATGATAATTATTTGGTCATTTAATTTTTGAATTGGCTGCAGAGAAAATTAATTTTGTTAGTGATTGTGTTTTGAAGAAAGTTGAAGAAAAGTTATAAATATGGTAAGTACCTACATACATATCAATCATATATCAATCAATACAGAGATAGTTACCTACATATTCTTAAATTGTATTAAGTAATAAAATTGTTATAATTTTTCTAGAACAGAAAAACGAAAAGGCTGTCGGGTTTTCAGTATCGAAAACAAAGTCTACAAAAAAAAAGAAGAAAAGAAAAAACTGGCCAATACTTTAGAAAAATATTTGAAGCCAGAAAATGTGTCAGCGGGAGCATTAGAATCAAGCTCTAGTTCTCTTTCCGGGCCACTTAATGAGCCGTGCGTTCAAGAAGTCGAAATGGAAATTATGAGGCAAGATTCCGAATCTGGGGAAGAGGTGACTTCATCTGACTCGGAGTCTACAAAACTAGAGAGAAGAGAAGTTGTTGACGCTGAAGAAGCCAGCACGTCATCCTCATCAAGGCTTTCTGAACTAAAGAAATTTGGCTGCTCATCAGATTCACAGCAGTCGCAGTAGGACACAGCAACCTCAGATGATCCTGGAGAGTGGCCTGAGATAATAGCAACAACATTAACAAAAATTTTAGTAGAAAGAGGGCCTGTTCAGGTAACGCAATTTAATTTCCCAACTAATGAAAATGGTCGAAGGTTTTCGAAAAAATATTTCCATCGTTCTCTTCCAAATGGAGAAGAAACTAATAGAGCGTGGTTAGTTTATTCAATAAAAAATAATGCAGTTTATTGCTTGTGTTGTACAATATTTGGCAAAATTAAAAACAATTTTTCGCAAAAGGAAGGTGTTTCTGACTGGCAGCATTTGTGACTATTGATTTCAAGGCACGAAAAAAGTAATACTCACAATGCAAATGTTAAAAATCAGTTAGAACTTATAAAATTGTTATCAAAAGAACAAACTGTAAACCAGACGCAACTACGTTTGTTGAATGCAGAAGCAAAGCACTGGCATGCTGTGATTGAGAGAATAATTTTAAAAATACAATATTTGTCACGACAGTGTCTTGCTTTACGCGGCCAATCTAATAAATTATTTGAAAGCAATAACGGTAATTTTTTAAAAGCTGTTGAGATGATCTCAAAATGTGATTCTGTTATGTCAGAACATGTGCTTCGGACTCAAAAGTCACAAAAAGATGAAACACTAATGGTAAATTATTTAGGGGACAAAATTCAGAATGAAATAATATATGTCATTGGTAACAAAATTAGAAATAATATTTTGGATTTAATTAGAAAATGTAAATACTATTCTATCATTCTTGACTGTACACCGGATATTAGTCATATCGAACAAATGACTATAATTTTTAGATTTACAATGTTGAATGAGTCCTCAAAAAAAATTGAAATACGCGAGCATTTTATAGAATTTTGTCCTATTAATGATTCAACTGGAGTGGGTTTAAGTGAATTTTTTAACTGGTTATTATTAACTGAGAAGCAAGAAAATGGAGATATATTTTAGGAGGACGAGATATATATCATTCGACTCAGCTTGAAGAGTAGATTCCAAAAATATATAGAAACCGGAAATCGGATTTCTTTTCCGAGGTCGACTTCCGGTCAATTTTTTTTTCATATCGTGTTAAATTCTTAATGTCCAATTATTGGCTCCCCTAATTATTTTAGAGCTAAAGTGTAAATACATTTTTTGTAGAGAAAAAAATACTGCATCTATTCATAAGATTTGCTTGCTGTGTAGGAAGATAGTTTCATGGTGTACACTCGATGTTTGTTGTTTTGATGTGTACACTTGAAGTTTAGTATCTTGAGTCGAGATCTCTTCTCTCTATTTACAGGCGGCCCTGGCTATTTGATATGCTATTGTTCGGTTGTTTACTTAAGTTTTGAATTTTATCAATTGTTTTATGTGTTGTGCATTTGTATTTAGATTTTATATTGCCTGTTTTGCAACTCCAGTTATTTAAAAGCATAACAAACCTCATTTGTAAGCTACAGACTTCGGTTTCTTTGAGTAAAAGTGCCAGTTATTTAAGAAGGGTGCGTTGAATTCGAAAGCTGTGTTTAATTTTTGATTGGAGAGTTGTTAAAAGAGTGCAAAGGAAAGTTGAGCTTCAGCAGGGGAAGCAATTAAGTGCTTAGTTGACGAGAAGGTAAGTCTCGCCGTAAGTATTTTGTACCAGACCCATATTGCTTTGGCCGTGAACGGTGTAGATCCATACAGCTAAGAAATGCATTTTACGTTGGCGCCTTGGCATTGCATCATCATTATTACTAACTTAAAACAGAATCAGCCTTTATGAGCAACGTGAACCACACCCTCCCGCGAGCTAGCTGATGACGATCGGGGGCTTTACTACCGTTGCCTCCAAACGAAAACCAGCCTGTGGTAAGTGCGGTCCGGTATTGTCGTAAAATCTTGTAATGAATTTACTTTCAAAGTTGAATTTAAATATTTACGACATGCGTGGCCAAGGGTACGATAATGGGGCAAATATACGCGGCAAACATAACGGTTTGCAAAAACAAATTTTAGAAATAAATCCGCGAGCATTTTTTGTGCCGTGCACAGCCCATACATTAAATTTAGTAGTGAACGATGTTGCTAAAGTTTCTTTTGAGACTTCTGGTTATTTTGATATAGTTCAAGAATTATTTGTTTTTTTTTCTGCGTCGGTAAAAAGATGGTCAATTCTGAAAAAACACACAACAAATTTAAATTTAAAACCACTTTAGTGATACACGGTGGTCTAGTAGAATAGCCGCTGTGAAGCCCCTGCGTTACCAAATTGGGCAAATATATGATGCATTGGTAGAAGTAATTGAAGATCGTTTATCCGTACAAGACCACGGTGCTTCACATCAAGCCAAATCTTTGGCATTAAAAATTCAGAGTTATAAATTTTTGTGCTCAACAATTATTTGGTACAATATTTTAATCAAAATTAATGTTTTGAGCACGATGATGCAAAATCCTACTATAAATATAAAAACTTGCTTAGAGCATTTGTTAGATTTTTTCTTAGCTTTTCGATCAGGTGAAGAATTCAATAATGTTCTTACTGACGCTAATACACTTGCGGATGAACTCGGTATTGAACCTAATTTCCCTGCTGTTCAGTCTGTTAGACCACGAAGAAAACCCAGACAATTTGATTATGAACACAGTGATGAACTAATTATTGATCCAAAAAATTATTATAAAGTTAACGTTTATTTTAATATATTAGATCAAACTTTATCGTCTTTAAGAGACAGATTTAAGGGAATAACAAGATATGATACTATGTTTGGATTTCTCTATAATATGTTTGATTTAACGGAAAACGAGCTATTACAATGTTGTAAAGATTTACATCTTCATCTAACTGATGATTCTAGAAAGGAATCAGATGTAGATGGAATAGAATTATTTGAAGAGATAAAATCTTTAAAATTACATCTTAAACCTACTTCAGCTGAAAAGCATCAGTTAGAGCCCAGTCCATTCTTGAATATATTTTTGAAAATCAGCTCATAGCATCATTTCCAAATATGTCAATAGCTCTTAGAATATTACTCACGTTACCAGTTTCAGTTGCGTCTGGTGAGAGATCTTTCTCCAAACTAAAAATTATTAAAAATTATATGCGATTCACAATGTCACAAAACAGATTAAATAATCTGTCTATAATAGCAATAGAAAGCGACACGATGGATTCCATCGATTTAGAATTAGTAATTAAAGAATTTGGGGAGAAAAAAGCTAGGAAAGTTGCTTTTCTATAATTTTCTAAAATTTTGTTATTTTTTTATTAATTTTATTCCACTATTTTTTTTGTAAATTTTATTGTTAATAAAACTTTTTTAAAATTTCTGTTTTTCACTTAAATTAATTTGATTTGTTACAGTTAAACTAGGTATGTACTACATAAAATTTATATTTTACAACAAAAATGTAAATTTTGGGGCGGCAAATTTGGCTCTGCACACAGGCGGCCATTGATGCTGGCGCGGTCCTGTAGTTGCCACAGAGGTACTGCCAACAAAATTACTAGATGGCCATAGCCTCACCTGACCCAAAAAGATCGTGAACGGCTTATAATTGATGTTTCACTGCGATATCATTTAATTTGTTTCTGTTGGGGTTATTTGCACGACAACCCCGAAGGTGCATTTGCTGTTTAGATCTCCGATTATCAGTGATGGTAGTGTCTTGTGGAATAATTGGGTGATATCTGCCTCGTTGAGAGTTTTATTCGGTTGTTTGTAAACGGTAGTGATCTGTAGTTGATTGTTGTTAGTGATCTTGATAGTTACCGAGATATTTTCGATACCATTTTTGTCAGAGATAATGGGTGTGTCAAACTGAAATTGTTTTCTGATAATAATTGCTACTCCTCCCCATGCTGTGGAAGCTAGCCTAGCATTGCGAAAGACATAATAATCGCTGATTTTGAAATTTTCGCCCTGCGATAAGTGAGTCTCAGTTAAACACGCGATATCGACGTTTATCTGGCCAGGAACGATATGAGAACCGATCTTTGGAGTTTAACTCCATTGGCGTTCCAGTTCAGGATTTTTATATTTTGAAGATTATTGCGGGAGTTATACATTGAAAATATGAGGTATAATATGTGTTGTAATAAAGGATTTAATTTGAGTTAGATGTGGTATTATAAGTAGTTCGATAAATTTCAGTATGGAATCCATGAGAGGTGATTGTTCCAAGTTGGAATTATTAGTTACTTTAGGGCTAGGTTTTGGGTTAGCGGCTTGGCTATAGGGAATGCTGTTGGGGGTGTTTGATAATGTATATGCCCGTTGGGGTGCTGATCTAGAATTTCTAATGGGATATCGTTGTTTTAAGAGTTCTTGATGGTGAGGACATCCTTCATAACTGGCTGGGTGATCTCCAGAGCAGTTGACACAAATAGGGGATTCTTCTGGTGTTTTGTTGCAGGCATTAGGAGGGTGGTCTTTATTACATTTCACACATCGTGACTTTGCTGCGCAGTAGTTCTTCGTATGGCCGAACCTCTGGCACTTATGACATTGAGGAATGTTTGTCGTTTTTATCCTGGGCTCTGCAGAGACTATTGAATAACAGAGAGTTTTAATATTATAGATTTCGGTAGCTGAATCATTCGCCGATAGTATTACTGCACAGATTGGAATTGGTTTCTTGTCTTTATTTAATAATCGCGTTACGCTTATTATAGGCAACTTTTTCAAGAGCAGTTCCTCTTTAATTTCTGTATCGCTGAAGGAGATTAGTACATTCTTAATGACAACTGACAAACGTTTTCCATGAGAATCTTTGAAGGTATGAAATTCTACTTGGTTATTCATGTAAAATTTGGTGAGTTTACGGTAATCATTGTGATTTGTTAGACTTACTTTTAGGTACTTGCTAGTGTATGAAGTTGTAAATTCACGTTCTTCAGTGATGTTTTTGATGTTGGATATTATTTATTTGTGGTTGTTTACGTTGTGAATAAATATCGTTGGAATTTTAATTTTTGGTGTTATTTGAGTGTTGTTTTCACTGTTTGTTGGGGCATTGTTGTTAGCAACTTGTTGGTTTGTGAGGGGGTAGTAAGGATTATTTTTAATTAAGTCTTCCGAGTTTCAGGTATATCTTTTGACGACGTCGCTGACGGGTGGAGATAGGTGATCTGAGTTGCGCTTGCTGGCTTTACTTGTTTGATCCATTGTTGTCGTGGCTTTATTTGTTTCGTCCATTGTTGTCGATTCACTGTTTAGTTCATTAGTCATTTACTCACCCCTAATGGGCCGAGTTATTTACACTTTATCAGCTGATCACTGTAGTTTATATTGTTTATCACTGGTTGAACTAGAGTCACAACTTGAGATTGCTACAGCTGCGGTCACTGATATCGCTCGAAAATAAAATACGTCGGATCGCGACTGCGTTCACGTTCAGACCCCGAGTATTTCTATTTCTTGTTGTATCATGTCTTCTACAAGTTTTGCTTCCTACATTCCACGTTCTTATTTTGATCACACTTTTCCCAAGCATATTTTCTCTGTCTTTTATTTTCTTTTCTATGTTTCTGTGTATAATCTTACGCGCATCTATGTCGTATTTTGCTTTGTCTTCAACTCTATTGCATTGCCTTTTTCCTTTGCGTGTGTCGTCATCATTTGATCCATCCTCTTTTCCTGTAGTTATCAGGTTTGTTATTTGATACTAAAGTAACAACTTTTCTTCACTCTCTCTATAGTTTCTTCCTTTTCATATCCATTTTATCGGCGATATCTGACTTACCGTTCTGCTATTTTTCCTTCTTTCTTCTTCTCTTGTATTTCCAATATTTCCATAATTGTTTTGTCTCATAATTGTTTGATTTTTCATCGGTTTGTTTTTCTAGTTGTTCAATAGTGTAACTTTTGTCATTTATTGTAAGCTTGTTATGGCTCAGAATTGCTTTATATCCTTTTGATCTAGCTTCTTTCATATATGGAGTCAGTTGTTTCTTTTGTTCTTGTACTTGCTTACTATAGTCTTCTTATATTCATATGTCACTACCTTTAAGCTTTTTAGCGGATTTTAACACTTTCATTTTCTTGCTCCATGATATGAATTCTATTAATATTATTCGTGGTGTAGCTCAAATTCGAATTCAAATTCTTTAGATCACTCATTCAGATAGGGCTTGATTTACTTCGCATAGAAATAAACTAAGTTGTTTAAAAAATAATTACATACAACCTTGAATTAGGGGTAGGTACTTGCGACAATGGTCGCAATGTATGATCATATACGCAATTTTCCATTAAAATCGCCTTTTGATAAAATTACACATAAACCCATAAATAAGAGGCCGGCTCTTATACTAGTAGTTGGTCTCATTCGCACATATCACGCAATTAGCTGCACATACAACTTGCTCCCTGAATGACGGTAGACCTGTTTGGAGAACCATAATTATGCTTATTTTAAGCAAGGTACGGTTTTTTCTTTCAGGTACTTAATTTTTTGGGGTATACCTAAGGTGCAGATGGTTTTCTAATCTTTTGTGAGCTGAAAAATTAATCGCATTCGCTAGAACAATTTCATTCCCATTATCAGTATCAAGCAATTTTATTTTCCGTCTTGTTTCCTTGTCGACAGGATTTTGTAAGAGAGAAAAGTTCGGAATGCCACTTTCTCTCTTGAGATATGTGCTTTACACCAACGCGAGGAATCGTCAATGAATGTAGCAAAATATCTTAGTCGTTCATTTACTTCACTCCTCATGGGCTTACAAATATCAAGTGAACAATCATCAGTGGTTCCGTACTTCTTGATATCCTTTCCGAGAACGGTAAAGCAGACAGCTTTCCTTTGAGGCAAACCTAGTAGGGAGGTAATTGCTCGCCATACTTGGAATTGACGTAAGTCACGACTTTGATTTTCCCTTTTCTAGAAAATCACCTGGATTTAAATAGTCTAACTACTATTAATTCAGTTATTTTGCTCAAACTGGGCTGATAACTTTTTGAAGATGGTAATCGTGATAGAGAATAGATTGATTAATAAGAACAAAAACTTTTATTACTAGCCGGTGAAAAAAATTCAGTTGACAGAAATTGCATAAATGCATAAATGAAGCACGTAAATTGATTAAAATTTAAATACTGTCAACATAATGAAGTTAGATTTTAAAGCTAAATACTGAACTATTCTCCTAAATATTCATTTCAACATTAAAATGTTTGTAATATCTGGTTGTTTGTGCGCAAATCAGCAACTGTTCATCAATACTTGGTCCATGGAAATAAAATTTCTTTTAATGTAAATATTCGAAAGGTTAAGGCGAACTGTTTACCCAATTCCTGTCACTCTACAAAATTATACTTGAGGAACCTATTATTTATGAGTTTAACGTCAAATAAACGTTTTTTTACTTTTATATGCTGTAGTTCACTTAGCCCAGAAATATACAAACAGGAAAATCACTAAGCAATAGCTTTTCGTCGCTTTTAGTATAAAATAAATAATAACTGGTTAAATAGTAGTGCACAGAATATATAGTTTCATGACATTTTCGACACCAAATGACCTCCCAAATTGATACTATACTTCTGCGTGTTTATCTTATACAGCTCTAGATAAATATGTGTAGTCCACGGTAACTAATAATGAAAAGGAAGTAATCGTCCAGAGAACCTACACAATTAGCTATATAAGTATTTCACATGCTATTACCCTCGAATAAAATGGTTTTTCTCAGTTATGTTTAACGTTCGTTTTGTAATCAACACTTTAAGTTATTAACCCCTGAATGGGTGAGGATAAGAAGTTAAACTTTAATTAAAATGTTAATTCTCTGGAAAAATTGGGCAGGGAATAATTGCTTTTAGGCACGTGACATTTAGCAAAAGCTGGAATCATGGCATAAGTGTTTTAGACATATTAACGTAATAGTATCGCAGCATTTTTCATTTCAAATTAGCTACGTATCATTACGCAGCTCTCTGGTAACCATTTAATGTATTTTGGTATTTTAGTCAATAAATTCAAGCGAAAGTAGAACTTCCAAAGCATGACGTTTTGATCTGCAAACCTTAAGGCTTAATCCAATTAAAATCCTCGACGAAACTCACGTATGTGCATGGGTATTTATAAATATTTTTTTTTGGGATTTGTCTAGTAGCAACCTTAGATTAATAGGCAAAGCAGGATTTCAATCTGAATTTCGGGTCTACTAATTTTCATATTATTATAGTTTCAGTTGAATCATTTGCAATGCTGCACGAAGTTTATTTTAGTTTGAACGACATAAAAGTAGTTGCACCAAGAACAAGTTGTAACAAGATCAAAAGTCGTTTTAATGAGAGTGAATGTTACTTAAACGTTTTTATTTTATTTAAATTGGAAATATTTGTTAATTTTTGACCTACTTCTTCACTTCTTTAAAAAAAAATATTTGGTTGAAGTTGCCGTGATTGTTGAGGTCCTTTAAAAAATTGTGTCTTTATTTTTTCAAATAAAAATATTTTTGGCATCAATCTGTTTCGAACCATCTTACAACAAAATGACAAAAATTATAAATCACAAAGACAGGAAATAACGTAAGACCTGCAACTTATCCTCAAGCTAGATTTTAATAAATTAAGAACTAAATAGCATAATGCTGATTTAAACGATATAAAATTACTTTTAAAAGCATTTAAATGATCTAAATCTTATTAGCGATTTTACCATGTAATTAATTTTAGTATAATGGTATTTGCTACTAAAACCATTGTTTTTGCAGAAGTTTCCAACTTGTTTTATTTTTAAGGAAAGGTTATTGGCTATACAACTATCTTTGAAGTGTTTTTAATTGTATGTTTTTTTTTAAGTCTTGTTTGATAAATTAGATCCCGTTTGTTATCTGAAAACGTTACAGTTTCTTATATAGTAAATAATAATAATAATAATAATAAAGGACTTTATTGCCAAAAAAAAATAATACATTCAGATATAAGAATTTAAAAAATTATGTGGCAACGGCGGAGTTCAGATACCGACAAAAAATAACTACGAAAAAAAAATGTTTTTAATGGAAAAAGTTTAAAATTGAAAATTAAAAACTAAAATTGAATATAATTGTCTGACATTGAATTAGCGACGCACCCGCCAATATTATGCACTAATATTAAATTAATCAAACATTAAAATGATTTTAAAAAATTATCCTTTATTCTCATTCAAGCACTGTCTTGACGTTCAAAAAGATAAGATGACACGTTTCGTTTAAAGAAAGCAATAGAAAAATCTTTGCTACAGGATGGCAAGCAATTATAATAAATATATATACAGGGTGTTTCATTAATAATTGGAAATATTTTAACTGTAGAATCCTGGGCTCAAAATATTAATATTTAACCCAAATCACTTAGATAAAATGTGGCTCGTTACTGCGATATAGGGTGTTCCATTTAAAAATTTAAAAATGATTTTTCCCCATTACTTTAAAACTATTTGACGCATCCGTATCATATTTGGCAGGAAGTTTAGACACTGTAAACCATGCTAAATTGTGTTAAATAAACGTTTCTGACTACTACCAGAGGCGTACCACAGGGGCAAGTGAGTGGTTGGCCCTTCCCAAATTCTACGCCACTGGCGGAATTGCCATTTTAGCACAATTTTTCGACTCTCCAATACTTTCTATGTAAATAACATACTCTTTCTTCGTCACGATAACGTCATTATTTTTCGAGATATTTAAATTTAAACAAAGCGGAACAGTTATTTTGATTTTAATGTGTATTAATTATGTTGGTGTTTTATGTCATAAGATTGCATTTATTACGCAAATGAAACTTTAATCCGTATTAACAAAAAAATATAATGTTATTTATTGAAATTTATTGAAACGAATACATGGATACATTTTTTTTATGTTGAATGCATCTATGTATTAGTTTCAAGAAATTTCAATAAATAACATTATGTTTTTTTGTTAATACGGATTAAAGTTTCATTTGCGTAATAAATGCAATCTTATGACAAAAAACACCGACATAATTAATACACATTAAAATCAAAATAGCTGTTCAGCTTTATGTTTAACTTTAAATATCTCGAAAAATAATGACGTTATCGTGACGAAGGAAGAGTATGTTATTTACATAGAAAGTATTGGAGAATCGAAAAATTGTGTTAAAATGGCAATTCCGCCAGTGGCGTAGAATTTGGGAAGGGTCAACCACCCACTTGCCCCTGTGGTACGCCTCTGGTAGTAGCCAGAAACGTTTATTTAACATAATTTAGCATGGTTTACAGTGTCTAAACTTCCTGCCAAATATGATACGGATACGTCAAATAGTTTTAAAGTAATGGGGAAAAATCATTTTTAAATTTTTAAATAAAACACCCTATATCTCAGTAACAAGCCACATTTTATCTAAGTGATTTGGGTTAAATATTAATATTTTAAGCTCAGAATTCTACAGTTAAAATATTTCCAATTATTAATGAAACACCCTGTATATACAGGGTGTCTCAAAAAGAATGGGACACCGATTAGTCAGAGATTCCTTAGGTTATAATAAATCTATTAAACCTAATATACCTTAGTACAAAGTCCCTCCAGTAAAAAGTTACAGGGCCTTGAAGTTCAATTTTTTATTTTTTATTTTTTTGTTAATTTCCGGAAATGTAGAGATAGCCATTTAAATTTTTGTATACATGCTTACTATTATTTAGTGCACCAATACAAAAATTTTCATCAACTAGACTTAACTGTAAGAGGCACTTTACCTATCTTTGAAAACTTTTTTTAGCTTTAACTTCGTTATCTGTAACATTTTTTGAAATTTTAGGTTATTATCTGAAAGAGAATTAAAATATACAAAAATAATGTACTCTTAGTTCGTAAGCGTAAAAGCAACCGTTTGCCTTAAAATGCTCATCAAAGGTTTTTGGTTGTCATTAAGACGTGCAATAATCAAGTAGCCATGATCACAAAAACAATGGTCATCTATTAAAAAACAATTATAAATCAATTAATGACATTAGTGACATAAGAATTTGTTCTTTAATGTTTAAGAAAATGCCGTTACATAACGAATTCTCCAATGCTGCGAGGTTCGTTATGTTGCAGCATTTTCGTAAGCACAAAAGACAAAAAAATGATAACACCAACGTCATTAATTGCTTTCTTGATGTTGTTTACTAGATTACAATCATTATCCATTGTTTTTGTGATCATGGCTACTTGATAATTGCAAGTCTTAATGACAACCAAAAACTTTTGATGGGCATTTTAAGGCAAACGGTTGCTTTTAGGCTTAAGAACTAAATGTACATTATTTTTGTGTTTTTTCATTTTCTTTCACATAATAACCTAAAATTTCAAAAAAAGTTACAGATACCGAAGTTAGAGCAAAAAAAAGTTTTGAAAAGTAGGTAAAGTGCCTCTTACAGTCAAGTCTAGTTGATGAAAATTTTTGTATTAGTGCACTACATAATAGTAAGCATGTATACCAAAATTTAAATTGATATCTCTACATTTGCGGAAATTAACAAAAAAATAAGAAATAAAAAATTGAACTTCAAGACCCTGTAACTTTTCACTGGGGGGACTTTGTACTAAGGTATATTAGGTTTAATCGATTTATTATAACCTAAGGAATCTCTGACTAATCGGTGTCCCATTCTTTTTGAGACACCCTGTATATATAAATCATATAAACAACCAATTTAACAACAGCTGTTAAACACCGTTTAAACTTAATTGAAAATTAGTTTTCTCACTCCTCTTTGACTCGTGTTGAATTGCGAGAATAATAAGGCACCTGTCATGTGTAGAAAAAATTTTCCCATCCCCATATTACTGTAGTTTAACTACTGAATTCAGTAATTCAGTTGCAAGATATAAACAAAAAGGAATTTAATTAGTAATTTATTATTATTTAATAAGTAATTAATTACTGATCAGATCTAACATAATGTGTGTTATAAACGTGGTCTAAGCATGCAGAGTACCAGGTTGTACTAGATATTGTGTTTTGCATTTTCAGCTCCTCTGGAAATAAACGAGCTGTAATAAAGTGGATGAGCTTAGATAACGGCAAACAACCTGCTAGTCGCAAAAACAACTTTTTGGTGTTTAGAAGGGCGATTCTGTTTTTATCCGCTAAAGCAGCACTGATTGCTTTAACCGCTCCTGGGATCCAGAATTATAGTTACACTGACACTAAAAAAATCAACATCCGCCTATTATAGGTATTACAAAAGCTGCTAAATGTGTTACATGTTAAGCAGGGATTGTTCTAGTCGTTTTTGTTGTCACTGACGAATTAATCCTTGTGTTGCTAGATTTATGTAATGACACGCTTGGACTACCACAAATGTAGAATTACTATATATATTTTAACTTGTCAAACTGACATAGCCGCCGCCGCTTTGGACCCTTTTAGTTTTCTCTCACATTTGCGAATTTATAGCGCGACATTCTGATCAGTTCGATTATACATACCTTTTGGCGTAAAGTATAACTGTAAATCATCATATACGACTGCTGCTTGATAAGTTTTATGTTCTTCCATGTGATCAATAGAGTTGAGCCAATTGGCGATAATTTTATATTTAGCCCTCGAATATAAGCAGCTAATTAGTTATTAATGATACGAGTGCGAAAACACAAGCTTAAAGTTCGAGGGTGTTGTTATGCAACGAGACGCAGTCGAGTTGCATAGACACCCGAGATACTTTAAGCGTTTTCGCAAGAGTGTCATTCAAAAATTTTTCTGTTGATCAACCACGTTGGTCACGAGTCGCTATGGATATGTTGTTTATTTTATAAACGAAAATGTCAAAGTCAAATCAAATTCCTGAAAATATTTTAAAGGGAATCTATTGCGAGAAAATGTGTTGCCCGTGAAGTCTAAAGCTGCTTACGAGAAGGTTTATTAAAATTTCTGCCATTGGTGAGAAAATAACAAAGTCTTCTAGGTAACAGAAGAGATAATTCTTGCCTAGTTAGACGAGAAGGTAAGTCTGCGATTATTTTCATTTCCATTTATATTTAATTCATTTGATTTGCAGCAAGAAACGTCATATGCTTCACTTTGGCAGCATTATTCGATGCTGAAGTCATCCTTAAAAGTGAAAGAAAACCTGCACATTGAGCAATTTGGGAATGTAATTGCTTACCTTAAACAAATAAATGTAACACTTCAAGATACAAAAACGCATTTAATCAACCCTTACACCCGTATTCATAGTCGTTCGCCAGCGGATCGCCGGCGACTCGCCGGAGTTTCGTTATGAATAGTATGTTGGCGGCACTGTACGTCTATGTCAAATTCGAGGTGATCAGGTTAGGTTTTCAGTCAGTTTTGACAGAAACTGACACAAAATATAACCTGCTAACCTCGAATTTGACATAGACGTACAGTGCCGCCAACATACTATTCATAACGAATCTCTGGCTAGTCGCCGGCGATCCGCTGGCGAACGACTATGAATACGAGCGTTAGTGTTGCTATATTGTTTCGTGTTTTAAAATTTTTAAAACACGTTCCGGGAAACGTGATTTAAGCTGCTGTTTTTATTCTAGGATTTAGATATTAAAAAGACGACTTAAAATATGACCAACAGAAAAAGGATATTTAAAAAATATATATGTAGCATTCTATAGCTCATATCTTATGCTTTATTAGTATCGAGAGATAAAAAAAAACTGTTTCTCAGCAGGCTGTGGAATGAAAAGTCACGTCTTTACTTGTGTCAGCTGAAATCAACTACATAAAATCGTTGGTCTCTTTGTATCTTTGTTCGCTAGCTCCTCCGACGATACTGGACCGATTAAGTTGTATGATGGCTTAAAATATCGTTAATTGTTAGACTTAGATCGTAGGCCGGTTTTTATTTTTAAAAAAGGTTTTAATTAGATTGTGTAATTAGCAAAACTAAGCGTAGTTCACGTGATTTATTATATAGCACTGCAGCAGCACGACATTCAACAAAGTCCCGTGGCTCGGTGGTAGAATGTTCGCGTGCCACGCGGGCGGCCCGGGTACGATTCCCGGCCCCGGATGGATCTTTTTTTAAATTTATATTAATGAATCTCTCCTAAATTTTCGAACGGAACCGTAACTCTGGTGATTCACTAATTAAATAATAATGAAACGTCGTTTTTAGGAGCAGAAATCTTTTATTGAGCAACACAAGACAAGATGTGCATCTGCATCCTTACCGATTTATTTCCGTTCAGGAGCTTTTAACAAGATTATTCAGAGTTCAGTTTTGTCGTTGCTCAATAAAAGCTTTCTGCTCCTAAAATGACTTTTCATTATTATTTAACTAGTGAATCACCCGAGTTACGCTTCGGTTTGCAAATTTAGGAGAGATTCATTAATATAAATTAAGAAAAAGATGCATCGGCCTGGATTCGTACCCGGGCCGCCCGCGTGGCAGGCGTACATTCTACCACCGAGCAACGGGACTTTGTTGAATGTCGCGCTGCTGTAGTGCTATATAATAAATCACGTGAACTACGCTTAGTTTTGCTAATTACACAATCTAATTAAAACCTTTTTTGAAAATAAAAACCGAGCTACGATCTAAGTCTAACAATTAGCGATATTTTAAGCCATTATACAACTTAATCGGTCCAGTATCGTCGGAGGAGCTAGCGAACAAAGATACAAAGAGACCAGAGACCAACGATTTTATGTAGTGGATTCCAGTTGACACAAGTAAAGACATGACTTTTCAATCCACAGCCTGCTAAGGAAACGTTTTTTTTTATCTCTCCATATTATAGTGTACGCTTTTAATTTTACTAAAAACCCTCTTCAAATATTTTTTTTTTTAGAAGAAGCCAATTGTGAAATGTTTTGCAATGTATGATTCAGTATATTGAAAACCTTATAATTGTCCCTTATTGTGCAAACGTGGATTTATGTAATTTCTCTTACCTTTATACTCGCACCGTAGCTTGTAACCTTAAAGGCTAATTGGAAGATTAAGCTCAATTTCTTTGAGAATTGTTTAACGGGTAAGTATTTTAATCCCGGTAGCAATAACTATATTTTTAATATATCTAGATGGTAGGTGGTAATTTTTTCAAAACCTCCACTCATTGCTTCATCCGAGTTTTGTATCAGCTGATAGCTCAATTGAAAAGTTATTTCAACCGTAGAAGTGTATCAAATATGCTGGTTGTTAATGGGTGATGTTTAATTTCAAAGTTTTGCTTTGATAAAATAACAGCTTTTAATATGCCAGAAATATCGTATGCCATCGAATAGCTGGCAATTAGTGGTTTTATATTATATTGTAATTAACAAAATTGTGAAATATTAATACTGCCATAAATATAATTTTATTGCAGCCAGAAATTAACTTCAAATTTAATTAATTTGTCCTACAAATTGTTTTACTTCAAACATAAAGGTCTATATTTCGTATTATGGATATTGTATTTAATCGCAGTTAGCTAATATTTGACAGATCAAGGGTAGTAAATACATTTATATGCAAAAATACAAAAAACGAGCAAACATAACAGATTGTATTTAATTATATAGACACAAAGTTAAACCACAGTTTTCGTCAAATTACGTTTTCTATAACATTCGGTTGTTTTCAAATACCGAGAATATGTAGGGGATGCGTTTGAAAATGTCGTCGACCTTCTGATTGGTTGTTAAGAAATATAAACTCAGTAGTGGAGCAACTTTTATTATAATGTGTATAATACAATGTCAGACTTCGAACTGTCAAATTCAACTTCCTGAACAGTTGTAAATTTAAGAGTGGGAGATCTTGGAGAATATAAGATCCTCCAAAATTGAACGTACCTGTACGAATTTTAATATTTTGGACAGTGACTGTGAAAATCATGTACATAAATACTATAGTTCTTCACTTAACCTTTTGGTTGTCATACAACAGGACACAATCAGATGTCCAAGACGTACGCCACTGGAATTGTCATAGTAATAAGGTATCTCAATTTCTCCTATTTGGTTAGAAATTCTCGATATGTGAACACAACTGTATCTTTGAGAAACTTGGACGTTTCAGAATTTAGGGAGGTCACAGAAAAGCAAATAGCAGGGCTAATTTAATGACGAGCCACTTAGAAGACGTATTATTTCAAGATGGTTTACCAATAATCTGCAAACAATTGAAAAAGCTATTACAAACAATTGCGTTTAGCTGAATATTGATACTGTTGCGCTACGGAGATATTTCTTAAAATGTGGTTTTCAATGTGTTAACTAGCAGTTCAACCAATTATACGATTGTTGCTAGACGTACGAATTATGCAGTGTGCATATAGTAAAATCAGCCCAAATTTCATTTAGAACAACATAATATACAGGTTGATTGTAAATTTTGGGCCAGTTGAGTTTCTCCATTGTTATGCAAGATAGAAAAAAAAAATTACATAGATAAGTTACACTTGAGAGATAGAAAAAAATACATAGCATTGTTACGCTGTGACAAATATTTCAAGAGTACGAAAGGAAATATCCTACTTAATTAATTTTGGTTTTTTCTTATGGAACAACCTGTATTTTTAAAATTAATTTGAGAGTTTAGGATATTACCTTTAAAGAATTGTTGACCAACTATAGGCCTAAAGTTAATAATTAGCAAGATATTGATATGCACAGAAACAATATTAGGTACTTATGAAAGTGGATCTGATCGCATATGGCCATAAAAATAATGACAGACAAACACACAAACAAATGCTCAATATCTGTCAAAATACGATTGTGTTGAGCAGATCTGTTAGAAATAAATTCGTTTTCCAATCAAGAACGCGTGCATATGCTAGAAGTATAGCTTTTGTGTCAGAAAAATTCTCAACGAGCTCCTAAAATGTGTCGAAATTGTTACCCAAGTAAGCAACAGCGACATCCTCGCATATTTGCTAAACTCGAAATGAAATTACGGAAGTTTTTCTAGAAATCCAGGAAATTCTAAATGTAGGTCAAATAGAAATAAGGAATTTAATAATACAGAAATTGTGTTGGAGCATTTCAGAATAAAATCGCATGGTTCAATAAGGCAACTGAATGGATCATTCAAACTATTGCAAAGTTTTAAGAGTAACATAAATTACATGTTTATTTGGTGGTTGTATTTTTTTTTGTAGCCTCTTGTGTGTATTCAGCTCAAAGTGCTATTGGCTACATAACTTTAAACGGTAATAACTTGATAATTATTAACTCCAAGCATATAGCCGGTTAATAATTTCTTAAATATAATTTCATCAACTATAAAATTCTTTTTAAAATACCGGGTATGCTATAAGAAAAACCAAATGTAATTAAACTGCTGGGTTAACCAGTTTTTGTTCTTACTCTTAAAATATGTTTCACATGAAATGGTTAACTTTTCTAAATAAAAGCTCTTTCTATCTGTCATAACAATGAAGAAATTCAACTGGCCCTTAATTTATTATCAACCTATATACCGGGTGACCACGAAAGTTGTTACTCCCCTAGTTTTTCCCATGGTTTTCAAAATAAAAATTTCAAACTTTTAGAGTAAAATGCACTTATAGGGTGACATTTTCTAGCGTAAACAAACATTTAAAATAACTTCCGGTTCAACCGCAACTTTTTTACTTTAAATAGAAACTTACTATTTTGATTCAATATTTGAAATGTGCAAAAAATTACATTTTCAATCACGTATCATACATTGTCATTTGTTTTAAAAATGGCCTCCTGAGTTACTTTTTCACAAATCTCAAAGATGGCCGTAAATTCGTTAAAACAATGTAACTGAAATAGTTGGTGTCAGGTTGTATAATAATGTGTAAACACGGATGAACTAACAAGTATTTTACGGACGACCATATTTTCCAGTAAATAAACCGAAATTACTCGTTTCTTTCAAATAGCAACATATCTTTTATTTATTACCGTCATGTAGCTTATTAAATCACCTTTTCAATTATGCGTATCAAGTTTTGCATTTTTTAAAGTAGTAGATGAATTTTAAAAATAGGTAGAGTTAAAAAGTATCCCTTAAATGATTTAAATTTAAATTTACTGTCATTTTAACCATAATCAAAATGGTAGGTTTCTATTTAAAGTAACAAAGTTGCTACCACTTGCGGTTGAACCGGAAGTGATTTTAATATTTGCTTACGCTAAAAAATTTCACATCATAGGTGCATTTTACCCTAAAAGTTTGAAATTTTTATTTTGAAAACCATGGGAAAAATAGGGGGGTTACAACTTTCGTGGTCAACCGGTATAGTTGTTTAAGCAATCGCAGCGAAAGTCTCTTCGATAAAAAAATTAGTTGAAAATGTGACAAAGGTATGTTCATTAAAAGACGTTGTCTCTTTACCTCCACATCAATTATTCTTGATAGGAGAACTTGCGTAAAAGCTGTGCAAAGGCAATTTTTGAATTTTCGTGTTTTTCCGCATTTCTATGTCAAACATTGACGCTCCAGCTTTAGTAGAGTACACAAGCAATTTCTGAATTAGCAGCCCAGTCAAACTTTGTGTTTCCGGGGCACCTTTTAGTAAAGCCGTCGTCCGTTGTGTTTGAGACCCATCGAATGTAGTTCTTGTGCTATTCTAAAGCCTTTGCCGAACCGTCGTGTTGGCCTCTTCTGAATACGTTGTGTGTGTCCTTTTTACCGATGAGTAGGTCATAAGAGGAACGTTAGTACGGCAGCGGAGAACCCGTATCGAAGGTTTTTGCAGGCTTCAAACTCACGCTTAGCGGATTTTCTGAGTTCTCACTGATGTTAGCCTTTCTCTAAGAAAGTTTCACCAGTGGTAAAACTGCAAGCACGTGGTGAGCGTCTTCTATTCGCCCTTTGGACATTAATAATGTCCCCTCTCCTCCGGCCAAAGACAACATGCCGGACGCTGAAGCTCTGTTAACGCATCCCGTCGAATTATTTGGGCAGTTGCTGGGCCGGCCGGCGATAGTAGTCCCTATGGACATCATTTAGCGACTCCTGAACACTTAGCACAGATATTGTAAACTAGATAACACAGTAAATTTTAAAATTAAAGGTGATGCGCCGTTTTAGACATTATGTGATGCAATTAGATCATTGTGATAGCTAAATTTAAAACGGACAGGCGTGACCTATATTAAATGTAAGCGTAGCTATCTATAGTCGCTTCGTGCAGATTTGTGCCCTGTTCACCGCGGTCACGTTTGGGTCGAGTTATTCAAATTTATCGGTTTCAGGATATTAAGCCTTTGTTTACATATACAAAAGTAGGCTGGTAACTAGATCATAACTTATCTGTAGGGTTAAAGAATATTACCCTACATGGCAACCATAACCATATAGCAACCGATAAACTATTGAACAAATCACGGATGTTATGAATCATAACTGCCTTAGAAGTTTTAAAATCCTCGCTCTACGAGCTCGGATTTCAAAACATCTGCGGCAGTTATGATACTCATAACATTCCTAGATATGTTAATAGCTATTACTGCCTGTTTACCATTGCTAATCTAATAAAGCAGGTCGACCTCTTTGTGTCAGATTTTATTTAAAATAAGACTACTAACACTTTTTGGTACGTTTAATGTTTGTGAAATTATTTACATGCATAATTTTCTCTCAACACATTTGATTTTATATTAGTCATTCGATACTACTTCTATTTTGTGACATGTTTGCTTTTATTTAAGACGTTTAGAGAGCTGAATAAAGTAAATGAAGATAGGTTTACCGAGGCTGTATGCTGCCGAAGTCGAATTTGAAAGGTGCGTTCATCCTTTCCACTTTCAAATCAACGTTCCTGAATTTGCCGATTTAAAAAGTGGTGGCGTCTAAGCCAATTAATATCTTCATTCAGATTAACAGGTCGTTGCCCTAATTACTAGTATTGTAATGAACCCTCCTTCTCATTGAAGCGTAGCCGGCAATCAGTACAGTACATCGTAACACAGTTGGGGCAACTGATCCTTGTACTTCCCCAATTTATGTCGTTTCTTGTTGTAACAAACTGTGTTAATGGCGTAATACCGGTTTCGATCATAACAGTTGCTCTATCGTACCCTACAACTATTTCTGCTTCAAAGATATAGTTAAAAGGTTCGATTGAAGTTCTCCACAGACATCAAGAGGTTTGGAAGATCACTCATTTATGATTTCGGAGGCTTTCGCCGCCGTTTTCATTAAGTAACAAATGACTAATGACCGTGTCATTATTGAGGTCGAAGAACTCAACGTTTCACCCACTTTCGTAAAAGGTTTCATTAGAAAGAAAATCAAAAAACGAGAACTCAACGTGTAAACCACACCAGAGGTTAAACTCTTTTGCAAGGGAAAAGATAGAAGAGCACGGTAACTCAACGTGTACACCACGACAAAGGCGAAACTCTGTTGCAATCCATTCGCCGAAGGGCCATTTTTCATTAAAGCACGCTTTGCTCCGCTACTTTGTAAATATCTCTAACGTTTAGTACCTAACCTATTTGGTGCAGATTCCATTAATTATTTTAATAGTTGCCGACCGATGAACGCAGCTTACAGTTCTTCTATTCAGAGGGTCGGGACCGCGTATCTACGTGTCGATCGACGCATACAGCGGATGGGTAAACTTATCGCCGGAGCGACAAAAATGAGGCAATGTGTGCAAACAATGAGAAAAAGACTGTGCGTGTGAATGAGGAAGAAAGTTAAGTAGAATCCGCGCGATCCCTTAGTGACGAGTGCAATTTTGCTGCTAACCGTGGTGAGTGCAGGACGAATTTTCTTGAACACCAAGTGATAGCTTGGGTATTTTCCCAGGCACCATGGGCCTATTGCCGAGCGTAGGACACCGGATTCACCAGAGAAGATTATCAGGTAGCATAGGTCGTGTTGCTGTCGCCCACCTGCTATTCATCTCGTAAATCGAAGATCTTCACTCATCACCTCTCCATTCAATCGTGGAACTCTTCCCCTTGGTCGCGTGGTGAAGCCATTCTCTGCTGTTCCATTTTTGTTGCTTGCCCAACGTCGGCAACGAGTCCCGTCAACACCATCCTGACGGCGTATCAGCCTGCATCAGCAGTCGATTTACCAGGACTCCCTAAAGGTACGGTGGTTTTCATTTTTATAATGCAGCACTCGCCGTTTTGCCAGTTGAAATACAGTGCGACTTGAACTGTTGAGCGCGTCTGCTAAATTTAGGCCTTTGTAAGTGGTAGTAGATGTAGTACCGAGCCAGGTAAAAGTAGCCTTGCGGTGCAAATATAACTGGATCGCTTGGCGATCCCGAGACTTGCATCGAATTATATTAGGCTCTACTGTGTGGTTTTGTAATGCTACCTTGGTGTATTTATAGTAGATTAGCATTTATTAATTTTGCCCTTATAAATGGTAGCTTTTTGACTGGGTCAGGTTCGCTTTATATTTATACCTTGACTGATTTAAAGAAGGTACTTCAACGTAAATAACATTTATTGTCGACTATGTACAGTTGGAAAATGATTAAATAGATAATACATAAATATGTACAAAGGAAATTTTATTTTAACATAAATCTCTTCGGTCTGCTGTCGGGAAGGTAGGCAACCTCAATTGTCTGCATTCACAAGAATGTTCTACGGTATGGCGGTCGCTTGAACCAACAAGGCATTTTACTAGCGTTGGTGGACCTGTAACACAGTAATCGAATTATTGACAGCTGGCGGTATTGTAAACAAACTTGAATAATTATGGTTTGCTTTGATTAGCAATAACTAACTGAGGGTTTGATATCGTTACCATATATGTGTTCGAAGTGCAGGTGTACGTCTGTGTCGCGTTCTGATAAGCCCAGGTGATAACCCCGACCTCGCGCCAGGGGTCAAGTTCTTCCGCCCCGTTATCTATCCGTTCGCGTGTGGCAAGGTTAACTTTCAGGACGGGCGGATTAATTCTTACAGGCACGTAGCTCTGTTAGACTTGGGCGAACCGCATATTTTGCTGGAAGGTTCGGGCGTATTTCGACCAAAAAGGTTTAGGTGGCGCCGGACTGTGAAAATACAGCCAGGCTTGGAATTATTTAAAATAGCGCGTTCCGATTCTCAGATTTGCGTTATTTCAAAATAAGAAGTTAGGTGAGTTTTGGAACTTTCAATTATTCAAAAATAACACACTCTGATTCTCACAGCCGTATTCATAGTCGTTCACCAGCGACTCGCCGGCGAGTCGCCGGAGTTTCGTTATGAATAGTATGTTGGCGGCACTGTACGTCTATGTCAAATTCGAGGTTAGCAGGTTAGATTTTGCTTCAATTTATGTCAAAACTGACGGAAAACCTAACCTGCTAACCTCGAATTTGACATAGACGTACAGTGCCGCCAACATACTATTCATAAAGAAACTCCGGCGACTCGCCGGCGAACCGCTGAGGAACGACTATGAATACGGCGGTTAGAGTTGCGTTATTTCAAACTAAGAAGTTAGGTGAGCTTTGGAACTTTCAATTATTCAAAATAGCGGAATCCGATCCTCAGATTTTCGTTATTTTAAAGTTGATTTATCTACAGGACGGATAGTAACTTTCGACAGCGGGACAAATTTTCTAAAAGTTGGTTCTTGGGGTAACTAACTCGAAATTTTCTAGAATATTTCTCGCGGCCAGACTGTACCGACAGCGGGACCATCGCCAGCTGAGGCTCGTGGACCAGGTCGGGGAATCAGGATAATTTCTCGGAATGATTCTCGGATTAATTCTCCTCGAGCTCGGCAGAATTATTTGGTTTTATACGCGGTTGATTTCCCTCTCTGAAGAGAGTTCAAAGAGGAATCGAGCGCGGGACGATCTGTTGTGTTGTTCTCGAAACGCAACGAATCTCCGGGTGTGGGCACCATGGAGCGTAAGTAACGTAAAACGCGAAATTTTCAATGCTCATAATATTTTATTATGACTAATTTGCATTTAAAATAGGAGCGAAACGTTACAGCTTATTATAAACGTAGCTTTTGCTTATTCTGTTGGCTTACATCGAGTAAATGCTTTAACATGGTTAACCCCATTTGGTCTTAATTTAATTTAGTAAGTATATGATATTTATCTAATCACACGTTCAAAAGAAACTGTGTGCAACGCCTTATTTCTATATTTTGGAATTATTCAATAGATACTAATTTAAATTTACTTACTGGAGCCGTTTGTTACTGCTGTTTGTAGATAATCGTGTATTTATTTGTATACTAGCGTGGATTGTAGAAGACTTGTAAGGAACCTTGGCAAATGCTAAGAATTACCCCAGGTAAGTTTCAAGTCAGCTGAGACACCGGAAGATCCTCTTCGAGGTCATGCGACGGCCTTTAGATTTCGAGTTTTTACGAGGCATTTGGAGCGTAATTAGAATAAAATTCGTGGCGCTCCATTTTCCATCCATACTCTTTTGTAATCACCATTAACACCTTTAGTGATCATCATCTCGCTCTATGAACAGAATTGCCTGAAGGCTGAACAGGTTTTCTGTTACTTGCGCTGATTTCGTCTCTTTAATTCTAAGCACACGGTTGAGACTGCAAGCTGTGTTTCAAGACAAAGTAGTCGGGCCACTCAGAGGGATGTTAATGAATCAAACACTTAATGCCGATTGCTTTTTTAAATAAAAATCTTGGTTTATATATACATATACATTTCGCTTTGTTCTAAAAATTGCTTTATTTCAAAGTGCAAAGCGTTTATTCTCAGTAGGTCGCTGTAAAGAGTCATAACAAAAGTCAGCGCTTAAGCAAGCCTGCTTCCGCGATATATGCACTACGTCGTTTTTGCATGTATTATGCGATTCTGCTAACATGCAGTTGTGACATATTAAACTTCTTGAGCTAATGCATGTGCTACTATTTTGCAGTTTTAAACATATTGAACTGGATTTCTTAAATTTTCAAATGAAATTTACATCTGTTTTATTTAGGATTAAACACCCTAATTAGTATCGTTTGTGGCGAACCCCCCTTTTCCCTGATGTCTGAGACAAGTTATCCTGTTATAGGATAATTTAGATACAGTTAGGGTGAGCTCTGCAACTCTGTTTTTATCAGAAAATAGTGTTGAAAATAATCAAGAGAAATGTCATCCCGCTTTCCGGCAGGTTTTGCAAAGAGGCTGCGGTATCTCGTCTGGGCCTGAAATGTAATTTTGGAAGTGACAAGCTGCACATCGGATTCCTCTTTGGTTAGTGAGAGGTTGAAGGACGAATCTTCATCGGTTATTACGATTAGATGTTGAAGTTGCTCCGCCTACTTGGATTGGTGAAAATCTTCGCTCTAATTGCTATCACTAGAATATCTTTCATATGTTTTGGCGAGGACGTTGGCGATTTCATAGTTACCTGTTATTAATTGGCCATTGTTCATTATGGAATTTATTGATTTGTACTGATTCTTCTCCAATAATCTTTTGATATTGATACATACTTCGCTTGTTGAGGTAGAGGAATTTATGTTGGCAGCATATTTTTGGCAGGATTTTTCTACTATTTTTAATTACGAATCTGACTTTGGCTCGTAGTTTGTTAATGATAACATGTTTTTAATATTAGGGTGACTTTCATATTTGTTATGCGCATGTTTATCTGATTTTATTGCTCGTTTCCAAGCGTTTATTCGCAAAAAAATTATTTGCATGCTGTAGTAAATTCGGCTGTTGTCAGGTTTTTAATGTCTTCGGTTACTTTTTGGTAGTTGTCGCCTTGGTGTAGATATGTTAGTGGGATTTTGTCCTTTTTTTGTTTTTGTTGAGATACTGTTTTCTCTTCGGTGTCCATGGGTGTCCTTACTGCTGCATTACATCCTTGTATAGTTATTTGCGAATAGTTCGCGTTTGAGGTACATAATAACATTTGATGGTTTTGATTAATGCGCTAGTATCAAGCAAGTATCTTTTACTATTGTCTACTGGCGGAGATAGTTTACCACTATTACGATTTTTATCGTTGTTCATTGTTATTTATTGCGGTACTCTTCCTATGGGACAAGCTACTGATTTGATTTATAAAATTTTTGTGTTCGTGAAGTTTAAATGCAACTACATAAATAATCATTAATCAAACATGCACTCACTGACAATTTTAATTATGAAATTACAGCTAAGGTTTACCTGACCGCACTAAGAACAGACGTCCGTCTGTGATCACAGTTCTTTCGCTACTGAGCACCGTACAGATAAAGACTAAAGACTCTTTGCTAGCACTGAATAAATATAGAATAGATATTTTCTGTTGATTTAGTTGCTGTGGTACATCATTCACGTAAATATCATAATCAATTTTGGTCTTCAGTTCGTAGTCAAATTTCATTGAAATAGCATGTATTTGAATTGCTCATTTCATCGATGTAAAGTTGTTAAACTACTTTTTTTAAAACAAGCATCAATGTAAAAGAAACATTAAACGCTTATGACGCGCAATGAAACTTACGAAAATCTCCATTTATTTCAGATGTTATTCCATAACTAAAAATACAAAATTCTAGTAGTAATTCTGGCCAGAAATGTAACACTGATGAAACTTCCACAACTAAATAAAGTAGCTAGAAGAATAACAACATCATTTGACGTATTGCGTTCCATCTTTAGAGTTTGATCTTTTTAACTTTTTGATATCTGTCAGCCATCTTTACATTTATTGTCCATTTAGTGGTAGCTTACAGTTAACACTCGATTTGAATTATAAGCTCGAATTAACAATTTAGCAAATTCCCAATAGCTATTATTTTTATGCGTGTTTCAGTTATTACATTGGGATTTTGGATACTCAAAGTTGACTACCCCTTTAAAAAGAATTGAAGCTTTACAGGTCACACCCAAAAGCAGCGGAAAAAGAATCTCTTTCTTAATTGCTAAATTAAAAAATAGCTACTTACGCACCTGCCATTTCGAAAGATAACCTGAAAATTGGTTTCCGACTGTCATTTATTTCTCGAGCTTTAATTATTTTTCATAGGGTTACTACACTTTTAATATCCTTAATTCAAAACCTTAGTAACATCTTTATTTTTACTGATTACCCCCAACAAACAATATATAACTAGATTTTTTTTGGAATGGGAATTTAAATGTAGGATTACATTTTGATTTTTTGTAAAAAATCTAGCAGGCTGTAGACGTTTCGAAAAAAAACAATCGTTGCTCATAAAATTGCACTTCTTATTCTATTTATCATCTATTATGTCAAGTAGAACGCAGAAGAGAGGTTAGTTAGCTGGGAATTTATATAGAACATTTTAATGGAGTCATTAAACCGAATAGAATTAATTTAGTCATTAAAAAATGCAGTAAAATTAGAAGTTTGAATGTAATAAAAGTGTAATATATTGGAAACAATATTGAATCATTACAGTAAAATACGTGTATTAAGGAGACATTCAATTGTTACAATACAAAAACTAATCAATTTAAATAATTACGATTGTTTGTTATTGAAATTATTGAATACTTGCAAATATGCTTAAATCAATCCAGCCGTAGCTTTGATGCTGTATTCTTGAGGAATTGCCAGACGACAAAAAAGGTAACAGCCATTATGACGGTGCGGTTCGATATAATTTGTAATAAATAACTTTATGTAGGAAAGTAAGAAACCATACGCAAGGTAAATTTAAATATCGTGAACATTAATTTAACAACTATATACAGTGTATCGCCGGATTGAGTTCACTATAAGTATAATCGACAAAACATTTACAATTCTATTTTAACGTTTTGGGATTCTGCTTTGCTTGGTCTGAAAACAATTTTAAGCAGAGTTTTAATTTCTAGAAATTAAGTCGGCCATGAAAAATGTCAAAAAACTATTTTCTCTTTTGGTAAACTACCCTTTTAATTTATGATACAGCAAAGTTTTACTACGAAAGGTTGTTCATATTGATAAATCATGGCCCTATACAAAATTTTAGTAAGATCTACTTTCTTAGATTGTTAGATTATTTTTATATTCAACAGAAAATTTTTCTTTTCTTTTTAGGTAAACTACCTTTTTTGTTAATAATACGGCAAAATTTTACAAAGAAGGGTTGTTCATAATGGGAAATTATGGCCCCATACAAAATTTCATGAAGTTCTACCTACTTAAATCAAACCGTCATTTTTAATAAATACAACGGTTTAATTTAAGTTGGTATAATTTATCATTCTGAACAACTTTTCTGGGTAAAATTTTGCCATATAATGAACAGAAAGGGTAGTTTACCTGAAAAGAAAATCGTTTTCGCTTCACTGTCAAGGCCAACTTGTGTTTTCAAAAACTGTAAATATTCTTAAAATTCTCTTCAGATCAGCAGGGCGGAATCCCAAAACATTAAAATAAAATTGTACAATTTGTTGTCGATTATACCTATAGTGAACTCAATCCGGGGACACACTGTATAGTATGATCAAAAATTATTTTCTGTTTATATTTAAATGTCAAACTTGACAAATGGTTTTTAAGTGACTTATAGTTGCATTCATAAATGAGGAACTAATCATTTTTGATCATACTATAATTTCCGTAATCTTAATAGCATAAAAAAGTTTTTTAAAAATTACTAAAGCAGCTCCACATAGAAGCGTTCTATGTTTAAATTTAATTTAAACGAACTTCTTCGAGAAGACAGTGAAATTCACTTAAGAGTTTTGGTTCTCTTAACATGGATTTGCATGAAATGGATTGACGTATTCAAAAAACTGCGTAAGCAACCGGAAGTATAATTCATCCATAGTTTCTTCAGTAAAACTGTAACTTACTTAAATTGACATTGATGCCGGCTTCTTAGGCCTCTAAGTTGATTTTTCGTTCTTTACAACCAGCATGCATTCAAAACGTATTTTAACCACGCCAAACAAACTCCTCATTTCACAATTGGTAAGTTAATAAAAAGTTATGGCGATTACCAGCATATTAAATTTCCCAGCGCCTGATAAACATCATTAGCGAAGAACAACTCCCCAGCAACATTTTTGCCGAAAATAACCGGTGTCTGTCCTGTAGCGGCGCTTATCTGAACTTTTAATTAAAAAGTCACTTAGGCGGAACTTTTTTAATATAAACTTCTGAGGAAGACACCGGCACAGCATTCAATACACGGTTTTTGGTTTCGAATTTTTGTATCGGCTGGAAATGTCTAGCAATCGTTAATATATGCTGCTTAAGGTGCTTTTAAGGGATTTAGCGATTAAGGCCTTATTGGTTTTAAATCACAAACTGCAGACTCTTTATTTTGTAATGAACTACCACTTTTTACGTTTACTAATGAATAGTTTTCAGGATTTTATCTTCATTTTTATGCTAATAATTTATTATTGAAGATAAAAGCTTTGAAGTCCGTACAAATCAAGTTGAATCACATCAACAATTTGCACTATTTGAAAAGCGGTTTCAAGCTACGAGTATAACTTTTTGAGAAAAATATATTTTATTTATTCAATTACAGTTAATATTTATCGAAATAAAATAATAATAATTCCTGCAGATCAGTAATACTTCGAACTGTATCAGTCATAGAAAAGCTTGTAGTAGTTTTGATTTTTATTTCTGTTCTTTTATAGTTGTCATAAGATGATTCAAATTTGATTTAAGATACAATTTAATAGAGCTTGGATAGCTGTACTCCTGTCCTGCAAACTTCACATTGGAACCCCTAATTCCCGTATTTTATCAGCTGAGAAACTACAAAACTGAGTACAGAATTGAGTTAACCAGTTAACCATCCGTAATAATTGTAACTTGTTTATATGATTTGCGTATGATACCAATATCATTGTTAAAGGCAAAGACAGCACAGAGCTTAAAAATGAAGCCATGCGTATTATTAATAAAGTTCATGAGTGGTTTTCCGTACACAAATTAAAATTTAATTATGAGACATCGTGCACAGTTGAGTTTCGTACTACCAGAGCATGACCTAATTTATCAAACATAGCAACTAACGTAGGGGAGTTACAAAGTACCAACACTAAAACAATTTTTGAACTACACATTGATGATCACTAACTTAAATAAATATTTACGCTCAGCTGGTATGTTTTAACTCAATTAAAATACAAAGTTAACCGAAATATTTGTAAAATTATGTACCATTCTTACTTCGACAGTTGAATGACCTATTGAATCGAGTTTTGGAGCAATTCAACCTCTGCAAATGTAATTTTCAAAGCACAAAAGAAAGTAGTGAGAATTATGTACAATTTGAAAAAACATAATCATGCAAAAGTTTATTGAAAATAGAATTTTACCAATGACCAACTTATATATTTTGAAATTAACACATACATAAAAACATAACACCAATAAGTAAACATGAAGATATTCGCCATTACACCACAAGGAAAAAAACAGAAATCGTGCTACCAAAATTTAAAAATACTTTTAGTCAAAAAGCTAACTTATGCAGTGGCATAAATTTAAAATTAATTAAGTCAGCTGCACATTATAAAGAAGAATCACTACTAACTTAACAAAGTAACGGTCGGTCTTCCCAACGCTCGGAAGTGGACTTGGAAATGCACATAGTATTTACCGATTACAATTATATTACATATTAAATTTCTGTATTTTCTATTCTGTGTGTATATTTTGGTAATAAACTGTTGCTATTACTAATAATATTGAAATAATAAACGGAAACACGTGATGTACGAATTACACGAGATTTTAAATTAACAAAAAACATTACCCGCGGTGGGATTAAAACTTTTTTCAATGCTTGACAGTAACCTGCAAGCCACCTGGACGTTTGTCGAATTTAGCTGCGAAGGACCCCTCGTATTTGTGAGATACGGTCGCATTAAATACAACGCGCTCATCGTTCCCGCTTTTTATCTCATTTACAAGGTTTACCCTGTATCGGTGTTAATTATTACTTTTTATTTATTTCTATTTTAAGATAAACCAAATTTAATTTCTTGAAGATGGTAGCCCTGTCAGCCTGCCAGATAGATATACAGTCTGTTCTACAAAAAGGTTCCGCCTTCTAGCTACTTTATTATTTATTTTAGACCCTATAAACCTTATATCAAATCAAATGGCACATAAAAACCTACATTTTAAATCAAAAATGTGTTATCTTTAATTGTTTCCGAGTGGTGACGTCACATGCAATTTTTTTAAATGATACTGTATATATTTTTTTACATTTTCTGGTAGAGGTTTTTTTTTCTCTTTTCAACAATATAAATATTTTATGTTCTTACATAAGAAAATTTTCGAGAAAAATTAAAAAACTTTTTTATCGGTGGGAAGCCACGATACAAAACTATAAACAAAAGTGTAACTCAGAAAAACAACACAATATTTATTTACAAAAGGGAACACAAAAAACCAACCATTTATAACAAATGTTCGATATGTAAACCATTATTGACAATACAAATTTGACATCGTCTATTAACACTTCTTGCGGCGTTTATAAGCATATCTTGAGGAATGCTTTGGCAAGCATTTCTAATCCTTACTCTGAGATCATCAATATTTTCTGGTGGTGTAACGAAAACCAGGTCCCTAAGGTGTCCCCACAAAAAGAAATCAAAGGGAGTTAAGTCTGGGGACTTAGCTGGCCACTGAATTGGTCCATTTGTGCCAATCCAATTCTGTCCAAAATTTTCGTTTAGGAAATTAGTGTTTATAAGAGAATTATGCACAGACCCACCATCTTGTTGAAAAATGACGTTATTAAATTCTGCCAAATATTCCTGTAATTGGTTTCGTAGAAACTGGTTGTATCTAACTGAATTTAGAGTTCCGTTAATAAAGTAAGGTCCTAACAACCTTCCGTTTAAAATCCCACACCATACATTAACGCTAAATCTTCTTTGAAAGCGATTTTCTCTAATATTTCTGGGATTTTCTGTACTCCAATAATAGTGATGATTTCTATTAAATAAGCCGTTCTTGGAAAATGTGCATTCGTCAGACCATAATATTTTTCTGTAAAAATTAGGATCCTCTTGCTGTCTGTTTACAAAGTAATTACAAAATTCAACTCGACGTGGAGGGTCATTTTCTTCTAAATTATGCACTAAATGTAACTTATATGGTTTAAAATCATGTTTTTTTTTTTAAATGGGATGTACTGTACTACATGACGCCTGAAGATGTGCAATTTCTCGTGTTGAAGTATTTGTATCTTGCTCTACACTTAACAAAATATCCAACTCCAAATTTTCATCTCGTACTTGGCAGTTTCTCTTTATTTTCTTTAGGGAACCCGTATTCCTTAACGTTTCTTCTAATTTACAAAATTTTCTCCGGGAAGGAGCCTGTCTATCGGGATACCGTGTTTGATAAATACGTAAAGCTTCCGTACTATTTTTCCTGCATTCAAAGAATACTTGCAACATGTCAACCATTTCATTGTTAGTAAACCTGGCCATATTTTGATTTCAATATTAAAGCACAAGAGTATAATACAAGAAAACACTTTAGATTATTCTGAAATCTGACAGTTAAAGTGTTTGTCTACTATTTGTTTTGTTTTTCTGAGTTACGCTTTTGTTTATAGTTTTGTATCATATCCTCCCACTGTGAAAAAGTTTTTGTAATTTTTCACGAAAATTTTCTTATGCAAGTGCATGAAATAGTTATATTGTTGAAAAGAGAAAAAAAAACCTCTACCAGAAAATGTAAAAAAATATATACAGTGTCATTTAAAAAAATTGCATGTGACGTCACCACTCTGAAACGATTGAAGATAAAATTTTTTTGATTGTGTTAAAATGTAGGTTTTTATGAGTCATTTGATTTGATATCAGGTTTATTGGGTCTAAAATAAATAATAAAGTTGCTAGAAGGCGGGGCCTTTTTTGTAGAACAGACTGTATAATCCGCATGCAAAATATCGACTTCCTCCAACAAATGGTTTTCGAGCTATATCTCCAACAGGCAGACAGACGGACAGACAGAATTGAGAAAACCTGTTTTTATCATCCAGAAACGCTGAAACGTGAAGATCTAAAGAAATCTCAGAAGGTGGTTTTGACGCGATTACAATACTTTTAACGAGGGAGGTAGAGAGATAAACAAAAATCTAAATGTACATATTTTAGTTGTCTAGTCAGAAAAGTTTTATTCTAGACAGAGGTTCTAAATGACAAGCGGCAAGCAACAGATAAGCGAATATTGCAGTATTTTGCATTCCTCTTGTATTTTTCTTCTTTTAACCTCTTCCTCTTATATTACACCAGTCGGGGTGGCTAGCCGTGCACATCGAAACCGAAGAAAAATTTCATCGTTAGGGAGTAAAGATGGGCGCGTGAGTGAGTATTCACTCACGTCACGCACGGTTCACGCGAGAGGGATTGAAATCAACATGAATCCTGGTGACAGGTGACCAACCAAACGATTTTTTTTAAATCTAGGAAAATTTCGATAAGCAGCGGGAAAATATAATAAGGTAACTCGGAATGTATCGCCTATTAACAATTTCGGCATTAACAAATACAAGCCAAGGCGAAGCCGAGGCTTGTATTTGCCTACCTCAAATGTTAATAGGTCATTACATTTCTTGTTACTTAAATAGATATTTACGTCCGAGGAACTGAAAGTAAGTTTTACTTTGTCGCCTATAGACGCAAACACGCGATTGACTGTAGACGCAACAATAATAACAGAACACAATTGCGAAGCTTCGTCGTTGCAGGCTGCCACACAGACCTCCCGCTCCAGCCCCAGATTTTTCATATATCGGGCAGCGGGGGCGCGGGGCACCCTGCAATCTTTTATTCGTTACTAATTATTTAACATGAAATTAACGTGAACGTGAATCACACCTTAGAAGTTTTCACTCACGTTCACGGCCCGATTTTCAAATATTACTCACGTTCACGACGTGACCCCCCGCGACCCGGCGTGACCCGATTGTTTTCACATCATGCGCCCATCCCTATCAGGGAGTTAACGATTACCACAGGTGTTAAAGTGGTAGCCGGGAAGCATACGATTTTTAATATCCTTCTACAGTCGCTGAGAATCGAACCCTGTCCGATCGCCTGAGAGTTGAGCATTTGTTCGCGGAGCCATCCGTTCACCTCACTTATTTTATTTTTATTAATTCTAACTCTTTTTCCACAGCAGTGGTTGAACGTTGTTAACCTCTAATAAATCAATTAGTGTAAATGATCTGTAAGACATAATAATGCAATTATCCATTCAATACACTTTAGTAGGAGATCGTAATGCTAAAGGAAAAACCATTTTTAAAAATGCTGGATCTTAATCGCTTAAACTTGGATGGAAATCCAATCTACTTCTTGCAAGCTCCAACGCCTGCTCAGCTATAAATCTAACACTCTGCCCTGCCCGAATTCTAGAGCTATAATATGGTCAATTGTTTCAAGTGTTCATGACGGCTGGTAGTAGGCCACTCCTAATTAGATAGTTCTATGTGATGCGACCCTGGATGAAGTAATGTTTTTCGTGCCGTGGTGTCCCGTTGCTGTTGCATAGGATATGTACAACTTGTAAGCTACTTATACCCGTTGGAGAGGGCCGTTGTCGCCACCTAGGCCCCGTCGGACTCTGACCATATATTGAGTTCCTACTCGATTCTCGCATTCGCTTAACATTTGAATACGCTGCCTTGGGGATTCTTCAACTCCGCTGAACTACCATATTCGTAAAACCTTTAAGCACCAGTTTTCAGCATTTCTACCAGCCAAGTAACCTTTTTGTGTATCGCTCAACCCCCAGGTCTGGTAATAATCCTTCTAACAAACTACGTGAACCAGTCTACCTCTAAACTCTGCTACTTTAAGTTGCAAACCCGTTTGTCTTCATGTCGGTTTTGTTGCAATTGAAGTACGTTCTAATTACCCCTTTTTGATAAAAGTTTTAATGTCATTGTATCTTCCTCTCCCAGCTATCACATTTATATCTTTTTGTCTTTAGAATTGAAATTGATACCTTTATGTGTGGGTTTACACGATTGTTCGCCTTTCGGACAACAGTTTTGAACTTTTCCTCATAACGGAAGGCTATGAACATTCATAGTATGTCAGTTAGATTGCGGCTACCTCAACAGGATCTATAAATCACAGCATGTAATCCATTACATCAACGTTAGGGCATCTCCCTTTGTAGTAGTAACTCATAACGGGTCAGTTTCGGCTATCCAATGAATATTTAACCTGTACTAATGTGTGTACAATGTAAATCGTTTGCAGTTAAATATATGAGACTATTCAACACTATAACATATAAGCCAATCACATTGCAGAAATTTGCATTTTTCAACCAATAACAGCAGTATATCACTGAATATTGGGCACCATGCAAAATATTCACAAAACAATGTACGTACTCAAAAAATAAATAGCCTTGTTGCAAAGTATCGCTTAGCAACGATGTTCTGTCCTTAGTGATATCGCTAGGTTACGTAACACTAAACCCCAACAAACTGTGTGGCTTGTTTTAAAAATTTTAAAATGCTGTGTTTTGGAAGTATTCCGCTGAATTTAATTGAGAATGAATAATTATATTAATTGTTGGATTATTTTTCAATAAAGTCAATCGTTATGTATTAATATTGTTAAATAGTCGTCCCAAATACCACTCGAAGTGGATATATTTTTTTTAATAATTTTGCCATTTCCATAAAAATTATTGCAAATTTCACTCAACAAAATCACATTTAAATGTCACTCGTCTTCGGCTCGTGACATTTTTGATGTGATTTTGTATCGTGAAATTTAAACGCAATAATTTACATGGAAACAACAAAATATTTGTCAAAAATATATCCACTGCTTGTGGTATTACCCTTGAGAATTAAGCACATGCAGGTTGATGCAAGGTAGCTTCAAGCAGTCATCCAAACTTCAACTTTATCCCGATATCTTGGTTGTCTTCTCCTGAATTCACGCCAACCACTTCTTTAGGTAAACATTTCCGACTTGTTGGCGCCCGACAAATCTTTACTTTCAATTGATTGGGATATACATAACAGCTGCAACAAATATCCATCCACTGGCTCCGAATAGCATACACCAGACTGACATACATCAATATAACCATTGCCATCGCCAGTAACGTAAAACACATAGTGTAGGTATGTATTGCGTACCATAAGAAACGTTTTGACAGTCAGATAAGTTGAAATCTACGTACTATTCTAAACCACTGTATCAACGAAATTTGTGGAGCCTTAAACTGCAAACTGGAATTTTATTTAAAAAAATTAATTGTTACCAAACCTAACTGGTGCCAATGGCCTTGGCAGTTAAGGCACCTTAACTTTTATAGTAAATAGAACCATTTTGGTTATGGATTTCAATCATTTATGTAACGGTTTTTTTAATGCGGCGTTTGCGGTTTAGATTATCTTTGTGACTGCATGCTTACTCCCCTTTCTATTACTAGTTCAATTGATGTTTGAAGAGTAGAGCTAACTTCATTCTTTGGCTTTCGACAGCGTCGCTCGGCGAAATATTGAATCTGCAGCCGTTTCCTCTCTGCGAGTCAGCAAGCTAAACCGTATGAATCTAGGCCATGGGACTCGTCTTTGGGGATTTATTTCTCATGTATTTTTCCAAATTCATTAAATGCTTAGAAGTATTTTCGGCTTTTGTAAGCGGTAGAGCAATTACATTCAACCATGGTGTAAGTCGTGCAGATTAATTATTTTACTGGACGTGTTCACTGGGCCGCTCTTCACCTTAAGGTGAACGTTGTTTCCATTGAGCTAATTATAAACCTAATCATGCGTTTCACGTTCAGGTCCGCTAAGGGAACCATCGATACGATAGTAACCGCTGGGCCAGTTTTGCTATTTTCACTGGGCGGGGGGAATCCAGATTTATTCTTCACCATCTGGTTACAGCCAATATTCAAAGCTTTATCAAGCTGTTTCCATTTCCCGATGTATCCTCGTGAGGCGAAAAGTTGCTGCATGAGGGTCATGGCTGTGCCTGGGCAATAGCTATATTGTGCAACTCTCTTCATTAATTATGAGTTTTCCATAGAATTTAGGGCAGGCCGCGAATATTCCAGTTCTTATTTGATGCGGCATTGTACATGTTTATATTTGTTACGCTTGTTATATCGAGAGACTTCTCAACAAAAACGTGCTGTGGTCGAGACTAACTTTTACCAAGATACTTTTCACTTGGGTGCAGTTTTTTCGCTTGTCGGGCTTTACTACTGGTCTTCACTTTTTAACTTTGTAGTAGCTCTTGCCCGTTTTTTTAACATTCAACCTTTGCTTCGTTTAAATTTAGCGACCAGTTTAACATTTATAACTCTTTCTTAAACAAATTGTATCATCTATTCTTAGGATCCTTTGAATTGATAAGCCTGGTTTAACGGTTATGCGTCCAGGACGCTAGTTATCTCCATTTTGTTGTACTATTTAACTGTATTTAAACAGTTTAACTATTAAAGCCTTGTTCTTATTTCCTAATGCTTGTATATTATGTTTTATTTGACGCAACCGATCCTTGCTCATTTTTTAGGGTGTAGGTTACAGTTCAAGTGAGTTCTATTCGCATTGTGAATATGAATGGTTTTTCTGTTATCGTGGTTGACAACTATAGTCCAGTCAATAGAAACATAAATTAGGGATTACCTTGCAAAAAGTCAGGGAAAGTTCTAATTTGGCATACTTGTAGAGTCGCATGTGCTAATCAACATACTAAGTTTGCGACCTTGAAAGGGCACCGCTCGCACCGCCATCTTGCTAAAAAGGTACCAAAAATCAGTTTTTCCTATATATTGAAAATGTTATGTTATTTTACTTTAATACTTAATTAATTAAATAAATGATTAAGAACCACCTCGCGAATATTTTAGTTCTAAGTCTATTAAAAGGAGTTGCAATTTACTAATTCGTTGAAATAAATAGTTATATGCCCTGTAAATATTTTATTTATCTGGAAGTATTAACAATTATTATGGCTAGCTCAAATTTCGATAAAGCATTTACTCTATCTCTCGGTTAGGTTCAATTGGGCTGAATGTATAATTTTTAATTTAACTGAATACGGATCTGTACTCCGCTTTCGTACTACTGCGCACAAGCAAATACTCAAAAGTAGGTCATATGTTATATTAAAATGGTTTCCGCTTGGCAATTGCGATAGTGAATTTCAAAATAAAGTGAAAATTTATCACAGTTCCACCGGTAAATATTTGAATTAAGCTGTTTTGCGGCATTGACATCATTTGTTTTTCTAGCATTTGTTAAAGGGGGCCCAGATCCACGCACCAATTGTTGTGGTTGGCGTCGTTTCAGGATCTAACTGTCACATAACCCCAAATTATGGAGTTGGGCTATTCTGCGGTCAGGATTAATTCTACAGCGATGAATATGGCTTGTATTGCCTTGGGCAGGACTGTTGGTACTCATCAATAAACTTTCCGGTGCTCACTTAGCTTAATTTTAGTAGTAAACAGTACCTGTTGTCGCCGTTCTTACATCGGGGCTTGAAGGCGAAGCTAGTCTCGTACTCGGACTGCTATAGCCTGGATGCTGCTGCAACTCCTCGGGCACGTCC
The DNA here is from genome assembly GCA_940337035.1 of Agriotes lineatus. Classification (NCBI taxonomy): domain Eukaryota; kingdom Metazoa; phylum Arthropoda; class Insecta; order Coleoptera; family Elateridae; genus Agriotes; species Agriotes lineatus. The sequence continues at coordinate 244,611 of CALNHX010000835.1, forward strand.
TCACATAGCTGCTTGCTGCTCTGGAGTCTTCCCCTCTGGGATGTCTCGACTCGTAGGCCTCCACGCAGAGATCGTAGCGGCTGCTTCCGAAGTTAGGTTATGGTCACCCGGGCTCGAAGAACTTTACAATTTTAGGTGTTGGATTTGGATGTAAATAACACCACACGACCACAAAATCGCACTGAATTGGCCGGTATAATTTTTATTGTTAAAATAATGTTTATGATATGAAAATTAACTTTATTTAGGAGTACATTTTGCAACATGTCAATTCTTACATTAATTCCATTGTTCTCCTTTTATCCGCTATAAACAATTGCTAGTTTCAATTTTACATAAAAACGGATGTGAATAAGTTCAAAATACTTACTTATAAATCTAACTTTGCCTAAAATCTACAAATTATGTACAAATACTTATTCTAATATTATGGTCCACATTTATAATTAGTTAATCAAGTCTTTGCGTCAATGCACGTTTGTTAATTTGCTTTAAACTGTTCACATAAGTCACTGCACTGATTAAATTTATGAGAGTACTTCCTTCACCAAGGTGTCTCTTGATTTCACTTGTCTAATTTTCCACACAATTTTAGTTCATCTGCTGTGTCCTTTTCTTGATTTTTATTAACCCTGGCTTTTTGCTTCTTACAATTTTCCATCAAATGCCTTAATTTCAGCCTTCTTAGCTGCTCGTTGCAACGTTTATTAGCTTATCTAGCTTTTACTACCTTTATTTTAAAACCCTGACAAATATTTCACTTTTTAACTCTTCTTGAATTATTCGCTTCAATTTATTGCCTTTGCAAACCATTTTGTAATTAATAGCTCGGCCATTACTTTGCACAAACCTCATATTTTAAATTTTATTTCACATTCAACTTAGATCCTTGTGAGAATTGAGCTTTGCTTAAACCGTTCTTTAATTAATTATACTGCTATTAATTGTCATCTCTTTACCAATGCATTCAATCTATTAAATTCAAAGTTTAGCCTCGCAGTTATATAAAATACCTCACCCTGAGCTTTAGTGAAATGTCCATTAGTTTGGCAATGCTATCAGAGTTGAGTTTGTAGAGGTTAATACAATCGCAATATCTCCTCCCCTCTGCTATCTAGGCTGAAAATAGTTATTACAAGAATTGTAGGAAACAAAATTTCCTACAACTTTTGTCTTAAACTTTTTTTGTCAGATGAGTAATTCATACGTTACAGCCACGCAAGGCGGAGCAAATTTTCGAAATTTGCGAAAACGCTCCAGTTTTCATCGAAATTTCGGTTAATATCTATTAATTATTATCTAGTTCAAGTTTTTACTCATTTCCACACCACCATCTGGTAGAGTAAACGGCGCGTTTTTTATGTGGTATCCCCAGTAGGCCTAATCCACGACTTAGTCTTTACTTATGTCTTCTAGTTCTTTTAGATACCCTAGATGATCCAGGCGACTGATCTCGACATCTTCTTGAGAATCGCTCACATTTTTTTTCGATTCTTTTTCAGCGGCTTCATCGTCATCGTCAAACGTCAGTAGTCTGTCAACTAATGTCTCGTTATCTTCAGCGTCTATCAACATCTATGGAACATTCTCGCAAGAGTCGCCATAACAAGATGTGCAGATAACAGAGCATTTCAAACCTGTTTTTCTGAAACCACACGCTCGACCACATCCCTCTTTACATTTGCATGAAATAAATTTTAGTAGTGCCTCAGGAGCAGGATCTTTTGTCGTTGTTAACGGAGTGCTCCGAATTTGCTTTTTTACCATCCTTATTCCTCTGGATTCTTTGTTATATCGTACCAATGCTGAACTTGGTGGTACGTCCGAAGAGAATGTTGACGTGCAGCTTCTCTTGTAGGTGATAAAGCAGCACGATTGAACTTACTTTTTGTAACGGATCTTGCAAAATTTTGAAAGCGAAGAGAATCCAAAGTGAAGTTTTCTTTTCGAACTCCGTAAAGCGCGATTAAGAAATTTTCCCCTGTGTTAGTTACGACTTCCGGAACGGCATTTGAAGACTTGTACAGTTTGGCTCAGGTATTCGTACTTTTGGGGTATATGTAGGAACATAATTTCCCTTGGTTGAACAAAGAAGACGTAGTGTCACAGCCGCTGAATGCATGTAAAAACAATATGTTGTCTCCATGCTGTAGACTTTGGGGAGAGTATATTTTTTCTACTGTTTTTTCTCTTCCTGGCTTTCGGAAGTAAATATTGGTGTGGGTTCTTGCTAGAGTTGTTAACAGAACTAGAAGATCTATGTCTTCTCCAAATATGAAATCGGAATCAAAAGATGAAGACATTCTGATCACTGTGTTGACGATCAATGTATCTGCATCTTCTGTAGCCTGTTTCACTGTGAAATTGGAGTCCTCGAATTTCTTCTTTAGAATCGGAATCAAGCAAATTTTAGTTTTTTCGTTGTCTAGAACCATCGACTCGTCGAAATGTACGTCTGCGGAAGCTTGCTTTTTTGACCGGCGAAGTATTTCTGCACTTTTCGTGCTCTTGGTAGCCGCATCAGTTGGGTACCCGTCAAAAACAATAACTTTATTGGAATCGTAATGTCTTTGGACGTACTACACGTAATTTGTGCAAATCGATCCGAACGATTGCTTGCAACGCCATACCACTTTATGTAACAAATATCCACCATCTATGACATGAACGCTGTTTCTGAATTGAATGCTATCTACAAGAGGCGAAACGCATTCCCTCCGCCCAAAATAGCGATAAAGGAAACGGGGCGAGTTCGAATTGAAGATACTCCTGTAACTCTTCGTCTGATTGTTTGGTAATACACATTCTTTGGAATAACAATAGTGGATCAACCGGAATTACAGTTTTTGCACTTCAAAAACTATCTCTCGATCACGCAAAGGAGTCTTTTTTTGTTTAATAAAAAAATTCTGGGTTATTTTTTCACTGCATAAAAACCAATGCTGCTTGAAATTTAATGTTTGCACAACCGATCGCAAAGATGTGGACAGCGCCACTGGGGCAGAATGCTTGCTCGATGTTTCAATGCAGTGATAAATTTTTCGCTCGTGTAATTTTTCATTCAGGCTTCAAGCACCGTCACAGAACTCAAGTTTGTTATGAACCGTGTACTTTTACCGTGGTTCCGTTTGACGCTTAATTGTATTAAAGTCTTCAAGCCCCTTTTTTTAACAGTACGCATTTCACCTTCATTCAAACTTTGTTCGCATATAAAACAAATATCTGCTGGAGCAGCCATAGCGAACGTACAACGCTCCTGGAATGCCTAGACCCACTAAATTCGTTCAAACCCAAGAACGGCAGATGTTCGAAAATGAGGGAGAAGGGATGGCAGACACTTCGTTCCTTGTATTGGCCCCAACCGAAAGAATTCTTCTACCTGCTTACTGAATCTTTTTTGCTTATTATGCTTCGCTCATGTTTCCAATGAGTATAAACTTGAATTAGATAACAATTAATAGATATTAACCGAAATTTCGACGAAAAGTGGAGCGTTTTCACAAATTTAGAAAATTTGCTTCGCCTTACTACGCTGTAACTCATGAATTATTCATCTGATAAAAAAAGTTTCAGACAAAACTTGAAACAATAAAGAAACCGACCTGCGATTAATTAATAAAACTAAGCAATGGTAGTAAAAATCGCACGGCAGCCCTGAAAACTCTTTAGTTACCGCGATGGCCCTAGCTAACTCAAATTTTGGCGGCCCTGGATCGTAGGTTCAAATCATCAGCTGTGTGCCCTGGAATGTCTTCAAAAAAAAAAAGGAAAGGAAATGGAAATGACCGCCAGAAATAAAAAGATTTCAAATAATAAGTGGAAATAAACTGCAAGTGACTAGCGTTTAATTAGTAAATAATAAAAAGTCTTGAAGTGTCAGTAGTAAATAAACAGAATAATTAAAATGCAAATAATGTGATAACAAAGTTGTGTACGTAAACTGAAGGTTGCGACACGCATAAAATCAAGAACCCCTTTCGGGTTACTTTAATATCTTTATCTACTCCAGTGGGATAAGTAACGCATTACGTCACTCATTTGACACTATTTCAGTTAGGTAATGAAGCTCATTACACCACTCAGTTATGTAGTGGTTTCATTACGCAACTCAGTTGCGTAATGACTTCATTACGTAACTGAAATGGTGTCAAATGAATGACATAATGACATTTGCCTACTAAAATATTTTTGAAGATGACATCTGACATTTCTCTTAATGCACTTTTCTCAATTTTAGGCAGTCGTAGATAAAATTTTGTACAATACATGTGTGATAGTGCATCATTAATATACTTGTGTGCTTACATAACTCGTGCTACGCACTCGTTTGTAACTTACACACACGTATATTAATGATGCTGTTATCCCACTTGTATAGTAAATAACTATTAACAACAAATCATTCGTGGGATAAGCTTATTACAGTCATTTAATAAAACCTTCTGTTAGGCTATTGAAAATAAAAAAAAAACGTGACTGTACCTTTTACAGAGGGTCGAAATACATCAAAATTGGAACTTTAAATACTGAGCATAATTAAATATAAGCATGAAAATTTAAATATTAAAACAAAAGCGTGTATGAAATTGAACATTACATGTTAATAATTGCGGAACGTGTGAATTTAAATTCCAAATAATTACGGGTTTAAAATGTATAAATGTAAAATCCAGGTATTGAAGATAATTTGAGATTTAATCCCGGAGTAGCACTAACTAACCTCGAAACATAAGCTGGACGTGAACTCCGTGGATGCGCCGAAAATTGCTGCCGAAGCATCCTCAAAAAGGCAGCAAAAGCAGAGCGCCAGCAGGTGTCGAAAATGCGATAAGGCAAGCGCCTTGGCCTCCGAGAAAAACTCGTGGCTGAAATTGGTAATTAAGAGCTAAGAAAAAATGTAATTACTATGCGAATAACAAAACAAAAAAGCGCCATCATACCTGATCATAATCAGCCCTTAGGAAACACAATGCTCATAAAAATTGGTTGAGCGCACGTAATTTGACTTAATTAAAATCAAGCCTTAGCCGCGCCGATGACGGTGGGCTTAGGTTAAGACAGCAAGTGCCTCTGACGAAAATTTCGTGCCCAAAAGAAAGCTTGCACTCTGATAAGAGATAGCGCGGGCCGAAAGGGCATCGCGCAAACGAAAGGAACTCGATACATGTACAAAATACGCTGGTTTGGAAAATTTAAGAATTTGAAATGCAAAGGATTTATAATTCAACTAAAAATATACAGGTTAAGCCTGACATAATTGGATAACTGGCGAAACAATTAGGCGAAGCCAAAATATTGTTTCAAACTTGTAGGCAATTTTGTTTCTCTACAATTATTGTAATAACTATTTTCAGCCTAGATGGCAGAGGAGAGGGATATATACGAAAAACCGATTTTTGCTACCATTTTGGCAAGTTAGCGGTGCGAGCGGCGCCCTTTCAAGGTCGCAAACTTAGTATGTCGATTAGGACATGCGACTCTACAAGTATGCCAAATTAGAACTTTCCCTGGCCTTTTGCAATATAGAATCTCTATTGACTCGCCTAACTAGTGCCCTTTTGTATTTTGCTTCAATTTAATTCATTGAATAACCTTAAAGGTCTTTGCCAGATCCTTACCCATGACAACAAAACGCCTAGAGTTTTGAACTAGAAAATTCAATAAATATGTTGTTCCATAAAAGTCTCTTGTGCGTTGACGTTTGAAATTCATATGGTTTTCAATTAATTTTTAGAAAATCTTCTATTCTGTTTACTGGTACTTTTAAAACTCCTTTATCTCCTTTGAAAACTTCAACCAATCAAATATTTTTAAAATTTCGTCTAATAACAATCAAGTATTAATGACTATTCAATTCACCTGTCAGCTGTCAAAAAGTGACCAATAAAAATCCAGAATTTTGAAGTTTCTTGACCAATCAAAAAAATATCAGTGGATATATCTTCCTAGAAGGTATTCAAGTGACTATTTTAAACAAATGTGATTTGTATTAGAAAAAATCGATATTAGTGTTCTGTTACTAAAGAAATTGCGTAGTTTGTTGCTAGATTTACTAAAAACTAATTTGAAATAGCAGTTTGGTTCATTGAATAGTCAGTAGTTATATCCCTAGTGCATTCTGTATATTCGAGTATTCGAGAAATATTCAAATTATACAAACTGCACGCGGAGAATATTGCAGGACTATTCCTCGAAGAAATGTCATCCTTTATATACCACACTATTCATTTTCAAAGAAATTTCTTGTGTGCTTAGCTGGTTTGCTCTTCTTCTCGCAACTATTCGATATTGCACTTGTGCAAATACCCAGGTATTTCACTAGTGCAAAATATTCGCTATATTCGACTCTGATTGGTTCAAATTTTGAAAATGGATTGATGGGATTGGTTCATATTATCTGAGGGGAATAGTCTCTCGAATGCCATTCTTAGTCAAAGTTAAGTAGCATATTTTTGCAGTGGTATCACTACTCATGTCCATTGCTCTTAGGATTAGGACTCGTGATACCACAGCAAAAATATTCGACATAACTTTGACTACTCATGGTATTATAAGTGAATATTTGGACATCTACAAATACTCGGGTATATTCGTATGTCAGTCTGACAACTAAGTTTGGAAATTGACAAATTCGAAAAATTTTTGCATTTTTTTCGGGATATAAATTGAATATAAGTGGTTCACGTTCTTCTATAATATGTCTAGTTTACTATCATTATTTTCTCTGTGTTAATCTTGAGGCCCATTCTTTATAATACAACTTTTCTTGTATAAGTTGTAATTTCTTTGTTAATAAATATATATCAGCAGTGACTTGCATATTATTTTAAATTATTTTTAGGCAATACGGCTCGACTAGCCAGTCATCACATTATAATTTTGTTTTTCTTCTTGGCCATTTTAATTAAAATTTTATCTGCCGGAATTTTTTTCTCCTATTAAAATCTTCCTGAACCGACAATACAAGATATACGGCCATAGTTGTACTAACTTGAAGAGTTTCTTAGATATCTTATAAATCCAATGTTGCCATCTATTTAGTTTTGTAGTTTAGCCTCTTTCTTTTTCTACTCTTGATTAGGTTAGCTTTATGAAAGAAGTATTTACATAGATGATTTCCGAGGCTTTCACGGCCATTGTCCACGGTCCAATCCTGGAAGTCGTTTTTTACTTAAGTATGTACATAATTTTTACTTTCTCTTTTATCTGCTTTTCCGATATTCCTTGCGTTTTTCCTTTTCTGGCACTTTTTTCTGGTTTATTTCTTAATCAGAACATTTATTGTTTTCCACCTTGAATAAGAATACAATCCACTGTTATTCTTAAATTGCAGTTAGACATTTGTTATATAACCCTTTTTCGAACGGTTATTACAATTAGTAAATTGGATATCTACTCTATTGCTTAGTTAACAGAAGTAGTATCGAGAGTAATGTATTAAACAATTACCTTGTTGCTTTTGAATTACTTTCAAAATTGACATATCTCACTTATGAAAATATATGATTGAAATTATGTCACTTGGCTATTACTTAAAATTACCTCGGCTAGTCAGTTTATTGAGCAAATAAGAATCTACCTTCCTCAGCTGAATGAGTAAAGGTTATAATAATGAATCTCTTTATAATTGAATACTGAATTACAAAATTATTATTGTATTGACTTCTTTGTCAATCACACTCCTTAGTACTTTTAATAGAACCTTCTTTTAAGTTATATTGTATTATTATTCTTGGTTTGACATTACAATCAATCAAAACTAAATGTTGCCAAAATATTTAATCAAATTATTTTTTCCAAATTGAGGTTAAAATTAATTACAGATATCTAGACGAAACTGATATAATTTCTACTTATATTGGACGAAAACGTCGAGTACCCGAATCAAAGCAAATTTAGAAAACTTGATATTCTAAATTGCGCTATAATCCTAAATTACAATGCTTCAAGCACCGTCACAGAACTCAAGTTTGTTATGAACCGTGTACTTTTACCGTGGTTCCGTTTGACGCTTAATTGTATTAAAGTCTTCAAGCCCCTTTTTTTAACAGTACGCATTTCACCTTCATTCAAACTTTGTTCGCATATAAAACAAATATCTGCTGGAGCAGCCATAGCGAACGTACAACGCTCCTGGAATGCCTAGACCCACTAAATTCGTTCAAACCCAAGAACGGCAGATGTTCGAAAATGAGGGAGAAGGGATGGCAGACACTTCGTTCCTTGTATTGGCCCCAACCGAAAGAATTCTTCTACCTGCTTACTGAATCTTTTTTGCTTATTATGCTTCGCTCATGTTTCCAATGAGTATAAACTTGAATTAGATAACAATTAATAGATATTAACCGAAATTTCGACGAAAAGTGGAGCGTTTTCACAAATTTAGAAAATTTGCTTCGCCTTACTACGCTGTAACTCATGAATTATTCATCTGATAAAAAAAGTTTCAGACAAAACTTGAAACAATAAAGAAACCGACCTGCGATTAATTAATAAAACTAAGCAATGGTAGTAAAAATCGCACGGCAGCCTTGAAAACTCTTTACTTACCGCGATGGCCCTAGCTAACTCAAATTTTGGCGGCCCTGGATCGTAGGTTCAAATCATCAGCTGTGTGCCCTGGAATGTCTTCAAAAAAAAAAGGAAAGGAAATGGAAATGACCGCCAGAAATAAAAAGATTTCAAATAATAAGTGGAAATAAACTGCAAGTGACTAGCGTTTAATTAGTAAATAATAAAAAGTCTTGAAGTGTCAGTAGTAAATAAACAGAATAATTAAAATGCAAATAATGTGATAACAAAGTTGTGTACGTAAACTGAAGGTTGCGACACGCATAAAATCAAGAACCCCTTTCGGGTTACTTTAATATCTTTATCTACTCCAGTGGGATAAGTAACGCATTACGTCACTCATTTGACACTATTTCAGTTAGGTAATGAAGCTCATTACACCACTCAGTTATGTAGTGGTTTCATTACGCAACTCAGTTGCGTAATGACTTCATTACGTAACTGAAATGGTGTCAAATGAATGACATAATGACATTTGCCTACTAAAATATTTTTGAAGATGACATCTGACATTTCTCTTAATGCACTTTTCTCAATTTTAGGCAGTCGTAGATAAAATTTTGTACAATACATGTGTGATAGTGCATCATTAATATACTTGTGTGCTTACATAACTCGTGCTACGCACTCGTTTGTAACTTACACACACGTATATTAATGATGCTGTTATCCCACTTGTATAGTAAATAACTATTAACAACAAATCATTCGTGGGATAAGCTTATTACAGTCATTTAATAAAACCTTCTGTTAGGCTATTGAAAATAAAAAAAAACGTGACTGTACCTTTTACAGAGGGTCGAAATACATCAAAATTGGAACTTTAAATACTGAGCATAATTAAATATAAGCATGAAAATTTAAATATTAAAACAAAAGCGTGTATGAAATTGAACATTACATGTTAATAATTGCGGAACGTGTGAATTTAAATTCCAAATAATTACGGGTTTAAAATGTATAAATGTAAAATCCAGGTATTGAAGATAATTTGAGATTTAATCCCGGAGTAGCACTAACTAACCTCGAAACATAAGCTGGACGTGAACTCCGTGGATGCGCCGAAAATTGCTGCCGAAGCATCCTCAAAAAGGCAGCAAAAGCAGAGCGCCAGCAGGTGTCGAAAATGCGATAAGGCAAGCGCCTTGGCCTCCGAGAAAAACTCGTGGCTGAAATTGGTAATTAAGAGCTAAGAAAAAATGTAATTACTATGCGAATAACAAAACAAAAAAGCGCCATCATACCTGATCATAATCAGCCCTTAGGAAACACAATGCTCATAAAAATTGGTTGAGCGCACGTAATTTGACTTAATTAAAATCAAGCCTTAGCCGCGCCGATGACGGTGGGCTTAGGTTAAGACAGCAAGTGCCTCTGACGAAAATTTCGTGCCCAAAAGAAAGCTTGCACTCTGATAAGAGATAGCGCGGGCCGAAAGGGCATCGCGCAAACGAAAGGAACTCGATACAGGTACAAAATACGCTGGTTTGGAAAATTTAAGAATTTGAAATGCAAAGGATTTATAATTCAACTAAAAATATACAGGTTAAGCCTGAAATAATTGGATAACTGGCGAAACAATTAGGCGAAGCCAAAATATTGTTTCAAACTTGTAGGCAATTTTGTTTCTCTACAATTCTTGTAATAACTATTTTCAGCCTAGATGGCAGAGGAGAGGGATATATACGAAAAACCGATTTTTGCTACCATTTTGGCAAGTAGCGGTGCGAGCGGCGCCCTTTCAAGGTCGCAAACTTAGTATGTCGATTAGGACATGCGACTCTACAAGTATGCCAAATTAGAACTTTCCCTGGCCTTTTGCAATATAGAATCTCTATTGACTCGCGTAACTAGTGCCCTTTTGTATTTTGCTTCAATTTAATTCATTGAATAACCTTAAAGGTCTTTGCCAGATCCTTACCCATGACAACAAAACGCCTAGAGTTTTGAACTAGAAAATTCAATAAATATGTTGTTCCATAAAAGTCTCTTGTGCGTTGACGTTTGAAATTCATATGGTTTTCAATTAATTTTTAGAAAATCTTCTATTCTGTTTACTGGTACTTTTAAAACTCCTTTATCTCCTTTGAAAACTTCAACCAATCAAATATTTTTAAAATTTCGTCTAATAACAATCAAGTATTAATGACTATTCAATTCACCTGTCAGCTGTCAAAAAGTGACCAATAAAAATCCAGAATTTTGAAGTTTCTTGACCAATCAAAAAAATATCAGTGGATATATCTTCCTAGAAGGTATTCAAGTGACTATTTTAAACAAATGTGATTTGTATTAGAAAAAATCGATATTAGTGTTCTGTTACTAAAGAAATTGCGTAGTTTGTTGCTAGATTTACTAAAAACTAATTTGAAATAGCAGTTTGGTTCATTGAATAGTCAGTAGTTATATCCCTAGTGCATTCTGTATATTCGAGTATTCGAGAAATATTCAAATTATACAAACTGCACGCGGAGAATATTGCAGGACTATTCCTCGAAGAAATGTCATCCTTTATATACCACACTATTCATTTTCAAAGAAATTTCTTGTGTGCTTAGCTGGTTTGCTCTTCTTCTCGCAACTATTCGATATTGCACTTGTGCAAATACCCAGGTATTTCACTAGTGCAAAATATTCGCTATATTCGACTCTGATTGGTTCAAATTTTGAAAATGGATTGATGGGATTGGTTCATATTATCTGAGGGGAATAGTCTCTCGAATGCCATTCTTAGTCAAAGTTAAGTAGCATATTTTTGCAGTGGTATCACTACTCATGTCCATTGCTCTTAGGATTAGGACTCGTGATACCACAGCAAAAATATTCGACATAACTTTGACTACTCATGGTATTATAAGTGAATATTTGGACATCTACAAATACTCGGGTATATTCGTATGTCAGTCTGACAACTAAGTTTGGAAATTGACAAATTCGAAAAATTTTTGCATTTTTTTCGGGATATAAATTGAATATAAGTGGTTCACGTTCTTCTATAATATGTCTAGTTTACTATCATTATTTTCTCTGTGTTAATCTTGAGGCCCATTCTTTATAATACAACTTTTCTTGTATAAGTTGTAATTTCTTTGTTAATAAATATATATCAGCAGTGACTTGCATATTATTTTAAATTATTTTTAGGCAATACGGCTCGACTAGCCAGTCATCACATTATAATTTTGTTTTTCTTCTTGGCCATTTTAATTAAAATTTTATCTGCCGGAATTTTTTTCTCCTATTAAAATCTTCCTGAACCGACAATACAAGATATACGGCCATAGTTGTACTAACTTGAAGAGTTTCTTAGATATCTTATAAATCCAATGTTGCCATCTATTTAGTTTTGTAGTTTAGCCTCTTTCTTTTTCTACTCTTGATTAGGTTAGCTTTATGAAAGAAGTATTTACATAGATGATTTCCGAGGCTTTCACGGCCATTGTCCACGGTCCAATCCTGGAAGTCGTTTTTTACTTAAGTATGTACATAATTTTTACTTTCTCTTTTATCTGCTTTTCCGATATTCCTTGCGTTTTTCCTTTTCTGGCACTTTTTTCTGGTTTATTTCTTAATCAGAACATTTATTGTTTTCCACCTTGAATAAGAATACAATCCACTGTTATTCTTAAATTGCAGTTAGACATTTGTTATATAACCCTTTTTCGAACGGTTATTACAATTAGTAAATTGGATATCTACTCTATTGCTTAGTTAACAGAAGTAGTATCGAGAGTAATGTATTAAACAATTACCTTGTTGCTTTTGAATTACTTTCAAAATTGACATATCTCACTTATGAAAATATATGATTGAAATTATGTCACTTGGCTATTACTTAAAATTACCTCGGCTAGTCAGTTTATTGAGCAAATAAGAATCTACCTTCCTCAGCTGAATGAGTAAAGGTTATAATAATGAATCTCTTTATAATTGAATACTGAATTACAAAATTATTATTGTATTGACTTCTTTGTCAATCACACTTCTTAGTACTTTTAATAGAACCTTCTTTTAAGTTATATTGTATTATTATTCTTGGTTTGACATTACAATCAATCAAAACTAAATGTTGCCAAAATATTTAATCAAATTATTTTTTCCAAATTGAGGTTAAAATTAATTACAGATATCTAGACGAAACTGATATAATTTCTACTTATATTGGACGAAAACGTCGAGTACCCGAATCAAAGCAAATTTAGAAAACTTGATATTCTAAATTGCGCTATAATCCTAAATTACAATGCTTTCCACTAATTTTGTCGTACCAAACTTGTTAATAAAAATACACTAGCCTTCACGAAGACTCACTTGTACCTTGAGTGTATTTTCTATCAGCTCCTAACTGATTGGTAGTCGTCAAAAACCTCCCTTGAGTTGTTAAAGACCCAAAATAGCTCGTTGTAGCTCTCGTACCTCTTAATACATTGATAAACGGTAGTACAGCATGCCACAATCACTCTCACTTTCACTTAAGTACCAATTACCACCTCAAATGGTTGCAAACAATCTTGAAATTATAATATGAATAATAATTGTGACGTTTGGTCAAATTTGATCGTGAAGAAGGCTATCTTGCTATTACGTACCAAACATACAATATTACTCGTACAATTAAAGGAAAGTCAGCCCTTAACGTGACTTATTAAACGTAGATTATTCAAAATTGAAGAAGTTTTTTCACTTGCAGTAAACAACCCCTTGGTTGCCTATTGCTACTACCACCAGTAATCTATCACCAACTGTTATCACATGATACCCTTTAGATATCTGGATATTAATATTGAATTAATTAAGCATCCACACAGCATGCTACATTACACATTATCAACTACAATATTACAGTTACTTGTCGTTTGCGAAAGCTTAGAATGTTGCTATAATTTTTTTAAGAATCTGACTTAACGAATAATTCTTGTAGTTTTTCTTTTTGAAAAACGAAGCATCCGTTTAAGTAACTAGGAATGCTTAAAAAATGCACCAGGAAATAGTTCACTTGGTCTTTTTACACTGATAAACTGAATTTATAGACCACTCATGAAACAGCGGAACAAAATCCGTAAATATATGGAAACTATTTTCTTAAATTTAACTTCGGGTTGGTGCACCTGATCTAGTTTCTAAAATATTTACTTGTTCACCATATTTTTAAAAGTCACAGAACTGATTTTATATTAACATAGACGAAAGCAGCAAATTAGTGCAACAACAGTAAATTTCCACTTTGATGACTTGTTATATAAACGGAAGCGCAGTCGCTTTGACCTTTGGAGATCAAAGAACAGACGTCCAATATTTCCCGAGCAATCAAAGTATGAACCTGCAGATATTCAGAAAAGGCAGTATTCTGCAGACATGATGTTTGAACTGCTACCGGAATGCATTAAGGCTAGACTTCTAAATTTCCTTGGATCGTTTAGTAAGTCTTCTGCAATAACAAGATAAGCTATGAGAAGATTAATAGATTGTTGTAAACGTGAGTTTACGTCACGTGCTCGCTGTTAGAGCTAATGTGCCTAACGATTTTCTGCTGGCGTTATTAATGTCAGTGCTAATATCCACGACATAACTCCTACTTCTCGAAAGGCTTTAAATAAGGTTTTCTGCTATCGTGTATATTCAAATGATCGAGCACGTTATTGCATTCTAGTTTTTAATCATTTTTAATTATCATGCAGGGTAAGCCTTGAAACATTAATTTTACTGTTTCAAACTTTAAAAATCCATTTTATTGTGTAATATCTCAGGGACAGTATTATTCTAATAAACTGATAGTTAATTTATAGGAGGTGTGATGCTTCAAAATTGAATTTAAAAACTGCTTCTGTAAAGGAGTTCACCCATTATAATATTAGATGTCTAAAGGTCAATTACAAATAAGGTTAGATTTCAGTTCTGACAGCCTTTCCCTTAGTATAGGGTTAGTGCTTCATAATTTATGATAAATACCTTCTAATTGAGGGGTAAAGAGCTACATTCTAACCTTTTCCTTATTTGCTAATAATAATTACACAGGACGTAGTACGAAGATCACTAATCATCAAACCTACCTACCTCTATACAAAACACGTTTCGTTCCACATTTTGCACCACTACATTATAATAAAATTATTGGCTAGGAATAAATGTCGGAATTTTAAATGGTAAAGCACTTCAGTATTTGAAAACTTTATTTCACACATGAAAGATAAATAAAAACCAACAATCCCGGAAGCCTTGAAACAAGATAATACTCGACTGCACAACGCACTCCTAGCTAAAGATTTTCGAAAAATGTTCAGGTAAATATGTCGTTTTATTCGATTTTGTACATGCTTTGCTCTATCAAGTGTTCCTCTTCCTCGTAAGCACAATATCTGAATTTGTAGAATGTTCCTAGTTTTTGATTAAAGAAGCAGTAGTTTAATAAGAGGAGCACACTTGAGCAAAAATTTAAGGAGTGTAGTGACTTATTATATTAGCGAATTAGTTTGAATCACGTAAATGTTCTAATGCGATTACGTGTGCGTTAGCTACATTAAATAACTGAACTATGATGTATAATTGACCTAAAAGCAAACACTGTAGTTGAAGTTGGATCTTCTTTATCTAGAAGATCGCCTGACTACGTTTTCTGTCAAAGTACTATAAATTATGACGTTCTGCACACTTATATATACACTGTAATGGTATACTGCCTACAGCAATTATGATTGCCTAAGTAACAGAATGAATACTGTCAACATGAGCACAGAATTGAATATTTTATTTATTGCAAGATAATCAGTATTTTACTTTAATAAGTGCACTTGATGTGAGCAGCAGTAACCAACAATTTGGTGGAAAAAAGTTAGCATGAGATGAGGCAGATTTCAGAAGAGTTACTTTCAGAGTTTCAGATATGATAAATGTTCAGAAGGACCAATGCAATTTAATTTGTAACTGGCGGATTTGAGCTTAGTAACGTCAAACATAATGTGAATAAAAAGATACAGAATGACTTGTTAAGTACAGATATTGCAGGAGCGTTATGTAGTAAAAGTGTATAAGCCAGCAAACGGCAACTTAACTGAAAGGGAAGAAACAGTGCTAGCAGAGCAATAATTGCAATAGATCACTGAAAAAATGTGAGGCAACCGATCGAAAGATAATTAGTGAGATGCTATAAGAACTCAAGCCTATCAGTGCAGTATAAACCAAAGTGAAAATTAAAAGCAGAGCAAAGTTTTGTGCTATTTACTCCAAGAAAAAGACAATTTAGTGAAAATGCAAAGACATGGAATCAAAATTGTAGTTCATAAGTTCAAACATGTAATCAAACCTAATTTATTTTAAGCAATTCTAAATCTAGTTGCTTAGTTACGAGATAGTCAATTGTCATTATTAATCAAACAACCTCATTTTGGGGGCAAATTGAGCTCCACATTTATTGGTCTTTTGCGAAGCCAGTTTTGTGTTAAACTTATTCATCAAGTTGTCGTTCATCTGTGGAGGTAATTTTTCCAAGTGTATTAGCCCCCAAGATAGTGCAATTAGGCCAGCAAGTTTCCACCTGGTGCATCGGTGAGTGCGAGCCTACGTCGGTGACCATTTTGAGGCACTTCCAGACATCGGAAGGCAGATCTTCTTGTGCTACATGGAAAGGAGGTCCACAGCTATCCCTGGGTAGAAGAATTAGAACTACAAGGCATATCCAAGCGGGTATTTGCCGTGGCCTCCTTCCAGTGTGCCAACCAACAGCGGAACATTTTCAAAGAAGGTAGGATTTCATAAAAAGTAGGAGCAGCAGCCTCTTAGAAACTGGGGTTCGTCAAGAATAGACCTTTTCCGAGAAGTTCAACGTGTTTCCAGGGTGCCAGATCCATCGAGCTTCGAATAATTTAGATGGCGTCCCTAAAAAGTGCGATTTGAGGCGGCAGTTGTAGTTTTTGTAGGAAATTGAACAAAAGCGAGTCACTAGAAACAAAACGAGGTCACCCGTTGCTACGTCACAGAATTGATCGTATTTACTTGATGTATTCCTGCCATTTTGGTGTTTAAAATTCAACTTTACGATATTTTTGCACTGTCAGTTGAGAACAGTACATTTGCACTAATATCAGAAAGTAATTGTCATACAACAAATAATTTGTCATAGAAATGTTTCTACTTAATTTTGTGAACCGACCTCCTGAGTTAAGGATTGTTTCATGTTCACCGGAGCTAAGCCCTAATTTATTGCAAATAGGTAAAATAAGGAAAGGGCAATAAACCATCTATTTTTTGTAATTATTATTACATTACTTCTATTTGCCCTGAGTTTGGCAGGCAATTGTCAATTGAAACTTTCATCTCATAAAGTGTAGTATCTTTCGCCCTACTTAAAAATTTTATATTTTATTTAAAACCCCATTTTAAGCGAGGGTACTATTACAATATTTATTACGATCAAATACTGCACACTATCTCATAATTGCGGTTCTACTTATTATTAAACATAAAAAGGAACTGTTATGAAAAAGAGCTGTCATAAACAGTAAAGAAGTTTTTACATTGTAGGTAATAAGCTGTGTTCTCAAAACAGTTGACGGAAGCATTATGTGGCTTATCATGTTTTCGTACGAAATTTTATATCGTAGTATAAATTTGTAGAAGGTTGAATAGTGTATCTTTAAAGCACTCTCAGATATTAAGAAATAACTAACCCGTTATTCTCACGTCTATAATAAAAAGGACTGACTATAACTGAAGGTTTATTTCAATCTCGAACACAATTTATAGGCATCCCAATTCTATACTCAGTGATTTTTTAAAATAAACTTCTAATAAATATCCAGATGAATTTGCAACAACCTTTTTCAGAAGTTTGTAGCAAATCGTTGGCACGATTGCATTTCAATTTCAACAAAATTTCTACAAACTCTCAAGAAGTTTTGCAGGACACTTTTTAGCTAATTTGCTAAAATTTTCAGCAAGTAAACCATTGCAGCTACACTATTCTTGTACTTTGAAACGTTTCATGAATGTTTTCATTAAGTGAATTCTCTATAGAAGTTTAGGATTTTATTTCGTGAATAGAATGTCGTTTTGTTCTTGACAAGGTAAATAAGTGACGGCGAAATTATTAGAAACCCGTCAGCTTCAGAATACACCAGCTTACAAGGCTGAGCCTGAGCCATCCCTAATTATCAGAATTTTCGCTTTGCTGAAGTGCTATTAAAATGCAGAAAGCTTTAAATAAGCGAAGACCTTGAAAGGCTCCGTTTGTAGTTAAAGAAAACAATGAATTGCGTTCGATCTAGATTGAATAAGTTAAACGTCCTGAAAATATTAGCATACGTAAAGGTGTCTTTATGTATAGTTCTACATGATCCCATCTCCATTTTACTCATTTACCATCAGCAACCAAATGAACTTTCAATTTGTCGAGCAATGGCTTATACATTTATTAATCGCCGCTCAATGGCAATTTCCTTTAATTTCTGTCCTAATAATTGTTTGATGGAAGCGCAGTTGTCCTTATACCACTTAACAACAACATTTAAATACTTTAACGGTACATGTCCCATAACTAAATCTCCCTAATTCGTAATATTAATCATCACGAAGATTCCTTCAGCAAATTGCAAATTTACCACCGCCCTCGCTGTAGCCAAATTATGTCTCTAAGAAACGAATGTATTACGCAATTTCAACGAAACCCTGTTGTAAAATGCAAATTTAGGCAGTGGGTGTTAAAATTAGGTCTCAGATGATATATGGAGGTGCAAGTTAATTTAACTGCGTCGAGAACGGAAAGAGTTGTTTCTAAGTTTTTTATTTCTTAACCCTCCGTTTCGTGGGTTGGCCTACGAGGTACAGTAGAAACGAAATTTTGTTGTAACTGTGGTAAGAAATTTCTTAAATTTTCTAGCTCAGCTTTATCTTCTACTGAGAGATAGGTAATTCCCGTATACCATATGTAAGTACCATTGTGATGTATAGAGCTCAGAATATTCCCTTCTTCTGTAAAATCGTCCTTAAAATACAAGAAAATAGTTCAAGGGTAACCACAGAAGAGCAACCCCAAACCTCACCTGCCAGACGACAAGGACATTGCAAATACTGCAAGAATCGAAGATTCCACTAACACTAAATTATGGAATAACTGTATTTGTTTGCAACGTGTGCAAAGGTGCTGCCAATAGCACGCCAGAAAATTTCAATAGTTGACTTTAGAAATCGATATTTTGTGTAACACAAACACTTTGTGTGTGTCATTTTCTGCTTTTATAATCACTGTGTCGTTAGTTTACTCTGGTAATTATTTAAGTTATATTTTTTCTATTACATATCCTACATCGCTTCACTATGTCACAACACGTGTTCCAGGAATTACCTGGTGGTATGGCAAAGTTTTCTAGCTAGTTCAGGTTTGGGTTGTCCTAAAGCGCCACTGGTTCGAGTCGGTTCTAAATAAAAAAACCTACAGGTGTTGGTGTAAATACCTAAACCACATAGTTGATTCATAAAGCAGTACGTTATTATAAAAAGTTAGGGGAATAACTTTTAATCCTGATATAATTTTAACAAATCAAGCCAACAACAAAAAGTAAACGAAATCTAATTGCTTAAATAATGGGATTGCATGGTAGCTGTGGAAAACAAAAGTGTTGTTATGACAACTATTAACACAGATGTCAAAACGAAATCATCTGAAATTTAAGCAGACATTCTGTGAATTTACGATCACCAAGTTCACCTGATCTTAACGCAGAGGATTAGTGGCTGTGAACTTATTAAAAATAAATTGTGTTTACAATACGCCATCAACACTGCACGAATTAAAAGACGATGTTAGGGGGCAAAAGGGTGCAATTCAACCACAAATGTTACATAATGAAGTAAAATTCGGGTGAAAGGTTGGTAATCTTACACCAACAAAATAAAGGTCATATTCAGAATTTGCGGTAACCAGTTTGGACCATTCAAAATTCCATTATTTAAGCAATTAAATCTCGCTTACTTCTTGTTATTAGCTTAATTTGTTATAAATATATAAGAAGCTGAAATATATCCCTTACTTTCTGATAACCTTGTATATCTCTGCGTAATGTTGAAGAGAGCAAAAACGAATCTGCGAAATGTTACACTCATATGAATTAGAATACAGATTATGAAATGGGTAAGTTTGTACGTTTTACCTCTCCGAATTTAACTTTTGTCCAGGTAATTAATTCTGGTCATTGACGACTTTCATTAATTTAGGAAAGGCTCAAACCGTTTATTAATTTCTACCTCGGATAAGCTCAAATCGGAGAAAATGTTCACTCAAACTCTAATATATATATGGTCAGGAAAACACAGTTTATAAACCAACGGTATAATGTTTTTAACTAGATTGTACAAAATTAGGCTTAATCTTACGGACTGCTATGTACATTAATAAAATTAATAATTTCCTCTGGGGACGTGTTTATTCCGTTTCTTGATGAACGGCGGGCCACTCAGTAGGTAAGAATCGGTGGCGACGACTTTTCACCTGGAGCGAAGTATAGTCGCTGCCCCGCAGTATAACTTCTGGCTGCCGTGGTGCTGCAGTTTTGTTTACGTTCCGGACTGTCACAAACATACGCATGAAATATAATGTTTATATTATACCTGTGGTTAATATGGAGGTGTATTTGTGGGGTGTGTCCGTAATATTGTCTTGTGGCGGAAGTACGTTACTCATAACGTAACTGCGCCGTGAATTGGAACCTGGTGAAATTCGCTCACTTTAGCTGGCAAATAGATTTGATAACTCCGGTCTTGGCTTACGGCGAGGACATCTACGTTCGGGTTGAAGTGACGCCTTTGGGTTCCAGGAAGATGTCGTCGGAAGTAAATTGTTGACCCTCCAAGTAAATTAATGAATTATATTATTTTGTTTGTGCCGCCTTTGTGCGATACAAACAATATGATTCTTACAGGTACGGTTATTAATGGGTTTCGGGGACGTGGGGCTTTGAATTAACAGAAAAATTAGTTAAGAGACAGATAAACGCTATCCCATTCTAACGCATAAGTTAGGTACTGGTAGAAACGTTAAGAGACGGATAAACGATATCACATTCTAACGCCAGGAGAGGATTTGAAGGAAGGGAAATTCAGAGACTCAAGTCAGACTGCTGGTCGGGACCGATGGATTCAAGTGACTTCAAACGGTTGCGGAGTCTTCTTATATACTCTTCGGGCGGCTTTATCGGCACAGCGGCTCTGGGTAACATTGCGTGGGAGGCGACGCAGGGGTTGCTTCTTCGTGTCTTCGTGCATAGCGGGTGCGTAAATTGCTAATATCAGTTCGAGTGCCGGATAGATGTAACGCTGGATTGGGCGATGTCCAAATTAAATAAATTTTTAGTGTATAATTTTAAATTTTCTGCAGAAGCTGCGCAGTTTGATAACAATTTAAGGAAACAACCTTGCATGCTTTTATCAAAAATTCATTTACTTTCTGCATTCCATAATGCTCAAACCGAGTGTTGAGTTATATTTAAATTTTCCAAACACAGTGTTCACCCGTTTAGGGGTGCATATTCCGGCTTCTGTTTTAATATGTTAAATTTGTCAACATGTTACCCTCATTAACGTTCCGTCGGGGGCAACTGATCTGACAGGCACAGCGCGGCAATTTTGCTATCTCGTGCCACCGCTAGGAGGCGTTGGAATCTATCAAACATAGTAGCTGACTATTTTGGTATGCTATATACAACCCTGCCACTTATTTTGAGTTTGGCCTTCAATAGTGAAAACTATTGAAATTTTGTTTAGAGAAGCTCATTGCGCCCGAACTCGTCACATTTTTCAAGGTACGTATTTTCGAAATATTTGCATAAAAATCATCTATTACGTTTGCTTGATGTCTAAATACTGTAAAGGTTTTTAATAATTTTCTAAAAATACCTTGATTTATCAATCTGGACTATCCGGTACATTGCGCCCAAACATGTAAATAACTTTTTTTCTTTTAATTTGTTTCAGGTCAAATCAATGTTTTTTGCAGAAACTTTTGTTTTCTTTTATTTTGACTTATCTAATAATGATGCTCACCACTTGCAGTTGTATAATTAAACCTAATTATGTTTTTTTGGAAGTGTGCCTATCAAGCACATTGCGGCCGAACTCGGCGGTCAAAATATTGCGCCCGAAGGAAGGTTAACACTCAATTTTTAACATTACAATAAAATGGGAAGTTCATAATTTAGGAAATATAATCGTAGTTACTTCAACACTAGTTCAATTTTCAACTTTATAATAATTTTATGTAAGTATACAGGTTTTAATTGAAGTGAATCTATTCGCTAATCTGTGTTTTTTATTCCCTTTCAGAAATGTAAACCAAATTTTAAAATTTTTATTAACAACTGATGAAGAAACCATAAGTTGCAAAACGTCTTGTAATTTTTTAAAATATTAAATATGTTACGACTTATTAATGTTTTATTCTTCGAATAATTGAAATCATGCATTATTAATACAAAACATATTTTGAATTTTTTTGACATTATTTATCTCCATAAACTATAACTTTAGATTTCTAAATGTCAATTCACAATTTAAATTGGTATTATATGTACACAGTTCTATTTGTGTTATAAGCTAGTAATAAATTGAGTGAAGAGCGCCGTCTGTGCGGTTTTATTGCAATACTGTACTAGCGCACGTGACCCAATTGCTATGAGTATTATAAGAAAACCCAGCGAAAGCGGATAATGGGACAGTCACATTCGCATAGAGATCTAAATTATGTTAAAACGCAAAAACCCAAGGCTTGTATGCTCGAGGTAGTTTCCACACACTTTGAGTAGCTTTTTAAGGCGATTACAAATAGTTTTTAATTGGCTCCAGTATTCCCTCGCATAAACATTACTTCTAAACCAAAACGTGGTGGAACGTGTCTTTAGAAAGTTGGTTGCGGCCAACCATCGTGAGCAATGCTGTCACTCTAAAGATTCAAAGAACTAAGCTAATCATGAAAGCTAAAAGTGAACACGTCATTGTGACTACAGATTTCGGGAATTCTCTTAATACCATTAGCCAGAAAGTCGACAGCGCCAACCGTAGCTAGAAACGCTTGTATATAGCAGCAACTACACCAATGGTATTTTCACAGTACCTGGAGGATATATAGCAAAGTCTTAACCTGAAGAAGCTATGCAAGGAAGTCGTCCAGACAAATGAGCAAGTTGGGGTGTTACGTTATACCCTCTTGTCCCATAAATTTTAGCATTTCTGGTTTAATGTTGTAATGTCTGGATGATTTCTCTGTTTTCAGTATATGTAGTGCATCATCTATCTTTTTCCTTTGTAGTTCTAAAGAGTATTCTGTATATCCTCGTAGGATTCTGAGTGTGGGTTCAACCTCATTGGTTTCCATATCTTGGCTTCCCAGCAGTTCCTTGACATTTTTCATCAACCTGCTTCCAATTTCTTGCTCTGTTTTAATCAATTTTCCTGTTTTGTCCTTAATCTATTGCAATTTTGATTGCGTCTTTCTCCTTAGTCCTCTTAGAATATTTTATAGCATTTTCCCGTTTCCTTCGCTGTGCTTTTCCATTTTATTACCGAATTCCACCCATGCATCGGTTTGCGCTCTTTTAACTTTACCTTTTTGTGTCTTATATTCTTCATACAGTTCTGTCACTTTTGTTTGTATATATTTTGTCCATAGTATTTTTAGTTTTTAATGTCGGTTCTGATTTCTACATTCCACCATTTTATCGGTTTCCTTCTGCAATCTTTTTTGGTTATTCCGCACTCTCCACTGCCGATATTGCTATTTCCTTGAAGTTTTCCTACAGTGTCTCAATAGTTTCCGACGTTAAATAACTTTCCCGTTTCTTACTTTCTATTACTATCTGTTTGTTATACTCCAATCTCGTTATTCTTGCTGTAACCTCCATTTTTCTACTTAATTGGTTGTCCGCATTGTGTTTCATTGTTTGTGCTTTCAGTCGTGCCTCTACCAGATAGTGGTCACTTCGTATTGAATGTTGTCTTTTTACATTTACGTCTTTTAATTGGCCCTTTTCTGTTTTTCCTACCAGTACTAAATCAATGCTTGACTTTTCTTTTTGGCTCTCGTGTACATATATATTTCTTTATGCTGAAAAAGCGTGATAACAACTATCATGTCTTTCAATATGCAGAAATCTATTATCCTTTGCCCATTACTGTTTAAAAAGTTTTCTCTAAATTTTTCAACCGTTGTTTCTGTGCTGTTCGGGTCATTTCCCACTCTACTGTTTAAATCCCGTGATAATTAGCCCGCCTGTTTTATTTTCGGTAAGTTGTTGGAGTTCTGGACAGAATTTATCCATGTTCTGTTTCTTATCGTTTTCATTTGGGCCATATGCTGTTATAATTGTATAAACTCTCTATTTTCGACTTGCATCTCAATACTCATAAGTATTTCCGATACAAAAGCCAATTTATGAATGCTGGTTACGAAGTCAGGCCACTCCTGCATGTGCTTTCGTAGTTGCTTCCACTCCGCTGAAAATTAAACCATGTCCTTCCTTTGTTAATTCAAAACCCGTTTCTTTCTTTTTCGTTTCTGTTGAAGTTAATATTGCCATTTTTGTTGGCTCAAATTCTGCTTGTAGTTCTCCTTTTTTGTGATATTGCTCTGATGTTCCCAAGTGTCTAGTTTCTATTCTTTTTCTTTGCTTTTCCTCGTCTTACCGTTAGTTCTCTTATATTGCCAGGATTATTGGGGACTGAGACACCAATCTTTTCCTTCCTCTCCTCGTCTTATTTTTTTTGTACTTGAATCAGTTTTCCCAGCTCCTCGTTCCTGACTCAGAGTTGCCCGCCTATAATTAGCTTCTTACAGTTCACTTTTACTGCATTTTCTTTTTTAGCGTTTATCCTTATTATTTTTTGGATTCTTGGTTCCTCTTTCGTTAGCTCGCCTTATATTATTACCTTTGTAGTTTGTACCTCATAATTTCTTCGTATTTATCATAATCTGCTTCCTGTCCTCCCAAGTACAAAACATTCAAGTTTAGTAATCAAAACACAACTAAACAATCGCATAATTATAAATAACCTATATGTAAAGATACAGTAAAACTAACATGCAACTGACTTTAATACTAAATTTTTATTTGAAGTAATATTTAAAGAAATTAATTTAATATTTAATATATTGATCTATTATTAATAAAGAACAATTGCCTCATATTAAGTGTTACGATTTTCATATTGTGGATGTTCTAATTAATTTCTGCAGTAACTCAAAGAGGTAAAGAGTCAAACAATTAATTTTGTTACAATTGCATGCTCGAGCTGTAGACAGAAAAGGCAGAAACGAGAATAAAACGTGATAAAATCCTGTGAATAATAATACATTTCAATTTAAATAAAGTAAAGTCATAAGGATAATAACAATATTTTACCAAAAGTTTTTCGATTTCATGCCAAGAAGGCATTTAATCTGCATGCAAAGTAACGTCTTTCTCCAGCAAACAGTTTTTGAGTAACGTCGGCAACAGGAAGACAGACGGAATTAAAAAGCCTGTTTTTCGTCATCTAGGAAAGAAATCTCGGAAGTTGATTTTTCGCTATTACAATACTTGCTTCGTCTTTTAAGCGAGGGAAATAAAAAAAAATATATAATTAAGTATGTGCAACATTGTAAGGTTTCTTTAATAAATACTAAATACCAAGGTCATCCTTTTTCTGTAACTTTATAGGGAGACCTTTACAATATACGATTTTACATTACAATGACACTAAAAATGTAGATAATTTAAGCATTCAATAGTTTGCAATATAAATTGGAGCCATAAGGTCCAACTCTAGACCCGTGAAATGTTCGAACCATTCGTGGAAAAAGGGTTAAAATGGATGTCTAATATTCCAAAATCTACTTTAGATTGAAATTTAAAGCTTCAAAACAGGATAATTTTTCTTTGTGCTGCTTCAGTTTTTAGTCTGATAACCTTTATTACATTATTTCACAGTAAACGTTATAAGTACGATTTTAAATCTTAAGCATTCAGAGCAGAAATTATTTCCAATAAAACCTTTAATTATTTATCCTGAGAAAAGTAGGCTTTGAAATGGAACTATTATCATAATATTAGATTGCTAACGTATAATTTAAAATGTGCGAACAAGCATCTTGAACGTCAGTTTTCAACTGAAAACCGGCGTGTGTTAAACCCTCTGGCGCTTAGGGGTGGAAATAAATTTTAGTGGAGTTTAACATAATACTTTTATACGCTCCTGCTCCTGCATTCATATTGAAATATGCACCCTACATTCACCAAGAGGCGTCTTTCCCTTTAACAGTATTTGGTTTCCTATTTTCTATAGCCATAATTCGTATTTAGAAATATCTTTACTAGTAGTTAATATTTCGTTTAAATCTTAAGCAGACAGTCTGATTTTAAAAAACACAGTAAAATTAAGATGCCGAAATAAAATATTGTAATTAATAAAATACCTAGTAATTCGTTCAACTGGATTGAAATTGCATGGTCTTCAATAATTCATATAGAGATACTCTAATAAATATCCCAAAGCGTAGAATTATTAGAACTACTTAGATCTAAGCCCATTTTTGCTTACTGGATATTTGCCAAATTTTAATTTCTCTGAACACCACACAAAGTGTACCAAATTTTTAAACGTTTAGAGGAAACCTCTTGAATGTGGAATTCAGGTTTGTTAAAGATTTGCTCAACTATGGCCAAACTTAATTTAAACTTACTTTAAACTCAATAAAAAATGTATTTCATATTTGTTGCAATCTCAACACTCACTTCTTGCAAGCTTCAAAGTTGTTAAAAATGTATGGACAGTCGCTTCACGCTTACCAGAGATATATTGTCAAACGAAAAATTGCTGAATACGCAGAACTTTTTATTCGCACTGAAAGGAAATAGATTGAAAGTTTGCTAAAAGTTGAGAAAAAAATAAGGAACTAATTTTAAAGTTGTTAGAACTTCACTCACACTTTTCTGCAGTATTAACCTTTTTTTATTGCAACCTGTAAATGTTTTCGTAAAGATGTTGAACACTTTTTGAAAAATGTTCGGTTAGTCGTTGAAAGTTTAGATGTTAATTTTCTGTTATTAATATTTCAT
This sequence comes from Agriotes lineatus, assembly GCA_940337035.1. Classification (NCBI taxonomy): domain Eukaryota; kingdom Metazoa; phylum Arthropoda; class Insecta; order Coleoptera; family Elateridae; genus Agriotes; species Agriotes lineatus. The sequence goes on from CALNHX010000835.1 coordinate 271,256, forward strand.
GGGTGATTACTGAAAACTTCCTTCAAACCTGCTGAGCCTTTTCTGAAAATTAACAAGAAAGGTTCGTATATGTTCCTGACCATATCAAATAAAGTTTCTAATGATTAGCTATCTGTTTTTGCAGAACTTACTTTAGCCTGCAAACTTGAACATTTGCTGAAAAGTTGCTAAAGGTTTTCTGAAAAATTTCTATATAATTGCTAAAAATTACAGGAGAGATTTTGTGAAATAATATTTGGTGAACACTTTCTAAGAACCTGCAGAAGAGCCAAAATTTCAATGAATATTACAAAGGCTCACTATAACGTTATTTGCCTTTGCATTTCCAATAAATTTGTTAAAGGCTTAAGGGCAAAATTCTGAAAACGTTTATTAAAAAATTTATGAAAATTTACTGGAAACTTATCGTATGTCAAAGAAAATTTTCAATAAATTTAAAGGATATTAACTAGAACATTACGGAATTACTTTAGAAAAATGTTTTACTAAATGCCTATGGCTGGTTTAAGACACACCGTAGCGAGTACTGAAAGCCAATTTTCTAAATCGTCCCTTATTTGTTATTTGTTTCATTAGTACAAAAAATGCATAATTTCGGGATAAGTAAGACACATCGCCGAACGACTAGCAGCGGAATCGGGCAAGTCTTACCCGTCCCGAAAACGCATTTTGTTGTGCGAATAAACATATTTTTTCTCCAACTACTCGTAGATCGGTAATATGACTTATTATTTAGAATCAAGGAGCAGCCGCGTAGCGCAGTTGGGTAGGCGCTAGGCCTGCTAATAAGCAAGTCCTCGGTTGGAATCCCGCCGGGGCCGGAATTTTTCCGCGACCTTGGCGATTGAAATCGGGCTTGGTGAGACCATTCACAGTTGGGCACCAAATTAACTGTGCTGTACTCAGAACCACAGACCTAAGCGATAAAGTAACAAGGTCGACACATCACCAAGACACACACCTCACACAATGGTTGCTGCGCAAGCACCAAAAGCACGCTCCGACTCTGTATCCCGAATCTGGGGCAAGTTGAGCATTGTACCGCCAGATACAAGCACATAAAGCACCAGCCTCTATGCTGCAAGGTAAAACGAGGTTAACGATAATACATACATTTAGAATCAAACATTGTCGGCAACATTGTAGAACATTCATGGAACAAATAAACAATCACTATACGGGGAAAATAAACAACGATGGCGATTGGCAAATATTAACGAAGCGTTTCTTTTTTATTTAAAATTTACCACGTAAAACCCTTTCTTGCTTCTAGTTTTGTACTAGTACAAAGATGAACCGAAACCTGTACAGTTGCCAAGGTAATTGGTGAACATCCCGATATGACTTACTTTTTATACAAAATCATTCGACAATATGGCGCCTTATTCCTGTTGTTGGAGAAAAACATTTTTGCGCATTTCATATAAACGTGAAGTATTAAATTTTTATATAAAAGTGACATTAAAGGTCAAAGCACAACCAAACCTAGCAGAAGAAAGCATCTCCAGTTGATGTTCAGCCAAGTGGTGTTGTGTTCTAAAATTTAGATAATTGTAATTTTAATATTTATATCGGTAAGAAATAAATAACTTCTGTGTTAAAAGCTAAACTAGGGGACATTTGTAAACAAGAATATGTCTGATATAAGCGTGTCTTAAATATGTTCTCAACTGAAGAATGTTTGACACCGCGGAAAAATCTAAATGCTCAGGAAATTAGTTAAGCCTTACTAAACTTGTGTAGTATATCAAAGAAACTAAATATTCTGTGTTCACAGCGGATTTATTGACAGACAATATTTAAATTATGACCAACACTTTCAACAGTAGCTCAAGGTTACAAAGCGCAATAACTAATTTCGTGTGTTTACATAGTCTAAATTAATTACATCTGTTCCATCAACACTTTGGTCCCACTGTTTTTGCCACTTCAAAGACTAAAATAAAGCATGAAGTAATAAAACGTTCAGTTACCACATGCAATACCGTAAACACGATAATTATTGAAATAGTTGCGATCAGATCGTTTTTTCACTTCGGTACAACCGACATACTGCCTTCAATATCAATCATTTTTAGAAATCAATTGCGACCAACCAAAAGTTGGAAAGGTTTCACGAAACTTTACAGCCTGGTGTTAAAAGAAAGTCAGAAAATTAAGAAAAGTCGATTCTGTCCCTACAGACTGACTTATGTACCCGTTTGTGTGGAACAGTAATGCAAGACGTGAAAAGATTTTGCCCGGGATTACTTCAGTAGGGCACCTGACCTTGAATCAATTTTTTTTATGAGTCGCAACAGTAGAACTATTCCTTTCACTACATTATGTTCAACAACTATCGTATTAGTAACTATTAAAAACATTTCATTAGGAGCAAGTGATTCTTCTTTATGGCGCGCAACAAAAAAATTTACAACACTCTATCCTGCCCCTCTTATCGAAAACAATGTGAATGACTGTAGTGGTCAGGATAAAACTAAAGCATTGGCTGAACATCTCTAGAACACCAACATGTTGGATTGCGATCAATCATTAAAAGTTCATATAAATGAAGTAGATAAGTGTGTTAACTTAAATCTGCAAAAACATATAGATTTAGAGGAAGTCGAATGGGCTTCTCCGAAGAAAATACTTACGATCGTAAGTAATCTTGCAACTAAGAAAACATCTGGCCACGACCTGATTCCTAACGCCGTAATAAAGAACCTAACGTTAAACGCAGTTGTATTTCTTACATGAATTTTTAATGCTCGCTTATTTCTAGGTTATTTTCCTAGGTTATATGACATAAAATTACATGGACATATAAACACATTTTTGAAACAGAATACTAATCTATATATTGAAATGGTCTTTAGCCCGTTACATAACTCTGCTTGCAGAATCAATAATTTAAAGCGAGTCAATAAAGCACAGAGCTGGGATAAGCAGGCAACTGCAAGAAGTCACATTAGTAATTTTAATTTATGATTACATCGGTCAAGCATTGTCGATATTAATTGAGATTACTTTAGAATGTATGGCAATAAGGCAGAGCTCAAATCGTAAGTTAGATTCACAGTTTTATCAATTAACATAAATTAAGAGGTTGGTGCAAAGTAAAGCCAATCAAAATTCAACAAATCTATCACCAAAGGAATTTATTACATGCGGGTTAAATAAAATTGCATATCAGTTTAGTTGAATAAGTACAGTTCTATGAACTTTTTAAATAAAGGTATAAAGGACAGAATGTTCCAAATACAGTGCAAAAGAGCACAATAACAGATCTAAAGGCAAATTATAACATGGATCAACGACATTCAAGATTTGGTGAAATTCACACCAGGATTTGGAAGTGGAAGAAAAGTAGACACTTAAGTGAACTGCAAGTAGGTAGAAAGGAAGTGGACTAAATGAACCACTGGTCATTGCATCAATTAAGTGAAAGGACAGTTAAATTGTGCAATGTGAGTGACATTAAAAGACAATAATTACAAGATTGAAAGGACAATTTTAATAAATACGATTTTATTGTGAAAGCAATTAGTTTTAAGCATTTTAATTGTAACAGTACTTAATTTGAATCAGTTCAATTGAAATAAATTATTTTAGACCAGCTAATTTATGTCTTCATTTTAATTGTGTTTTAAGCTAATTACAATAAAAATAAAAGAAAAATAATTACACCATTGTGTTAAGTAAATTGTGGAGTACCAGTGAACGTGTGGGCAACGTTTTCCATGATAAAAAGTTTTATCACCAATAGCCAGTTTCCGAACGTGGGTCGTGTCCAGCTCAAGCTTACGAAGTTCGACTACAACTAAACGGGGAGTCCAAGTCTAGAGCTGACGACTGCGAGGCAGCGTGGGGAGCTGTATCAACAAGGCCAGCATCATCTACGTCGAAGACAGCTACTTCCAGTAAAGATCCAGCTTGGGGCTTTGTCTCGAAGAACGTTCGACCACCTAGAAACTTTAAGGTATCGTAAAAACGTCATTGATAGCTTGAGGAGCCGGAAATTTATGTACCAGCGAGACGTTACCATTTCGAGTAACCAACAGGCATATCCTAGTCTCCAGAAAAATTATTTACCCAATAAATAACCAAATTAGAATTGTGAGGTTAGTGGAGCGGATAACATCTGAATTCACCCAAGCCGCGTCCTTTTACGTTATGAAACAAGAGCACTGAAAACAAAAGAGAGATTAGCCCGCGAAATTACCATAAATTATATAAATACCTGATAATTTGTTTATAGATTTGCTTTTGAATTCACTTGTAATAATCACACAGAAACGAACCGCACGTTGAATCATTTTGTTGATGGATTAAATTTGACCGCGCAGTAAGAGTTTGCGCGTTGCTACTTCTAAATTTTATAGCCCAGTGGCGTATCACGGGGATTTTTATTTTGTACAAACAGGTGAACCCAACCAGATTCGAGTCCATGCCTATCGAAAAAAAATGAGCTAGCCATAATTTATTGTACTTGCAGATGTGCGCAATACTAAAAAGGGCAAATCACAAATTCAATAAACCCATTGATACGGTTTATTATTTATTTTAATCAGTAAGAATTTCATTTTAAAATAAAAATATGTGTAGGGTGTATTTATTTATTAAATTATAAATCATAATTAATACAATAACTTAACATAATAATCCTTTACAATATATATAAAGGAAAGTCACAACCCTGACTAATCAACGCAGGGTGGCAGGTTGAGTTTGTTACGTAGGGTAGTGTTAAGAAGAGATTTTTTGAAATTCGACCCCTAAGGGGGTGAGAAGGGGTAAAATGTGTTTTCACGAGTTCCTCAATATCTCTTAGACCCGATGAGATAGCGACTTGGTGTTTACTTCCAAAGATTGTCAATGCAAATACCTAGAAACGTATTTCAGGATTTTGCGCTAATCAATCCTTACAGTTGCAAATTTGGATATACTATACAGGGTGATCCACTTTTTTGTAGCAGGACTTTAATAGTAGACAGAAAAACGTATTTAAAGGCGAAAATTTCATATGAACATAGGCCATAAAACTCTTCGTTTTAAAGATACAGGGCGTTCAAATTTTCGAAAAAATATCATTTTCTTTTTACAGTATCCCAACCAGGTGAGATAATTAAACTAAATTTGGTGTGCAGCTCTATCCTAAATGGTACTACATTCTGTGACAATATCAAGGCCCTCGATCGACCAGTGGCGGAGATGTGGGCTTTCGCGATCAATAAATTTAAAAATTCACTAGTACGACCCTGTTCAAAATCGAAATTGTTTATTTCTTCAAAAAAGCGTTTAATTCTCTACAGAAAAGTCTCTTCACATTTCTCCATATATCCCACGGTTGCGTAGCAATTTTCAATAGTTTGGTCAAATTCATGTTTTTTATTCAAAATAAACTCGAACTAGTTTTGGGGTAGAATATTCTAATTAAATAAGTTACATTCTTTATTACTTATTACTGGACATTGAAAATAAAGTTCTTAAATTTCTTCTTCCATTATTAGCATAAGTACGAAAAACGGCTGGCATTTCCTTATTTTGTAAAGAAACGTGAATATTCTACCTCAAAGCTAGTTCGAGTTTATTTTGAATAAAAAACATGAATTTGACCAAACTATTGAAAATTGCTACGCAACCGTGGGATATATGGAGAAATGTGAAGAGACTTTTTTGTAGAGAATTAAAAGCTTTTTTTAAGAAATAAACAATTTCGATTTTGAACAGGTTCGTACTAGTGAATTTTTAAATTTATTGATCGCGAAACCCCACATCTCCGCCACTGGTCGATCGAGGGCCTTGATATTGTCACATAATGCAGTACCATTTAGGATAGAGCTGCACACCAAATTTAGTTTAATTATCTCACCTGGTTGGGATACTGTAAAAAGAAAATAATATTTTTTTGAAAATTTGAACTCCCTGTATCTTTAAAACGAAGAATTTCAGGGCCTATGTTCATATGAAATTTTCGCCTTGAAATAAGTTTTTCTATATACTATTAAAGTCCTGCTACAAAAAAGTGGACCACCCTGTATATATGTACAGGATGTAGAAATGCTTTACGCACCATAGGGATTTCAATGGTAATTTCTTCATATGAAAATGTTTGCTTCCCTAATTATTTTAGAGCAAACTTGTATGGAAGTTTTTTGTAGAGAAAAAAATTCTGTATCCATTTATGCCAGCATTTGTCATTTTACACTTCGGAAAACCGAAAATTTAAAGAAATAAAATACCATTTTTAGACAAATCAGTGGTGCCTTGAAATTACTAAATCATCTCAAAGCATCAACAAATTAGTTTGCTGTTTATTTGTTTGCATCTGTCAAATGTAACGGCAACCAAATAAACAGAAAACTAATTTGTTGATGCTTTGAGATCATTTAGTAATATCAAGGCACCGCTGATTTGTGTAAAAATGGTATCTTATTTCTTTAAATTTTCGGTTTTCTGAAATGGAAAATGACAAATTCTGGCTTAAATGGATACAGAATTTTTTTCTCTACAAAAAACTTCAATACTAGTTTGCTCTAAAATAATTAGGGAAGCAAATATTTTCATATTAATAAATTACCATTGAAATCCTTATGGTGCGTAAAGCATTTCTACACCCTGTATATATTTAAATATATATATCCGGTTGCACAGCGACTGTGGTCGCCTTCCGGTTCCTAGTTTCCAGTATTTTTTGTCCTCCCATTTTCCTTTACGCAGGTTTCTCTCAGACATTGCCTTGGTGATTCCTTTCTTCCATGTTTCTCTTGGTCTTCCTCTTCTTTTTCTTTCAGTTGGTACCCATTCCATTGTTAGCTTTGAAAGTCTGTCTTCATCCATCCTGTTTACGTGGCCGTACCATACCAATTGCCTTCGTTGTATCCCCTCTATCACTGTTTCCTCTTTATTCTCTATGTGTCGTTTTGGATTTGGGGTGAATTAAAGAGTTCTTTGTATCTCCTATATTTATTGAGTTAGAACATTCTTTTTTGGCATATAGATGTATTTCTAAATCTTTTCAAATTTGTCTTTTTTTAAATATTACCTCTAAAGGGGTAAAAAAAGAAACGAAACTGAAAAATGGTAGGGGGTTAAAATTATTGATTTTTTTCTTATGGGTGCATTTTAGACTAAAATGAGGTAGAAAAGGTTTTTAGAAATTTCACCCACAAGGGAATGAAACGGGTATTCCTCTATAATCTATATGTATAAAAGATAAACCACCAACTCAAGAACGCTTAACACGCTATTACTATTCCGAATTCACTTCAAACGCAATGTGTTTATTTGTCCATGTGATTATATGTCTCAGTGTTTAAATGTCCGTGTGATTAACTGTCGGCGTGTTTAACTGTCCGTGCTTAAATGTCCCATGATTATGTGTCGCGTGATTAAGTGTCGAGTCACGATTTTCCTACAACTTCGAAGCACGCTGAAGTAATCATGGTGCACAAACACGGTAAAGACCCGAACAGAGTAACCTCATACCGTCCAATTCTCTCCTCCGAGATCCTAGAAAAACTATTGTTGAAACGCTTAAATTACTTTCTCGTCAGTAACAGTATAATTCCAGCTCATTAGTTTGGGTTTAAAAGCAAAGACTCGACGGCTCAACAACTACTCAGGGTCACGGAAACTATCATTGGCGGATACGAAAATAAGGCAAGTGTCGTATTTTTAGATGACACACAGGTGTTTGACAGTGTGGATAAACGAACTTCTCTACAAATTGCTACAAATCTTACTTACTACAAACCTAACAAACATTATGTTATTGCTACGTAATAGAACGTTTCAAGTGCGACACAATCTATCGTATTCGTCCACTAGGGTTCCACAAGGTTCAGTTATTGGTCCTGTTTTGTTTAACATACTTACAACACTCCAATTCCAAGGACAGAAAAACTACATAGTAATGTTCGCTGATGACACCATATTATTGACGCAACACATGGACACTGACACTGCTGTGGATAGACTGAAAGGGTCTCTGGATGAACTCCTACAGTATCATGCAAAATGGCGTAACAAGGTAAAGCCCGCCAAGTGCGAGAGTAGAATATTTACCTTTTTTTATTGTAAGATTAAGCAGTTCAACAATATACATTATTATTCATGGTTGTGATATTTAATAGAAATACAAATAAACATACAAATTTAACTTAAGAAATATACGACCCCTTGGCAACAGCTGCTTGTTGGCTTTCAACCGATTAGATCCTGTGGCAACTTCCTCTTCAGTCTAGTATAAATGTTTCGATGGCCTAGTTGGGATGCATTGCGCTGTTGCACAACTCCACTGCGTGGTGGTTGTTTTAAGGAATTTTCTATTTTGGAATTCCAAGTTCATAGTGGAGTTGCTGGATAGTGATAAACCATAGTGCGTACACGGCAATTCTGAGAACTTTATTTTGAAAAACTTGAATTTTGTAATATTTGTCTCTGAGGTAGCATTCCAAACAGAACAAGCATATCTTACTAATGATCGTAGTAGGACTCGATACAATAGTAGTGTGCATTCAGTTTTCACGGAACTCCTCCGATTAATTAGCGGAAAGAGCTGAGCAAGCCTCGCGAGAGCTTGGTTAAGTTTGTTGTTAATATGTGTACTCTAAGTCAGCCGGGTATCCAAAAGCAGGCTTAGATATTTAACGTTTTGATTTTTATCTGCCCATGGTAATTTCCTGGTACATATATAGATTTCGGGTATACGTTTAATGTGTCTAAGAGTAAAAATCTTATTAACGCACTTAGATGAATTGATAGTTATAGCCCATTTTGTAAACCAACTAGAAGTTATATCTAATGATTGTTGGAGTTGTATACCGGTCACTGTTATGTCATCATTTTGTACTATAATTGCAGTATTATCTGCAAAAGTTGCAATTTTACTTGTGCCCTTATGTGGTATGTCTTGAATATATATGTTGCACAGCGTGGGAATGAGTATACTACCCTGCGGGACTCCAGCAAGAACTCCTTTACACATACACATGTTTATTCATTTTAGTTCATTACTTTCAACACTTTGTAAGGTCTATATCTCACCATAGACGACAGTCTTACGGCAAATGTTCGATTGCTCAAGAAAGAGAATAACCTAGACTTTATATAGTTGGGAATATCCAAATGCAGCAGTTTGTATTTTAACCCATCATACTTTATCAAATGCCTTGGCAATATCTAACAAGATTATAGCTGTAAATTGTTTATTCTCGAACCTGCGTTCTATAATTTCGAAG
>CALNHX010000836.1:0-201516 GCA_940337035.1 Agriotes lineatus
AATAAAAATAACAAACAACTAACTAGATTTTGGCGAACCATATCCTGAGAATAGAGTACTCATGTATTTTGAAGTATAATTCAAGTTAAAATTATAATAAAGTAAAAAGTTTCGATATTTGAATTAAATAAAAAATCATACACACACATCCACTGCAATATATTCAGTTGTTACAGTCACATATCGCGCTAGTGAAATCCACTCCTAAAAACCCAAAGACGTGCTAATGTAATGCTATCCTTGTCGCACTAGTAAATAACGAGAGTAGTATAGTCAAATTAGCCTAAAAAAGGGGTAACCTGGAAAAAAATTGTGACAAGCTAATTTTTGCAGAAATGTGTAGGACAATAGTCACTTCTGAATATAGTAAAAGTCCCAAGAGATGGCAAGATGGCAAACATTAAAAAAATGGCCGCCATTCTGTATTTATTAGATTTTCGTAACTAACCCAAAATAATTATAATTTTTTAAAAACCTATATTAAATTATAGATTAGTGGATTTGTTAACAAAAAAATTGATATAAAAATAATGTTTCTACTAATTTTGAAAGACGTGACACCACTGTACGGCGTAAACGCTCGATCAGTTCACGAGTATTCGTGCATGAAGAAACTTCTTGTCTCACCATTTTCGTGTTGTACCGCTGCGCTGCGATGGTGTAAAGGTGTCGTTGACCTTTGTTGTGCTTTTGTTTAAATCTTATATTAATAAAAATGGATAAAAGTGTAACAATAATAAAAATGAGGAAATAGTGGCACTAACAGCAAGGGGACTTCCAGCAATAATAAATGCTAGTAAACAAAAGGGCGATGATAAGTGGCATGAATTTGAGAAAACATGTCCGTTGTTTGTACATAAACAATGCAGAAAAATATATACACATTACACATCCAACCGAACTCTCCAAATTTAGCGATGGTGCTGTTGCCAGTACATCAAAGTTGCTAAGGTCAGCAGTAAGTAGAAATTTTGATTTTGAAAATCACTGTTTTTTGTGAAGAAATAATAAATATTAAAGATCACAAAAAATACAGCAAGAACAAAGACTATCTTCAGGCAACTACGATCCAGATCAAAAAGTAACGATACTTAGAGTATTGAAGTTTTCAATAGAATTAACAATGAAATTGATTTAGTAGCTTCAGAAGCAGTATACCACACCAAATGTCACACGCTTTTCATGCGAGAAGACCCAAAAGGAAATCGTGGCCGTCCGGTACATTTTCACCTTAAAGAAGCTTTTGAAAAACTTTGTAATAACATTGAAAATGACTCTGAAAACTGTCAGTTTTCAGTAAAGTAACTGAGTCACATGATGGCATCGTATCTACCAAAAAATGAACCAACTTGGTCTGACAAAAAATCTAAAAATGAGATTAAAAAAAAGTACAAAGATAATATAATAATGACATCATCTCTAAAGGGGAAACAGAGTATAATAAGTTTTAGAGCAACCTGTGAAAAAGTTTTGAGCGATGAATGGAACAAACACAAAATTTATGATCGTCTTAAATCAGTGATATCTGCAGCTAGAATTATAAGGGAAGATATAAGAGGCATGACTTGTAACTTAGAGGACTATCCAAGCCTTGACGATATTAGTTCTGGTGGCACAGACGAACTTCCCGACTCTTTAAAAATATTTTTTTCTGAGCTTGTTTTAAAGGATAAGAAAAATATTTCGACCTACAAAACAAAAGTAGCTGCCATTGAAAACTTCGTTGTTTTTCTAGTAAGAATCAAATCTTACATATCACCAGTAATGTTCGGTTTGGGAACTCTTCTGCATAGAACATATGCTTCAAAGGCAATGATGGATATCCTTTCTTCTATTGGAGTATCCGTATCATACTCTGAATGTTGCGATAAAGGTTAAGCCAGAGGGTATCATTACTGTGTCTCAAGATGACTTTTTAAAAAACAGCAGAAATAAACAAGAATTTATAAATCTTTTGAGGACTTGTCTTGTTGAAGCAGGCATTAAAGTGGCACAAGCAGAAAGGGATGCAGATTATTTAATTGTTAAAACCGCAGTAGATTTTTAAATAACGAGAAAACAGTTGTAGTTGTATCGGAAGATACTGATGTTGCTATTCTTCTAATACATCACTCAAAAAATAAAAATGTGTTTATGTTACGTCCAGGAAAAGCTGCAAAAGCCGATAGGATCACAAATATAATGGCACTTCAAATGAAACTTAGTCATTTAAAGGAATGTATTTTGTTCCTACATGCCGTATCAGGTCGTGACAAAACCTCTTTCATCTTAAAAAAAAGAAAGAAATACTATATGAGAATTCTGAAAAATGACATGAGACTGTGTGAGTCTTAATATTTTTGGAAGAAGATCCGGACAGAGCAAAAATAAAGAAAATAGGATTAAAGTTTTTTAAAAAGCTATTTTATATTTTACCAAATTCTCAAGATTTAGACGATTTAAAATTCGCTTGGTACAACAGAATAACTTCATGATAGGAATTATTATCCACATTTAACCTGGCTGCATTACCACCAACAAAAGATGCTGCTGAACAACATATACTTCGAGTGTATTGTCAGATAAAATAGAAATTATTTAAATTTTTTACTATTTGTTACAATTTATTATCTATACTAGGTACAGAAATGGATTGGCCAAAAAGTAGACCCATTGCAATTCGGGTGGCAAAAAGATGAATACAGATATCTCGCCCCTAAAGCAATCACAAAGGAGATTGCTCCACCTGATATTATAAAAATGGTTTTCTGCAAGTGTAGAGAAGGTTTATGTGGACGAGCTTGCTCCTGTCGAAAGTTAGGTCTCAAATGTTCTTCCAAGTGTGGACAGTGTTTCGGAATAACTTGCAGTAATCCCTGTCCTCTCATTGAAAAAGATAATGACGAGGAAAATTTATTGGATGAATATATAATATAAGCTTATGTTAGTTATATTTTAGAAGCTGCGTGGCGCAGATGGGTAAGCACCAGGCTTGCATTAAGCAAGTCCTCGGTTCCCGCTGGAGTCGGAATTTTCCGTATCCTTGGCGATTAAAATAGGGCTCAGTGAGACCATTCACTGTTGGGCACCAAATTAACTGTGCTCTACTCAGAACCACAGACCTAAGAGATGGAGTAACAAGGTCAACACATCACCAAGACACACAACTCACACAGTGGTTGCTGCGCAAACACCAAAAGCGCGCTCCAACTCTGTATCCCGAATCCAGGGCAAGTTGAGCATTGTACCGCCAGATGCCAGCCCATAAAGCACCAGCCTCTATACCGCAAGGTAAATGAGGTTACAGATTATACATACATACATAGTTATATTTCAATAAAAGACCGTTTGTTAAAATTATTTTCTTCTTTCCATTTTTTTAAATTTTGACCACATTTCCTTAATACAAATAAATTTTACATTACAGTAGTACATGGCGCTTACAAAAACCATAAGTTAGGTATCTGTTTTTCCTTTAAAAAGTTCTTTGATAAAAAACAATGAAATCAAATCGTTATCAAACCATACATTCTATTTTCTGCATTATTTCTAAAAAAAAACGAAAAAATTAATATGGCCGCCATTTTTTCCAACTTGCCATTATCTGTTTCCATGGGACTTCTGTCAACATTTTAAGGACATCACTGCCAGTACATTTCCGTTGAGAAATACTTGTAACAATTTTTTTCCACCTCACCTGCCAAGTTGACTGGACTAGAGTGACGCATAGCAAAAACGATTTCTGTGCTAACTTCGTTAGATGACGTTAAGCTCATCCTTCGCTGGATACATAGTATATAAAGGGTTTTCTAATAAGAACGATATGATTTTACAATGAAATAAAATAAAAAGTATTTCAGATACAACCAAACGTTTTATATTTTTTTGAAGCACAGTTTATTACATTATCTTTGAATACCACATCATTGAAGTGTCCACCTCGATTTTGTGTAAACGAACGAATTCGATGAACCCAGTTTTCGATGACTGTGTGCAAAACTCGGGCCTAATGTCACGAATGCAGCGTTCGATGTTCAATCGTAATGTATCAAGGGTTTGGGGTTTGTTTGGATATACCACAGATTTAAAATAACCCCACCAAAAGTAAACTAAAGGAGTTAAGTTTCAACTTCTTGAAGGTCAATTAAAAGTTGCATTTCTTGAAATTATCCTTTCACCAAACTGTTCTTACAATACGTCGATAGTGGCATTAACAGTGTGGCAAGTGGCACAATCTTAATGGAACTATGGTGCATAGAATACAAGATGCAACGTTCCGCAGAATGGATGCATTGTGGACGGAGCCTCAAATTCAACCAATAAGGATTTGGGCCTACAACGGGAATGAATGGGATTACTGAAGTGTATTGTTGAAGACGCTGTCTATGTCAAATTCGGGGTTAGGTTTTACATCAGCTTGTATCAGACTGACAAAAAACCTAATCTGGTAACCTCGAATTTGACATCGACTGACAGTGCCAGCAACAATATATGATCGAGGCCATGGTTACACCGTTATCGTGGCCATGATGGATTTCCTGAGTAGGCCCATGGGGGATTGGTTGACATCTCCCCTCTAATTTCTGAACGTCTGTGAATCTCCGGGAACGTTTCACCTTATATTCTTTACACCATGATTGGAACCACATGTCCTCCAAATCAATTTTATCTAAATTTGGCAACAAACAATTTGTTAACATCAATTGGTACCGCTCACCAGTCACTATAACTGCATCTCCTCCCTCGTTTAGAAAAACAAATGATCCGATGATGCCACCATGCCATAAACCACACCATACAGTGACTTTTTTCGAATGCAAGAGCTTTTCCTGAATCACTTGTGAATAGTTTTCACACCAAAAACAACAATTCCATTTGTGAACCACTCAACCAAAAATGAGATTCATCTGAGAAGATATTTTTTTTTTGCCCATAATTGCAATCCGTTTCAAGTTGATCGAAAGCCTTGGCAGCAAAGTCACGGCGCTTACGATGGTCCTGTGGCTTCGGTTCTTGGGTCAACACAATTTCATTCGGATGTAAACCCAAGTTTTTTCGCAAAATACGCCATGTTGTCGTTCTTCTAAGCCCGAATTCTTTAGCACGCCGAGGAATCGATAAATTTGGAACCTCTGCAACACCATCTCTTACAGCAGTAATGTTCGCTACACTTCTTGCATTTCGACGTCTTGGTGTTTTCGCACCCCTCCAAAACTTTCAACGATTAGACGAATAGCAAGCACAGAAAAGCGATTATGTGGACCATAGTTTTCGCGAAGTTCACATTGAGTATTCACTAAAGAACGTCTATTTTCATAAAATTTTTGATAATAACCAAACGTTCTTGAATCGTGTATTTCGCCATAATGGAATGTCAAACGATACTAAAAACAAATAAAAACTAGTGACAGTTATAACAGCTTAAACATGGTTTCCATTTAATTTCAAAATCGTATCATTCTTATTGGGAAATCCTTTACTTCTAGAGGAAAAGCGGCGAACCAGCCTGTAAATAAGCACATCCAGAGAGTAAGATTAAGCACAAAAAATGCCTCACTGAATCTGGGCTATACCGATGTATAAGTACACCCGATTAATAATGTTGCGATTCATTCACGAACACTACTGACCCTTTAAATAAAAAATTGATTTATTTACAAATTCTCTGTCACTTTACATGTACTTTGACTTTTTTCTTACACATCAGAGGGTCGTTGATTTTACATAAACATTTAGTAGACGTACAGTGCTCATTGCAAACGCCAACAGAACACCATAACCCGACTTCTAACACTAACATTTACTTGCTAGAGTTTAAACTGCTTAGTCGCGGCTAGGTTGCTGATATTTTTTGTGTACAGGTCTGTGTTGTAGAAGTTATTATTTATGATAAACATATAACAGGTAGAACCGTTTTTCAGAGATATAATTTATTAGGCTTTAGATGATCTCACTTGAGGATAATCATCCAGAATCTGATTAAGAAGAAGAATACAACTCGACTTCCGATTCTGCATCACATTCCTTCAACCTAATTGAAACGATAAAGAAGCCGACCTGCGATTAATTAATAAAATTGATCGATGGTAGCAAAAATCGCAGATCAACCCCCCTACAGTTTATACACCACGGCAGCTCTGAAAACTCTTTACTTACCGCGATGGCCGAGCTAACTCAAATTTCGGCGGCCTTAGGTCGTAGGTTCAAATCATCAGCTGTGTACCCTGAAATAAGAGGAAATAAACTGCAAGTGACTAGAGTTTAATTAGTAAGTAATAAAAAGCCTTGAAGTGTCAGTAATAAATAATCAGGATAATTAAAATGCAAATAATGTTATAACAAAGTTGTGTACGTTAACTGAAGGTTGCGACACGCATAAAATCAAAAACCCCTTTCGGGTTATTCTAATAACTGTAAATTCAAATTATGCATGGGATATGCATACCTCTTTAATTTAATAATTTGGTCTGTTTAGGCTATTGAAATAAAAAAGCGTGACTGTACCTTTTACAAAGGGTTAATACACATCAAAATTGTAGCTTTAAATACTGAGCATAATTAAATATAGGCATAAGAATTTAAATGTAAAGACAAGAGCATGTATGAAATTGAACATTACATGTTAAGCATTGCAAAAAGTATGAATTTAAATTCCAAATATGACGGGTTTAAAATGCGCAGATGTGAATTCCTAGTATTGAAGTTAAGTCAATAGTTAATCCCGGAGTAGCACTAACTAACCTCGAAACATATGCTGGACGTGAATGGCTACTCACATTGTTGAAATCGCCGTGGATGCACCGGTGATTGCAGCGGAAGCACCCTCAAATGGCAGCAAATACCAGAACGCCAGCAAGTGTCGAAAATGCGATTAGGCTAATATCATGGCCTCCGAGATAAACTCGTGGATAAAACTGTTAATAAAGAGCTAAGAAAAATGTAATTACAATGGAGATAATAAGACAGAAAAGCGCCATCGTACCTGATCATTGTCAGCCCTAGGAAACACACTACTCATTAAATTAATTAAGCGCACGTAATTTGACTTAAACACACAAACTTTAGCCACGCCGTCGGGCCAAAGCGAGGACAGAAAGTGCTCGGACGAAAAATTTCGTTTCCAAAGGAAAGCTCGCATTACAACTGCCTGTGATAAGAGATAGCGCAAGCCAGAAAGGGCATCGCGCAAACGAAAGAAACTCGATCCAGGGTACACAGCTAATGATTTGAACCTACGACCCAAGGCCGCCGAAATTTGAGTTAGCTAGGCCATCGCGGTAAGTAAAGAGTTGTCAGAGCTGCCGTGGTGTATAAACTGTAGGGGGGTTGATCTGAGATTTTTACTACCATCGATCAATTTTATTAATTAATCGCAAGTCGGCTTCTTTATCGTTTCATAATAATAACAGGAGGTATATCATGCACACTAATCTTGTCCATGTCCTTCGCCCAGTCGTTTTGTATTACTCGTTCTAGTGTTCAATGTTTTTCTTCCATATGTGTACTGTGCACAGTTACAGAGATTTAAGCTATAAATTATCAAGCTTGTCTTTTGACTGAGACTGAGAACTTAGGTGTCTATTACAATAGTTCTTTCGTAAACTCCATGGCAATTCAACTGGATTGTATTGACAGTGGTATGGAGATAATCTAAGAACTTATATCCATGTCGTTTTAAAATATTGTCAAGTAAGTATTGTTTTTTGCCATTGCGTAAAGGTAAAATTAAATTCCACATTTGTCGTTTTGTTAGTTTTTCGTCAAATGCTATGTCATGTTTAATTAACCATTCCTGCAATTGTCACTTATTGGACGAGAAATTGGGTGGTTTATCAATAGGAACCGAATAGCATGGTGCATCATCCATAATTACCAAATATTTTTATTCAATTTGAACAAAGCAGGAATTAGCTGTTTTTCAACCCATTGCCTAAAAATGCCACCGTTCATACAGTTATGGATAGTCCCTGTCATTATAGTCTGCTAAATAGTATATTTCCTTTCAAGTCTGTATCGTGAGTCCACTTACGCACACTGGTTCCATTTCGAAATAGGTATACACGTTTTATCCAAAAACACGAACATCCTTTTTCACTAGAATTTCGAAATTGTAAATTTTGCCTTAAAAAAGCAATCTTCTCCGAAATGACATGACTAAAGCTAGGATAGTTAGGCAAAATAAAGTCTCGAAAAAGGCAGGCAAAAAGGCAAAATAAAAGATTTAAAAAAGCACTAAAAAGGCAAAAATAAAGTAAAAAAGGCAAAAATAAAGTAAAAAAAAGCAAAAATAAAAAATGCAAAATTAAAAGAAGTTTAACTGAGAAATACAATCGATGCACTTCACAAATCACAATGTTAACACATTCAAAAATTGTGACAAACTGGCTGATTCAGTAGAAAACTTTCTCCTGACAATACTGGTACCCTCATTAAAATTAATCTCAAGAAAATAATCCTTCTGAGAAATTTTCAGCCCGTAACAATATAGGGTTAAACCCACTAAACCTCTTACCTGTAAATGCTTGGGAATAATACTTTTCACAATTTATTTCAAAAATTTAAAATGTGCACTTTCTTGGAAAATTGCTAGTAGATTCTTTTTAAATTGAAAATGTAAGAACTAAATTTCTTAAAATTCTAATTTAATATATCATAAAAGGCACCAAAAGGCAAAAAAAATAGGAAATTCCTCAAAAAAGGCAGAATCCTTAAAAAGACGCAAAAAAGGCAAAAAAGGCAAAATAAAATTTGCATTTTTGAATTTCACGCATTCTAAAACAGATTTAAAATTGGGTCTGCCTTTTATCCTTCAATTTACTAAAAAAGGCAATTTGCCTAACTATCCTAGCTCTAGACATGACTCTTCTCGCACAACGATTTTCTTGCATTCACAGTTTTTTATTTATACCTATCTCATTTGTTTAATGTGTAATATAATTTTCAACGATTCCCAATATAATTTAGTTCCTCCTTTACACATCGTAATAAATCATCCAAAGTAAAATATTCATATTTTTTTGTTAAAATCCCAAAATTTCTTTTTACTGTCTTCCCTGAAACTATATTCCTCCCAAGTTAGAAATTCGGCTATTACTGGAGTTGTGATTTTGCTTTATTTAAAATTTTAAACACAGTTGCATTCCAAGGCTAGCATTGTAAAAAAATAAATTAATATCTGTTTAATTCTTAATACTTACACCAAAGATTTGACCGACTCTTCCAATAATGGCTGTTTTACTTAAGTTGCCATTGATATATTTTACATTAGTAAAACGACGTTTTACAGCTTCTTAGGTTTTACTATTAACATTGCTTTTTCGTGGCATTCTATTAAGCTTTGATATGAGGCATATAAAGCAGTCCATAACACTTTAGGGCCTTATAAGCAGGCGTGATGATAACGCCCGCTTATTATGCCCTTTCATGGCCTCTCACGAAGGCATAATGTGCGGGCATTATCATTACGCCCGTTTATAACGCCGTAGGACGTTATGGACTGCTCTGCAAGCTTTCCAAGTTACTTGCGTATTCAAAGTGGACAATAAAACGTATGCACCACGGGCATTACTTGATGTTCGTAGACCTCGGGTGACTTATAAACCTCCGGACCGCAGCCCTCAGGCTTGTAAACGTGTCGCTTTCGAAGGGCATACACCTTCATAATTTCCTTGTTACATCAGTAGTGTACTTAGGGGCGTTCTGGCGCATTTTGCATGTCACCCGAACGAGCGGTAGAGAGTAGGTTCTATTTCTTCAATTCGATGTAGAATTAGAATCTGCTGGAGAAACTGTAATGTAGAAAAATAGTGAAGACATGGATTGTAGGAATTACAAAATTAATTTGTCAGATATTGAATAATATTCTGTAGAACGCTATCATGCAATATACTTATAAACATGTAAATGCTTCCTTCTCTAAACTTCAGTAATAACAATTTTTTTGTGCTGTCTTTTTCACAATTAGTGTAGCAACAAGTGAGTGCATTTTATTTATAAATATACGGTACCCCCCACCCAAGAAAAGCGCCCTTCCGTGCTTTCCAAGAATACTTTGATACTCAGCATCACTCCGTTTCGCTAATACAATGAAATGCTATGAACCAGTTATCAAAAAAACAAAAACAAAATTTTTTTTGCCGACGACCATAGCTCAAAAGTTGATATTGCCTTTATTTTCGGAGGACTTATCGTATGAAAACGATCCAAGACTTCAGGAAGGTTCCTAGCGACCGGAATCGTGTACACATACGAACATACATCCCCCGCACAGCACGTTTAGGCACCCCCCAATACGGGGATTGATCTAGTGGGCTGGGATCTTCACCAAAAGATCCGCACCGCCGAGACGGAGATTTGATATAGTGGGTTCATTAGTCGGTTGGCTCGAATTTTAGAGATATTTGACTCAGAGTGGTTTTCGATATGAGGGAATTTCAACACTTCGTGCAATCGACTCGTGTCGAAGTAATTGCAATATTTTCTAATTTTACATTTCCATCTTTGTATACGTAACATGTTTGTTATGTTGGTAAATTCAAATTCTGCTCATCATTTTAATGGTAAATTCAAATTCGGCACAGGACAAATGAACCAATTTAGATTTGACAGAGGGGCTATATTTGCTCATCGCCGGATGTTTAAGCGGCTGTGGGCGTCTAGCCGAATCTTATTGTCTGGGAGATGTCAATGTCTGAAAATGATGATAAATTTTTGGAGGGCTAAAAGTCTCATTTGAAATTTTTACAAGATTCCCATGATGAGTTTTGAGGCTAAAAGTCTAATTTTTGAAATTTTTACAAAATTCTCCCTCGCTTAATCAAGTTTCATAAATATTACGTGTTTTTTCAGTACTTTATTAAATATACAGTTTCGAAATTGAGCTGATAGTTTATTTCAACCTGTTCTACTCTTACAAATATTCGAACATATAGAGTAAAACTCATAACTTCGAATAAGTTATACTATCATCATCTTTGTTGCAGGTGCTAATAGAGGCTATATTTGCGTGTCGCCAGATGTTTAAACAGATGTAGGCATTTGACCGGATGTTATTGTTCGGACATCTGTTGAATGCGGCTAATGAGGGTGGGTCAATGACCTCCATTATGTGAGCCGGATGTGATTGTTTGAGAAATGTGCAAGGTTGTTAAAATGTATTGGGTTTTTGTCTGAGAAATTTACACCGGATGTAGTTAATGACCTTCCCATTATCAGTGTCTGCAAATTTGGTAGACAGGTAGACAGGTAGACAGGCAGGCAGGTAGGCAGGCAGGCAGGCAGGCAGGCAGGCAGGCAGACAGACAGACACACACACAGGTAGACAGACAGGCAGGCAGACAGACAGAGAGGCAGGCAGGCAGACAGACAGGCAGGCAGACAGACAGGCAGGCAGACAGACAGACAGGCAGGCAGACAAGCCGGCAGACAGGCAGGCAGACAGGCAGGTGGACAGACAGACAGATAGACAGACAGACAGGCAGGCAGGAAGGCAGGCAGACAGACAGGCAGGCAGGCAGGCAGGCAGGCAGGCAGGCAGACAGGCAGACAGGCAAGCCGAGAGACAGACAGACAGACAGACAGACAGACAGACAGGTAGGCAGACAGATAGACAGACAGGCAGACAGACAGGCAGGCAGACAGACAAACATACATTTTAGCAACTTTGCACATTTCTCAAACAATGACATCCGGCTCACATAATGGAGGTCATTGACCCACCCATCGTCGCAAATTCTCAAACACTGATAATGGAGGTTATTGACCCCTGATGTTCTGTAGTTATCATTTTGAAAGCGCTAAATTAAGATCTGTTTCAGTATTAATTTCCAACTTTCCCCTTCTTACTTCGCTAATAGTATGTCTGTCTGTCTGGCTGTCTGCCTGTCTGCCTGCCTGCCTGCCTGCCTGTCTGTCTGCCTGCCTGCCTGCTTATCTGTCTGTCTGTCTGTCTGTCTACTTGTCTGTCTGCCTGCCTGTCTGTCTGACTGTCTGCCTACCTGTCTGCCTGTCTGTCTGTCTCTCTGTCTGAATGTCAGCAGTGCTTTCGAACCTATATTAAAACAATCGAATCTAAAATTAGGATCTTACATAAAAGAAAACAATATACAATTCAATGGTACTGTTGCTAATAGCGGTATAGAAATATCCAAAATATTTAACTCAGTTTACACTCCGAACTGTAACCTGTAAATCTCTACAGAATAATAATATTTCTTTAAGAACTTGCTTACTGCTAAAGTGAGGGATGCTGTCTACTGTACATAAATCCAACAGCAAAAAGCGAAATAAATAACTATCGGCTCAATTTCGAGACAGTGTATTTAATAAAGTACGGAAAAAACCAGTAATATTTACATTCGGTGCTTACAAACAATGTTGAGGATTTCTCTCAATGTCTCTCAAGACTCCCACACTTTTGTATTATGTTAAATACTGTTTACTAACTGACTGTTAATAACTATCAAAATATGCGAGAGACTATCAACTACCAGATCCCAGTCACTCTTGTGTGTCACCCAGAGCCTCAACCAAGTTTTAATTTCCAAACAAAGGCTCCATTCAATTTAGCAGTTGTGCAGATTTGTCTCAAACAATCGGTTTCATTGTTCAATTTTTACCAGTCTTGCACATCTCAAACATGTCTGGTCAAGTCTGAAGCTCAGACAATAACATCCGGTTTATCTGATAATGGAGTTCAGAAAAAATTCCTCCAGACGGCAGCGAAAGCGAACGAAAGTGACCGGAGATAGTTGTAATATACAAAAACTGGGGAAAATTACGGATTGTTATCGGTTTCTAACATTATGAATGGTATAGTCACGCACATTTAGAAACTCTACTCTAAACCAGAGCCAGTAGATATAGGAGAGTACAGCCACGTCCGCCATGTTTGTTCCTTTGTCATATGCGTCATTTTGAGGTTTGTAGCACAATTCCGTCAACGTGACATTTATTGGCAATCCGAAATTTTACTTAAAATTGGCAAGACTGTAAGTCTCTGTCAAATTCCAGGTTAGTAGGTTAGATTTTGTTTGTTATTTGACACAAACTGACGGAAAACATAACCTGATAACCTCGAATTTAACATAGACTTACAGTCTTGCCAATTCAAGTAAAATTTTAAACATAACTCAATCAGTCATTGCTGATGGGAACAAAAATGGCGGCGATGGCGGCATTTTTACGGATCAAAGAATGGCGGTACCTACTCTCCTATATCTACTGGCTCTGCTCTAAGCGAGGCAATCTCCTCTACTAATTTTCAGTGTCAGTTTTACCAAACTTGCTCAGCTGAAAGAATAGAGTCCACTTATTAAGTGGATACAACATTTTTAGTTGTTTGGCCAATTAGTTGCTTCCTATTGGTTGCTGCAGCTTTTTGAGATTTTCGATATAATTTGTGAATTCGACGCACTTAACCGTTCGATGTAATAGTTTTAGATGTTGAAACTTAGTTGTCAAATGCTTTCATTAACCTAACATTTTCTAAATACTTTAAGGGGTAGCTGTCCACATTAAAATATAAATATCTACAAAAATGACTGCAAAAGTCGAGGTGGAATTGAAGAATTTCTTTATATTCAATACGTCATACGATGCCAAGGAAGGGGAGGTGAGTTGATTTAGTTAACAATTCATTAGGTCCCCCCAAGTATCCTCTTCATGTTTTGATTTGATGTATCCCTGTAAATAATTATGCTTTGATTATAGTTGAATTTTACTGAAAGTAAATAAAAACTGTTTACGTTTTAATATATAACAATTTGTTCTTACGGCAGTGAGGCAGCATACAATATTAATGTGTAACTTTATTTCAGGAATATAAGAAGGTGCTGTATTATTATCCGTCGTCAGATGATATTAACACTCAAGTCAACAATGTTGGGTTAGTGGAGGCTATAGTTAAATTTACAGGGTAAGTGTATAAACCCAATACTTGTTTAGCAGTGTTTTTACCATAGCAATGTAGTTTATGTAGTGATTAATATTAATAAGCACGTGTGCATCGTTGCTATAATTCTTCAAGAACTAGATGTGCTTTTTAATTTTATGTGTAACGCAATTCTATGAAATAAAAGGAACTCGTAGAAAGACATACTGTTTTTCAACAGAAACAGTCTAGAATAATTGATTCCTCCAGATGAATTTGTGGAGGTGAGATGTAAAAACAGGCTCTGATGTGCCAACCTGTTAACCAAATTTGTGTTTGGCATGCATTCATAAATTCCCTATATCTTGTATGTAAATGATTTAATCGTCAGAGATTTTCCAAATGGCGGCAGTCTACATTTCTATGTGTAATCAACATCCTTGGCAGAGAAGAGAATTACGTAAAAGTCGCCACCTTGCTAATCATTGACGTATCAAGATCCCAATATAAAACAAACTAAAAAGAGTATCAAATCTTGTTGAAATACATTGTTGTCTGACAGCGATGTAAGACGGGCATGCCAAACTGGCAGCGATGTAAGACGGGCATGCCAAACTAAGCCTCTCCCAAGGGCCATATTGGTACATTTGAATTGTCATAAGGCCCGGACACCACAACTATTTGAAGTGCTTTAATAAATCTTATTGTGGAATTGGCGTAATGTGTGATTTCTCATAATCAGTGGCAAAATTATGGCTAAACATCATAGCGTTGTCCCTGCAGTCGCAATTCTGCTACGTGCTTTCATTACATCTGCGTCTCAATCCTCACACCTCGTTGGCGCCTAGCGTTTCACTGGCAATTGTGTTCGAACTACAATTAGTAATTGCAATAGCGGGCCAAATATACGAAATCTGTATTCGATGTATTTTTTCAGAAGAAATACCGAAATACTTGTATCAATAACACGTGAAATTAAATATTTTATTAAATTATTAAAGCAAGTTGCTAATTTTAGACTATTTTTATTTAATACTATTATTAAAATAAAATAATTTACATAGAATACTGACAAAAACAAAATGTGATTTTCATATATAATAGAAGTGCTCTGAGCGATCTAGAGTGCCATTTTAAAATATTCACGTCTCATCAAAAAACATGAATTGATACAATGCTTCTAGTTTTATGTGCTGGTAGGACTGCCAAAAAACTGAAGTCGTTCAATTCTATGAAACCTCTGAGGATTATTGCCAGTTAAATCCTATATTTTTAAGACCATGTGCAAGGACGCTTGGTTACTCATAAAAATTTCAACCTCTCACATGTTTTCTAATAAATTATAAAGGGTTACATGTTGGGCTAAAACCAAGATTATGAAATATGGCAAAATATATAATATATTAATACATACTTTAAATACGATATATTAAAATCATTCATGATTAGTTTATTCGTACTTTCCATAAATCATATTTGGAATAGCATAGCAGCTTCTGTGAAATTATCAATGTAACAGGTTTAGAAAGAGGCCGTTTTTGAAATACTGATATCTAATGCTGCCAAAACACGCTAAAGTAACATTTTATAAATTTGCAGTAGCTAATTAAAAAGACTGGAAATTACCTTACCGATGGCATTCAACTGTATATAAGGGCTCACATTATCATGTTCTCGTTAGAAATATGTTATTTATTAATGAATCAACAAGTTCCTTTGTACGACTTTCTACGTGCTTCTGCGGCATCTCTCAAAAATAACTTTTCTACAGTTACTATAGAAAGTACACTTTTGCGCTCGCTTTTGTCAACGCAAAGTTGACGTTGCTATCTGAGGAGCGAGCGCCAAAGTGGTTTGCCGCTCGTTGCTTAAAAAAGAACAAGCATTAAAGAAATTAAAATCTTTTTCCAATTTTTATTAACAAAAATTAACATTAACAAACAATTTGTGCAATCATTAATACTGGTACATGATTTTGCAAGAAAATTTAAATGTCAAATTTCAGCATGAATAAATAGTAGATTATGCAATGAGGGAGAGAAATGCGTTATTTTGCTGAGGTACAATTTCTGACTCGAGGGCGAAGCCCGAGATTCAGAAATTGCACTGACATTTTTTTCACGTTGCAGAAGATTTAAAACAAAAACCCGTTTTTTTTAAACGTCATTTATTGACATTTTAGTTACAATTATTTTAAAATTAGTAGCCTATGGTAAATTTTAAAGTTGGTGGTACTGTAAGTCATTATGACAAGAGCTCACAATTATGTCAAATTCGAGGTTAGCAGGTTAGGTTTTGCGTCAGTTTGTGTCAAAACTGACGCAAAACCTAACCTGATAACCTCGAATTGGACATAATTCTTCTGTCAGTCATAATGAAAACTCCCTAGGGAAATTTTTGTCTTATTTAGTCTCTAGGGAGTAAATGTTTTAGTAAATGTTTTACTTCTGTCACAATTTTGATGCTATAGAAACTGACTTCTACTCCCGGTCGTGGAAAAAATATAGTTAAGAATTTCATTATTAATTATTAGATCACATCATTTTTGCTCATTTTAAATGTTTTAGAAAAAATCTTGTGTGTATTTCGGGTGCAAAGTGTCAGTTTTGAGAGATTTTGCCACGCTCCTTTGACGCATCATGCGGAAACCTTCTTTCTCAATCGGCAATGGCCAATATTGCACTCTTAATAGACAATCTATTTTTTTATCTTTAAATTTTCTTAGGTTCGTTTCGCTATCAACGTTTTTAAGTAAACCTTTTACTTTGAGACTATGAAAAGTTTTATTTTTTCTTTCTTTTAGAGTATTATTTATATCAATTAATATTTTATAAACTTCCATGATTGATATTTTTTCTTGTTCAATTTTAGAAATTTTGGAAATAAATTCATTTGGGAACGAACAAACCAAAAATAAATTTGAGTCTTAAAAAGAAATTGAGGAGAATTATCAGAAGAAATAAAATAAGACTTCAAAGCCTCAAACTGCTGAAGTGTTCGATCTATCCCAGGTACCCACCCACATTAAATGTGGATAAAGATTAAAGGTCAAAGGTGTTACTCGCAACTCGCATAAATCCATAATTAAACGCCTATTTCATAAAAGCCGTCAGAACCCAGATTCCAGAATAACAGATTCTGCAGAAATCGCCCTAAATCGGAAAATTGTAATATTTTCGTGCAAAATCGGGACATTTCGGGACATCATTTCGTAGTGGGATAAGTAGCTCCAAATCGGTAAAATCCCGAAAAATCGGGACATATGGCAACCCTACTTTTGACACTTTAAATTTAAACAAAAAATTATGCTTATGCAACTGCGCTCAAAGCAGCCAACCTCTTATGTTAATTATCTGTGTGTTTTTGCCGTTTGCAAAAATTTAGTTTTCTATTATAATGGTTGTACGGATTTTAACATCATAGTTAGATGCAAAAGAAGTTTCCTTAGAAGAACTGTATTCAACTTTTTGTTGTTGACATGCTACAACTGAGAATTATTTTTTCTTGTTTTGTAGCTTAAGTGAATATTATGATATATTGTAATGGTATTAGGCCCACGGCTCGATTCTGCTAGCAGTGCAACATGATGAACAATTCAGTAAGCACAGAGTTGGAGTGTTTTATGTGGCTGCAATGATAAGCTTAACATTCCAACAATGAATGCATTGGTAAAGAGATGTCAGTAATAGTAAAGTAATTGAGTAAAAGGAACACAGGGGGCAAAGCTTGTTTTTCACAGGGGTTGAAGTTGACTTTCAAAAATTAAACAATAGGTTTGTGCAGAATGAATAGTCGAACCAAAAGAAACTAATAGACACAAAAAGGTTTGCTATGTGCATATAAATGAAGCATAGATTTCAATTAAGCTAGTCAGTGAAATTTGTGAGGAATCGTAAAAGGTAAAGAAAGCTGGAATAAAATATCAATACATTGCGAAAGAGCAATTTTGAAAAGCAGGCAGCAGGACATGAAAAAGGAATTGGAAAAGCAAGCAGCAGGAGATGGAAGAAGCGAATAAGAAGTAATGAACTCTATAAATAATCAGTGCATTAAACGTTAGTGAAAAGCAGAGCAATTAATAAAACATGTATGTGTGTGGCGCAAAGAAACAATTTAGATTAAGAAAAAGACAATATTTTAGTTTGTAAGAAATTTGAAAATGTAAAATTATATACTCAAACTTATTTCTATTATGTACTAAAATTTATCAAAACTTATTTCCGTTAGCATTGTAACCATAGCAACGAGATTTGTTTTTGTTTTAAATAACGGAAAACAGGAAGAAAAGAATAATTACTAAGCTTGACATTGTGAAATTTGTGCTCCACTTTAATTATATATAGGCGTTTCGTTCCTTGCGGAATATCGCCGCTTCTTTCCGAAGCTTTTAAATCTTTTTTTTGAGGTGGATTAGTCCTCTTTTTCCTTGTATACGTTCTCCTTTAATTATAGTTTTTATATAATAAATAAGCATTTTGAAACCTGAAAAGTATATTATTGTGTTGTGCACGTGTCAAAGTTCATATGGGAATGTTTGTGGAGGTTTCCGCAACATAAAAATAAAATTTTCTCTGAGAGCATCTCAGACATCGGGGGCAGTTCAGTTCGGGATTCCGATATCCAATTCCGGCCAAGAGAAGGGTCCAGAGCCAGGGGTCTTTACTGCTACACATCGGGCAGGACTGCAGGACTGCAACCGCCAGCATCAACACCAGAGGAAGCCGTTCCAAAGGCAGATACCAACTAGGGTGATCTCCGAGCATTGCAGCAGCTACCACCGATCAGTAAAGATAGGAAATTTGCCTAAAATAACTGTGTTAGCGTGCGGAATTCGAGGGGCATACAAGATTAGGCTTTACTGAAGAGGATACCAGCTTGTTCAGGGCTCCACCGAAGGCGCAGTTTGAAAAATAAGCAAGGCGTCCCAAATTTTGAGGTTATGCGAAGGTATCGCCGCGTCCGGTTAAACAATTGCAAAATTCAGGACGGCGTCCATCTGACGTCACGAAATAATTACCTGCCTGAAACAAAAGATGTTGTTTGCCGCCAAAGCGCGAATATTTGAATAAATACCTTACGAATGTTCATAATTTCGCTCATTTTAAAGTAAACACTGCTGACTATACAACACAAACCATTTTGTGGGATTTTTGACAGATTCGTGAACATTTAACTACCGCGTATTCGAACTAATTCCGGTATATACAGTACCGCACCAGATAAATTGTAAATTAGGAACTCACCCTGGGATTAAAGAGTTATTGTTCTACTGAGCTAGAGTTTTTCCAAATTAATTGCAGCTAAATAAAATATTGAAAAGGGCATACAGCCATTTATTTTGTGCACGGGTCACATGTTAATCAGCTTAATAAAATGGCAGGCAAAGTTCAAACACAATAAGAATATTAAACAGAGGATTGTGCAATTTGGATTTTGCTCTACTCTAATATAACAATTAAATTAATTACTAATATAGCTAATTAGAGACAAACAGAGCTATCCATTGCAATATTTATATTTTGACAATTAAGTTAATTAACAAAAGATTGAACACAAATCTCGATTTTAGCAGTCGAATAGATTTGTATGCAATTCGTACATAATCTGACTTTATGTGTTTATTATATAAATAGCTATTATAAGACACCTGCTTAGAAAGCACATTATTGTATGTATGTATATATGTAACAAGAGATCAATAAAAAAGCCAATTAGGGTAGGCTGTGATATGTGTTATACGTTTGGCAGTCCTGAAGTGTATTGTCAGTCTATGTCAAATTTGAGATTTGCAGGTTAAGTTTTACGGCAGTCTGTGTCAAACAAACAAAACCTAACCTACTAATCTCGAATTTGACATAGACTGACAATACACTTCAGTACTGCCAAATGCATAACACATATCACAGCCTACCCTAATCGGTTTTTTTATTGATCTCTTGTTATAATCGATAACCTGGTTTACCTTGCAGTGTTGAGGCTGGTGCTTTACGTGTTTGCGTCTGGCGCTACAATGCTCAACTTGCCCCGGATTCGGGATACAAAGTTGGAGCGCGCCTTTTGTGCTTACACAGCAACCATTGTGTGAGGTGTGTGTGTAATCAGAAAACAAATTAAATCTTTGTCACAAGTATAGCAAACCTCATATAAATGAAAAGAGGAAGCTCTTTATAATGGTACGACAGGCCCATGGCCATCCTTGGTGTGCATTTAAAATAAGGAAATTAGGATCAGTATCTCGAAAATTATGAAAACAAATGAAAATCTAAAATCAGATTTGAATTCTTCATTAAAAAGTATCCTAATAACAATATAGCAAAAAATCAAAACCAATATTTTTGTTTTTTTTTTATAAAACCCAAAATTCCAAGGCGGCTAGGTTCAATTTCTTTTTTGAATATTATTCATCATTAGAATCTGCAACTTTACCCCAATTTAACTGTATATCCATACCATCTAATTCTCGTCGATTTTATTACCCAAGAGTATATAATTTAGCTCTTACTATATTTTTTTACCCAATATTTCTGCAACTTCATGGTTCATTAACTGCCTATACCAATTTTCACTTAATTTCTTTAGTCCTGTTACTATCCACATTATTTTCCTTTTTAGTATGTTAAGCGTTTTTTCTTCTTTTTTAGTCATTGTCGTTGTTTTGGTTGTATATGTAATAGTTGCTTTTATTAATGTCTTATTGGTCTTTTTATTTAACTATTTTTTCAAGACTTGTGTATTATAACAAAATGCTCTATATTATTATTTCATTATCTTCTCAGTTATATCTTGTTTTTATTTTTTTCTGCTTAGCGTTATTCGCAAATACTTAAATGTTTCCACTTCTTTATACGTGTAGCTTCAATATATAAAATTTGTCATATTTCTATCTTTTCTACTATAGAAAATATATTTAGTTTTTTCTCATTCACTTCTAATCCTCTCTTCCTCACTTTTTCTTCTAAATTTAAATATGCGTTTTCTAGTCCTTTCTTACTTCTTGAAATAATTGCTACATTATCTGCGTATGCTATGACTTGTGTTAGGTGTTTATTGATTGTTCCTGTTCCTTCTATTTTGGTATTTCGATATTTTTCAGATCTTTCATTAATTGCTCTCTCTTCAATTGGTTGAATGCTAGCTTAAAATCTATAAATATTGTAATACTTGCATATAAGAAGGTTACTTTATTTGATAAAAATAGTACAAGGATATTATATTTCAAAAATGATTAAAATATTTCAATATTAAATTACAAAGATGAATTAAGTATTAAAAACGGATATCATAATTATTAATCTATATATATAAAACTGAAAGTCCTGACTCACTCATTCACTCACTCATCAACGCCCAGTCCAAACCCTTGGACCTAGAAAGCTGAAATTTTGCACAGAGGTTCCCTTTATGATTTATACAAGGAATAAGGAAGGATATTTCGAAATTCAACCCCTAAAGGGGTAAAATGGGGGTTCCAATTTTGTATGGAGAAATAATATTAAATAGACATTTCGACTTGAAACTTCGTAGGAGCACTCCTAAAAACAAATAAGCAAACACGTATTTCGTGATTTTCCGAAAATCAACCCCTTAGGGGGTGAAATCGGGTAAATAAGCGTAAAATACGATATGGTTGTCGTTATTGAGGTTTTTTGGGACGTTGATTGCGAAAATGGCATTTATTTTTAAATCCAAGACGGTGGACATGACATAAGGGAAGGGACGGGACGGGGCGGGACGGAACGGGACGGGACGAATAGGGAAGGGATGAAATGGAAGAGGAGGGGAGGGGACGGGACGGGTCGGGAAGGGATGGGACTGGACTGGACGGAAAGGGTAGGGACGGGGCAGGGCGGGACGGGACGGGAAAGGACGAGACGGGACGGGGTGGGACGGAACAGGACGGGACGGAAAGGGAAGGGATGGGATGGAAGGGGAGGGGACGGGACGGGACGGGATGGGACGGTACGGGGACGGGGACAGGGATAGGATGGGATGGGATGGGATGACAGAAAATAATTAGTCATTATTTAATACACAAATAACGAACCTCGCGCGAACGAAGTCGCGGGTAACAGCTAGTATGTAATAAAATTTAAATTCAGTTGAACAATGCAAAATAAGGAACAGAAAGGTTCTAACATGATTTAAATATTACCTGAAATAAAGTGGAAGATTAAAAATCGAATACTTATTTGAAAGAATTCATTCATTATGTCGGGTGTTAAATAAGTGTAATAACATATTATATAGTGCTCAATTTAAAAAAATATGCAAAAACAATATCGCTATGAAGAATTAATGAATTTGTACACAAATAAATGTTGACGAGAAAAGCGTAATAATTTTGTAAACGCCTGAAAATTTGAAAATAAACCCTTTATGATATGATGTTATTATTTATTTGGTATGTAAAGTGTTGTACATTATACAAAATTGTTGAGAAGAAAGAAAAATAAAGTTTTTATGTCCTACCAGTACATTAATTGAAATTAATGACTCTATTTTAAAGTATCTTAGATACAAAATAACGCTCCAGGGCAATTATTTTCTTCATAAGAACCCTAGAGTTATTATGAAAAATTAACAGTATTTGTTTCCATGGATATGCACCACTGTCACAATGAAAATTAATGACAGCTCAGCTAATGTCACAAATCTAACTTAGATCAGCGAACTAGATCAATCTTAAATACTATATCATAGTAATTATATGAATTGAATATGAATATGAATTAGGTAAGAAAATTGGTAGGACATAAAACCTTGAAGGCACCACGGGCATTATGAGCTAAGAGCCCGCGATTGTTGTACACACCTTGGGCCAAAGCCCTCGGTTAGTACACTAACAATCTTGGGCTCTTATTTTACTCATAATGCCCTTAGTACCTTAATAACTATAAAAACAAGAAGATATGGTGATGTCATGGAGAAGAATGGACATGATGAGAGTGCCATAAGCTAAACAGTTATAATCTACAAAAGGAATTGGATGCTAGACTGAGTTTATTTTAATTAATTACATCATTTGAATTGGATAACGGGAGCTACCTTTACTGGAAGTAGGATACATCGAGTTTCTTAGCAGAGTGAACATCTTGTGAATTGAATGAAAGGTATTGTATTTCGCCGAGCTGATAATTGGAGTGACGTTTTGTGACTTGCACCTGATCGAGGTTCGTGTTACTGGGTTGTTTGCAGCTACTAAGAGTTGGAAAGGAGAAATTCCGGTTGCTGATCGCGGTTATTGTCGATCTTGTTGGTGGAAGTGACAATTGTCCTGTCATATTTGGCCGGGGAACATTTGCAGTTGCTGGTAATTGATTACATCTATACTGGGATTTGTACGGACATTGTGAGTGTACGGCATCCAATTTGATTAGTGAAGGAACAGATCGAGGTCCTTAGACAAGTGACAGCTACAGGTATTTATTGAGCAAACTAAAAATAAAGCATTGAAAGAGTGAAGTGAGGTAATTACAAAGGGATTACTTACTATTTCATGTTTATTTAATGACAGGAAGTGTAACGAATGGGTATTTTTGATTGATTTTCCACTTGCATAATTTGAAGTGACGTTGACGTTCGTAGAAATTGTCACATAATTTTGAAGTAGGTTTTCATTAAACAAACGATTTTTCAGGAGTAACAACAGTCTTGATAATGCGTGAACCCGACCTGTTTTTTGACAGTAATCATGTTCTGCTGCAGCTAGAAAAATTTAGTAACATCTAACTTTAATAATTTATTAAAGGACGTATGAGATACATGAATTCATCTTAAAAGAGAATTTGTCTTAACCTAAATAGAAAGAGAAAAGTCAAATATAACAAATTTTGTCATAACGTATGATGCATAATAATTGTAGGGCAAAACAGTAAATAAATATAAATATGTTGTATGTATACAATACATAGCATAAAGTTAGGTGTCGCAACGTGTAACATAGTGTAACGACCTTGGGGTCAGGCCGTTGTCTATATATGACTCAGCGTCCCGTGCGACGCGTGAGTCAGCGTTCCAGATTATTCCAGAAAGTGTAACGACCTTCGGGCCGGTTCGCATCAGAACATTCCAGAACGACCTTGCGCGCGAACACGTCAGCGTCGCTGCATTAATCGAGCAAGGTCTGGACGTTTCTAGAATGACTCACTTGGCGTGTATATAAACCGGTGCAGTGGGAAAAATCGACAGTTCTCATCCAACTCGAAGCGCGTAAACTGTAATATAAATGAACCCGTGTGTACATAACTCTAGTGAAATAAATAACGCGTGAATAACAAATAAATATAACCATATAAATCATTAATGTTAAGTCGCGTATAAATAAATAAAGTGTATATGTTGTTAGAAATAGTTCCTGTATTTATAAATAATGTGTGTTCCGCGTTTAATAGTTGCTTTGTAAATAGTTAAGATAAATCGTTGTAAATAAATGTTTAATACAAGAAGCGTCGTATAATTTTTAAATAGCCCGAAACGTAAAACGTAACAATAGCAATATTATGAACATGTCTATGCTATGTTTATAGCTTTTCTTCGTTATTTGTCTTAATATGTGGATTGCAACAACTATTGATATTTTGTCATTGAAATCATTCAGGTAGTCACCGAGAGTGTTTTCTATGTATTTTTAGAGCTGTTCTTTTATTACAATTGTTAGTACTTGATATGAAACATCACAATCTGACAAACCTCCTTTGTTTGGTATTGGGATTGTGATATCCGTCTTCCATTCTTCTGGAATCATCTTCTCTCTTGTTAGTATTATTTTAAATAGTTTTTTTGTATTTCTTCCCCACCTTATTTTATTAACTCCACTGTTATATTATCACTTCCAGCAGCTTTTTTTTCTTTAATTGTTTAATTCTATTCTTAACTTCTTCCTATGTTTCATCTGTACTTACCTCTTCCTCTCGTCTTCTTCTTCTGTTCCTTTATTACTTTCGTCTTCCTCATCCTTATATAATTCTTCAAAGTGCTTCTTGCAGCACTCTGCTTTGATACTTTTTTTGTTTCTCATATGTTTCATGCAATTCCCTTTCCACCCATTGTTTTTTTACATAATTTTGTAGTTTCTCTTCTATTTCCTCTATAGGCAATCCTTATCTTCTTTGTTTTGTGTTTTGAGCCATTTTGTTTCCGCTTAATTTTTTATTTCTATTGCTCTCACGCATTTACTATCAAACCAATGTTTATTTTGTTGCTTTTTCTTATATCTTATTGTTTCTTCTACCACTTCTATGATTGTACCTTCCTTTTCTTGTAGTCTTTTCCTAATTGCTAACTTATATTTATTTTTTGTTTCTTCTTGTTCTAGTTTTTCCAGGTCCCATTCTCTTTTTACAGTTTTTTTATGTTTTAATCCCTTTAAGCTTATATTGCATTTAGCTATTACCAGAGTGTTTTCTGAGTCGATATTAGCTCTTCTGTAAGCTCTTGTATCTTTTATCACGGTAATGTCTCTTTTCTTTACTAATACATGGTCTATTTGGAATCCATATGGTTCTTATTGAGGACTAGCTTCTGGTGGAATTCTTAGTTTTTCTCTCCCACCATATTCTTTAGTTATCACAACCATATTGCTACAGTATCTGTCAATGTATTTATTTTTCAGAAATTTTAAGCCGAATGCTCCAGTTAATTCTCTACATACCCAGAAGAAGAGGCAGTTGTATTTCCAGCCAGAAGAACACTTTTGGATGGTCATGGTAAGTAGATATTGACACAGACCTCTATGCCTAAGAAAATACGCTCACTACTCTAGCTCTAGTACACTCCATGGAATTATATTTTGAATCTATTTTGTGATTCTAGATTTATGTCCCAAGTGTAAGTCACTAATGCCATTTCAATCTCATTGGTCACTTATTTGTCGAATGAACGCACCAGACTTTTTCATGTTAATCCTAACCGATTACGTGAGCATAAAAACTATTTGTACGGGGCTAATAGTAACAGCTTTTGACATTTTTATACCACTTTTATTGCTACAATAAAAAAACTAACGAATTGTAACAAGAGTTTCTTGTAGACGTTAAATCTACCATATATCAATAAATCTCGTAATGGATCCACATACAACGAGTACCTGGAAGAAGACATTCACGACACCGTCTATGAGGCTGTGCTGAAGCAAGCATATCTGATGTATCGACTGTTTTCAGGAACATATGCGGGCACAGAAGAAAAGAGTGATGTCTCCACGTTACGAAATAAGCTGGAGCACTTTTATTCTGCTGTATGCAACTGTACCGTTGTTAGAAATGTTTAATCTTTATGCTTGATCCTTTTAGTATTTAAAAACTCTAAAGTTGACACACTGTGATATACTTAACGTTTTCGCTGGAATACACTTCCTTCCGCTAGACAAACAGAATTTCCTCAACGTTCAGTGCTTTGTAAATTCTTTGGAGTGTAATTACCCAATGGTGAAGTACGTGTCGTTCCTGTTCAATGACAGTTTGATTTGGTGAGTACTAACATTTTGCTGTTGCTGTTATTTAAAAATAATAATTTAGGAGTGGAATTGAACCAAACGACATGCAAATTATATACCAGTACCTGATAGGGACTTTATTACCGGCACATATGGAAACAGAGTTGCAAGGCGGCTCTATACCTAGAAATCCAACCTCCCCATTCGCTTCAATACATTACGGGCGATTCGTGACGGGCCCGTCAAACCTGAAGACGGCGAGTACCGTAGGAAAAGTACCAAAGATATTTCTTAATCATGACAGCAAACCGTCTATGTTTTATTTTATAGTTTACAGAGCTCTAAGTTCTTCGGTGTGTTTGTTTATTGATGGTGAGTATTAATTCCATAATACTTGTGTTTGGAGTGCTTTTTCCAAAATTGTAAAAGGTTATAGTTCTATCTTTCAGGTGAGGCAGAACTATCAGTGAATTTATTTAAGGATTTGGATGAATTTATGGGTCCAAAGTTATCATCGATAGCTTCCGACATTGCAGAATATTGCACTCGGCACATATCTGCTACCAGCACATCAGATGCAACGCCTCGCTTTATCTATTTCAACAAACTGAACCTTGCGTATAAAAGCACGGTTCATATGGATAATCGGCAGTCTGGAAATCTTGCCTGTAACAAGGAGTCTGTAAAAATTATGGCAGATATGAATAACAAGAAGGACTTGCTGGGCCATGCAGGAGAGACCATAGTTAAAACAATGAACGACTATTGGGTTGTCGGGAAGATATCGAATCTCCGTGAATTCTATGTTGCTTTACAGCAGAAGAATGCCAGTTTAATTGATATCAGTGGTGAGTTTTAACTGCTTTTAAATGTAGCTTTTGAATCTTGGGATGGTTATGCCTTATGTATCTTCAGTTGTGTTTGTATTTGTACAATTAAAAAATTTGTATAAAGTTGAGGGAACTATACCGATATACACTCTCTGGATTATGTTCTTATTCAAAACAATAATAGTGTAAAAAAGGCTAGCCAAAATTCACTGGACTTAGCACTTTTTTATATTTTGTAAAACCAGGTTAGTTGTTTGACAGGAGATGGAGTTTATTTTCGTTGTTAAGAGATAGTGTGAGAGGGTCAGGCCTAACCCCCTCGTTACGAACATTTGTAGCCTTCGTTCACCACTATCAATGAATATACAACCATAGCTAAAGGTATATTGAATTATCTTCGACATTACAGAACTATATATACAAAAAATGTGAGCCGTGTTTTCACGACCTATTATTAAAACTACATTCATATGCGTTTTAACTAATGTAATTCTAAACGCTTGATTTGTCATTTGACCCACTAGCCTTCGCAAACTTGCACCGCTTGTGCTTTGAAATACGACATACTACACTTGTAAAACTGCAGCGTTTGTTTTGTAAACACGGAACTGTCACTCGATTGCATGTGTTCCTTGCATTAATTTGTAATATGACACAGAAACTCGACGCAAACTGCCGAGTCTTATTTACAAATATCCTATCTAGCACGCGTTACACAGCTCTTGTGGGCTAATTGCGCACACTTTTGCGTTTACATGATTACAGTTCATTTTACACTTTTTACTTCAAATTCATGGTCAAACAAAGTTTGAACAAATAGGGAACACTAGAATTAACTAGGTTTTTTTTTTGTTAATAAGTGATATGATCTCTATCCCCGCTATAACCAATTAGCGTAAAGCAAGTCAGATGACGTCACGCACATATCAATCTTTAGCTTGCAGCTGTGTATTAGGGAGAAATCCGGTTACCTGGTTATTTTGCATTGTTTGTGATGTCATAACTGCAAAAATTTTGTTAAGTAGTAAATAAAAAGTAAAATTAATGAAAACAAAAAATACAAGATGTAATATATATTTTTTATTTCAATTTTTTCATATACAGGGTGATTAAATTATCACGTTACGGTAGGCAACACACATTTATTAAAAATTCAGGTACATTTCCCCATTTAAATAACCGCCAAGAAAATGTGGACACCCACTAATAACTCTTTGAAAATGGGCTTGCCTAATCCAGTGAGGATTCTCTTGAGCATAATAATGACAATTATATCTGTTAACGGATCCATTTATCAGAAAACAACAGTTTAAAAGCTGTAGCTCAGCAGTCAATTGGTTTCTTAAAAACTGACAATAGTGAATTCTATGTGCATAATCATTTTTATCAAGATACATTACATGGTAAGGGTGGAAGGTGTTTGCTTTTAAAATATTGTGGACAGACGCTTGGCTGATTCCGACAGCTCTGGCCATTGCTCTTTGACTGGTATGGGGATTTTGCTGTACCAGTTTAATCACTTCCAATTCTTTTTCTTCATTAGTGGCTTGTCACGTGCGAATGCTAGGCTTTATAATAGTTGCCTTAAATTGATTTTTAGATGCCTAAAAATATTTTATGACGGAGCGAGCCTGTCTGGCTACCGCTGCATGTAAATCCGCACTACTAAATAAATTGTTTTGACTGTTCATCCACGCCAATCTTTCCTTCAAAATTAATTACTTTGTTTTTGATCACCAAAGTCATCTAGATGATGCATGCTTCTGCATAATCGGTTGTCTACATAGTTGTTACATATTAATTTAATCATCCTGTATATTTTAAACTTTTGTAAACTACATTTATAGTACTTTATGTAACTAGTCCTCAAAGCAAGGCTTTAGCGGACGAGTCGTAATGTTTCCGGACGAGGCGGAGCGAAGCGCAGGCGAGTCCGTAATATGAAGATGAGTCCTCTAAAGCCATTTGAGGACGTGTTGCATACAACGTTTTTTTGTATTAGCTCTCCAAACATTATAATATGAAGTTTCAATTACCATTAACGCGGCATTATATTAGGAGGCCGCGCGAAAATATATTTTTCGCTCCCCAAACTGGTTACTTTGGAAACTGTCTAGGATCCTCAAAATGGCCATTTAGAGGCCTTGTACTTAAAGTCGTCATGGCAACTAATGTTTGAGTCCGCTAAAATGTTGCCATGACGACTTTAAGTACAAGGCCTCTAAATGGCCATTTTGAGGATCCTAGACAGTTTCCAAAGTAACCAGTTTGGGGAGCGAATACAAAAAAATTATTTGTAATAGCTCAGCTAACAATATGAATCTTGCCTTGTTTATTTTGTCTGTCTATTTGACATGTATGTCAAATGTCAATATATCAAATAAATACTTAAATTGTCATTCCGACTATTTACTGGAATGCAATGAAACTCTGTTTTTATTCAGCCAAATGGTTATACTTCACACAACACAATATTCCTTAAACATCACTGAGACATATACCATTAAGTATAACTCAATACTTATATTGATTTAAAGCAATATAATAATCTACTCAATCTGTAAAACAATCAGCTATTTCTATTTAAATAAATGTAAATTGACTTGACCTCCATATAGTATCTTTAATTCAAAGCTAAAATCAAAGTAAAAATATATATTAAATGTTGGTCAAACACCCTTTACAATATTAATGTATAGAGAAGCCAAGTAGCACAGATGGGTAGGCGCTTGCCTTGCATTAAGCAAGTCCGCGGTTCGAATCCCACGGGAGCCGGAATTTTCTGCAACCCATCGGTGCTCTACTGAGAACCACAGACCTAAGAGATAGAGTAACAAGGTCAACATGACACACACACACACAGCTCACACAATGGTTGCTGTGCAAGCACAAAAGGCGCGCTCCAACTTTGTATCCCAAACCCGGGGCAAGTTGAGCGTTGTACCGCCAGATGCAAGCGCATAAAGCACCAGCCTCTACACCGCAAGGTAAAATGAGGTTATCGATTATACATACATACATAAAGTCCAAAAAGTTGAGGATCCTCAAACCTAGTACATAAAATTTTGATAACCTTAAATTGCATAGAAAATATGATCAACATTTAATGAACTATAATTATTATAAACCTGACGAATTATGTCCAAGTTAAATTACTCTATTAAACCTTTCGTGATGGTTGCCGTACATGTACTGTTTGCACCTGTAACTTAGCCATACTGCTGCCATACAGGTACGTTTTCGATTCTAGACTTAGAAATCTGTCGCCGTATCGGTTAAACAAATACTTGTACCCGTACGACAGAATTTCACCAGCCAAATTACCTACCTCCGTACTGTTGCGTCACCAATACGTCTCCAATGTAACGAGTGCCGTTCATGTACGTCGTCCGTAATAAAACGGTTGTCGTACTTTGCTTATGGTGCAAATTTCCCAAATAAATTGCATATATATACAGGGTGTCCCCGAAAGGTCTGTACAAAATAATAACACATATTCCTGAGACCAAAATAGGACGATTTAACCCAACTTACCTCTATTCAAAGTTGCTTTGTTTAGCCGCTAGAGGGCTTTAAAAATAATTAACTTTTTTAAATTTTGTAACCCCCTGTATAATCATTACCAATTTTTTTTCTGAATAGTTACTTTAATTTAGAAGCTATTTCTTCTCTTACAAAATTTTAGTTGGGTGAACGGTTTAGCCACAAAAAAATATTTTTTAAATCCCTACAAGCCTGAATCAGTAATAATTGTAACGTAAAACTAGGCTTGTAGGGATTTAAAAAATTTTGTCTTGGCTAAACCGTTCACCCAACTAAAATTTTGTAAGAGGGGAAATCGTTTCTAAATTAAAGTAGGTATCCACAAAAAAAAATTGGTAGTGATTATACAGGGTGTTAAAAAAATATGAATGGATAATTTTTTGTGACAAAGTTTTTAAACACCCTGTAATCTTCGAAATTAGGGTTTATTCTACAAAAAGCTGTAGTTTACTGGTACAAACTCATGGCCAAAAAGTGAATAAAATCTATCAAAGTATTTTCGACTTACTTAAAAAAAAATTGAAAAGCTAATCATTTTTGAAGACCTCTAGCGGCTAAACGAAGCAACTTTGAGTAGAGGTAAGTTGGGTTAAATCGTCCTATTTTGGCCTCAGGAATATGTGTTATTATTTTGTACAGCCCTTTCGGGGACACCCTGTATATTAGCACGACAAGCCTTTAAGGCCCAGGACTTTTTGAGAAATTTCTTTCCACTTTTTCCTGTCTTCAGCTTCAGCCTCCCGGTTCTTCACTTTTAACTCTTTCAGGTCTTCTTCTATGCACTTTAACCACTGTTGTTTAGGTCTTCCTCTTCTATTCGTTTCTTCCGGCTCTTGTTAAAGCAGTTGTCGAGGTATTCTTGTTTCTTCTATTCCTAACCAATTTAAAAGATTTTGTTTTATTATATTTACGATATCAGATTCTCGGTATTTTTCGTATAGCTCTTTGTTTGTTCTCCTTCTCCAAAGTGCATCTTCTTTTATTCCTCCGTAGATACGTCTTAATATCTTTCTTTCAAACACGTATCATTTTGATTTGTCCTTTTGTCATAGTGACCAGGTTTCTCCCCCAAAGGTTACTGCAGG
The DNA here is from genome assembly GCA_940337035.1 of Agriotes lineatus. Lineage (NCBI taxonomy): Eukaryota > Metazoa > Arthropoda > Insecta > Coleoptera > Elateridae > Agriotes > Agriotes lineatus. The sequence continues at coordinate 31,741 of CALNHX010000836.1, forward strand.
TCTTATAATCGTTTTGTATATTTTTACTTTAGTCGTGAGGAAATTATTTTTTGACCTTAACACTTTACTTAGAGTTATTCTTCTGTCAATTTCATTCGTTAGATCTCCATCACCTGTTATCTCCGTTCCCAGATATGTCACCAATTCTACTTGTTTAAAAGTATAACTTTTGCTGCTGTAATCATTTTTAATTTTTAGTTGCTGTATTTCCTGACGGTTATTAACTCCACTTACTAAGTATTTTGTTTTCCTTTTATTTATTGCTAGCTCGTACTTTTCTGCTTCTAACTAACTTTTTAACTAAAGATTTTAGTTCTTCTTGAATCCGAGTCACAATCGCTACATCATCTGCATATGCCACCAACTGATATGCGTTCCTGAGTATATTGTTATTTCGTTTAATACCACTTTTTCTTTCGTATTACCTCTAAGACTAGGTTAAACAGAGTTGACGAAATTGAGTCTCTCTGCCTTAGTCCACTTTGTGTTATGAATTTTTCAGATAATGTACCTTGAATTTTCTCTTGATTAGTTGTGTTAGCTATTGTAATTTTTATCAGCTTGATTAATTCCTCAGGGCGATTCTAACATTTTTGTTCTATTTACGGTGTCATAAGCTTGCTTAAAATCAATGAATAGCATATGTAGTGTAATCCCCTTTTTCATACATGTTTCTTGGGCTTGTCGTATAGTGTGGATTTGGTCCGTCACTGATCTGTTACTTCGAAAGCCGCATTGGTACTCGCCTATTTCTTTTTCCGCTTTGTCCTTAAGAAGTTTGTTTATTAGCGTTGCTAGTATTTTATAGCTTAGATTCAAAACTGAAATGGGTCTGTTAGTTCCACAATCTAAACGGTCTCCTTTCTTGTAGATTGGACTTATTATTGCTTCATACCACTCGGTCGGCATTCTTTTGTTTGTCCATATTTTAGTTACCAGTTTTATAATTCTTTCAGTTAATTTGTTTCCTCCATATTTTAATAGTTCCGCACATATATCGTCACTACCGCTGCTCTTGTTCTTTAATCTTTTTGTAGCCTGTTCGATTTCTTCTTCCGTTGGTGGTAGACACATATTTCTTCATTCTTTTTAACAACTTCTGCTTGTTCGTTCGTTGCCTGTTCCTGTTCTGTGTTTGTAAGCAAGTGTTCATAGTATTGACGCCATCTTTGTACTACCTTAGCTTCGTCTCCTATTATACTACTAACACAAATACAATACAATAAAACAACTAACTATTAACAAACATGATACAACATAATGCAATATCATGTATTATATGTGGATATATCAGCTTAAAGCTGCCTTTCTGCCTCCAATAATAATAATAATAATATATTCCCTTCGTGGTCTAGGTACATCGTTATCTTTGGTTGGTACCCCTTCTTCATTAATCCAATGTTTATATAAAAGGTTCTTGTGTGTTGTCTGCTATTAGCTTCTTCAAGCTCTTCTAGCATTTTCTTTTGAGACTCCCTTTTCTTATTTCTATATATTTGCTTTACTCTTCTTCTTACTTCGTTGAATTTTTCTTGAAACTCCAGTGCCTCGTTTCCTAGCATCTTTACTCTAGCCTTTCTTCTTTCCTCGCATTCTTTATCAAAGCATTCCTTCCTTTTTTGGTTTGTATTTGTTTTCAAAGTTTTATTAGCAGCCTGTGTTACTACCTCTGCACAAGGAAATAGGATACAGCGCAGATGTCATGTTTGCAGCCATTCAAGACTGAGAAAATACCAAAAAACACCACACACAAGCTGATATATCCACATATAATACATGATATTGCATTATGTTGTATCATGTTTGTTAATAGTTAGTTGTTTTATTGTATTGTATTTGTGTTAGTAGTATAATAGGAGACGAAGCTAAGGTAGTACAAAGATGGCGTCAATACTATGAACACTTGCTTACAAACACAGAACAGGAGCAGGCAACGAACGAACAAGCAGAAGTTGTTAAAAAGAATGAAGAAATATGTGTCTACCACCAACGGAAGAAGAGATCGAACAGGCTACAAAAAGATTGAAGAACAAGAGCAGCGGTAGTGACGATATATGTGCGGAACTATTAAAATATGGAGGAAACAAATTAACTGAAAGAATTATAAAACTGGTAACTAAAATATGGACAAACAAAAGAATGCCGACCGAGTGGTATGAAGCAATAATAAGTCCAATCTACAAGAAAGGAGACCGTTTAGATTGTGGAACTAACAGACCCATTTCAGTTTTGAATCTAAGCTATAAAATACTAGCAACGCTAATAAACAAACTTCTTAAGGACAAAGCGGAAAAAGAAATAGGCGAGTACCAATGCGGCTTTCGAAGTAACAGATCAGTGACGGACCAAATCCACACTATACGACAAGCCCAAGAAACATGTATGAAAAAGGGGATTACACTACATATGCTATTCATTGATTTTAAGCAAGCTTATGACACCGTAAATAGAACAAAAATGTTAGAATCGCCCTGAGAAATTAATCAAGCTGATAAAAATTACAATAGCTAACACAACTAATCAAGTGAAAATTCAAGGTACATTATCTGAAAAATTCATAACACAAAGTGGACTAAGGCAGAGAGACTCAATTTCGTCAACTCTGTTTAACCTAGTCTTAGAGGTAATAATAAGAAAAAGTGGTATCAAACGAAATAACAATATACTCAGGAACGCATATCATATGTATTTATTGTAAACTTTGATGGTTTGCTCCAGATTTATTCTTTTTCTCTCAGTCCGTGAAAAGCGCAACACTGTATGTGTAGGTTGTATGTCCACAAAATTGAATACAAATTGACAATATTATTGTCATTCCAGGTCGCTATAAGAATGGAACGTTCATTAGTGGACCTGAAGTCCCAAGTTCCTCTTAGTTTTTTTTAATAATTTATTTGAAGGTAAAGGACATTTTGATCTGCGGTGCTTAGACTGAGCTCAACAGCCCTCTTGGCGCTGTACCAAACGTTACTCGCATAGGCCAATAGAAAAGGCGACAAAGACCAATACTTTAAACCAAGAATGCAATCATTTCGGCGGGTAGTTTGAATGTGTCAGAGTGTCCTAACAATATTGGTTGCTTCTTTTCCACTTTGCTACTATCATCAGGTTATCCGTATATAAAAACTAAAAAATACCATCATAATCAGCAGCAAACTGAGGTGTGGAACTTGTTCAAAATATTATTGACTCCTTTAGTAACTTTAAAAAATGCAGTAAATGTCTCTTGCAACGGCGTATCCTAATCAATAACTTTTGGTGTTATTTTCTAAAAAAAAGCTGTTAATTTATATTTTAAATTACTTTAAAATTAATTTTGTACTTTCACTCAGCTCGTTTTGTCGTTGAGCTGGCTTAAGGCCAAGGTCTCGTTCATTCACAGTGCATCACCTTTCCATGTCTTACCAATGGCTGCATTGCCAATATATGGCACGCTGACAGTTGCAGTTGTTTTCAAATTAAGATATATATGTGCATATTTGCAGTGGTTCCCCAGTTATAGGATATGGGATATTAGTATGATTCTTAGTACAGTCTAAATGGGTCGTTAGGATACAGACAATTGACCGACTATTACTCAGGGAGAAGGGGTGGTTGGGGGATGGAATGTTTAATTGATTCAGAAAAAGCAATTCATTGTTATTCGCCACAATACAGCCAAATAGTGGAACCAATCTGCTTTTACAGTAAAACAGACAAAAATGTTCCAAGTTGCACATAATAAATGGATAGAACTTACGTTATTCAAATATGTGATAAATTAAAAAATACATTTCTAGTTGTTTACCAACATTCTTATTAAAAAGAAGTTTTTAGCTAGCAAGAGGTGGCTGCAAAATTTTCTTGAAAGGCATAACATGTTTTTCGGAAACAATGAAATAGAAGATCTAGAATGGGTGTCAAGTGTAATGGAAAACTGGCAGGTAGAAGATTGTATTAATGTGGCACAAACAGGTTCGTTGTGTGCAGATTTGAACCATGCTTACCCTAATTATGTTAATAGTTTTATGTTATTAACTTATATTTTAAAGCATAGCGCTTTAATAATTTTTAAATAGTCTAAGATTCCATTGCTAGCAGATGTTTCAAATGATTACAATACATCTGTACATGTTATACATAATAGATTTGGTTGATGGCCAATATTAAATAGAAATTATTTATTCATTTTTGTGTCCCCTCCATTCATGCAAGAGAATAATGTTGATTATAGAAGCAGATTGGTTTCATTATTGCATTTGCAATTTATTGTAGAAGCTTGTACTAATTCTATAACTAGTATGTATGCAGCAATAGTCTTTTATTGAATTTGTTGTTGGATAGTTTTATTGTAATTTGTTGATATATTTTTATTTGTTACAGATGAGGTGAAGAAGATATGTGATACAGAATTAAAAGGAATATTTTTCCACCCGATGTAACTTAAGAAAACAATGTATCGCCTATGATAATTTGAAGTACCTTTGTTGAATAAGCAAATATACTGAGAAACAATTTTTTACGGTGCAGTTAGTGATAGTTCCTTGCATTTCGTTTATAATGGGGCATTTTTGTTATGTTATAGTATTGTTTTCTTCCTTTCTATGATTGATTTAATGAAAATGTTTTTATTAATGGTCTTTTTACTTTGTTCTTTTTCCTGTGTATATGAGTACAGCAATACGAAACAAAGCAGCCAACTATCTATGTATAGCGGCTGCTTCTTAGGGGTGCAAGCCTCCCAGCCGTCAACAGCCTATATAGCATTAGAGAAAAGTAACTATTCTATAACTGAAAATATATTTTAGCATCTATCCTATCGTTATAATATAACAAGGTTAAGTAATGAGATTTGGAGGCAGCTATTCGAAACCGCTTAAAAAACATGTAAAAGAACATGCAAAGTATGTCAACATAACATAAATTATGTCCCAACATACGTGCTTGTATCAATGCACGGAGCAGCTAGCCCCTGGTGAGGGCGATCGGAAATAGCACCCAAACTCATATGGCAATTACGGGCGAAAACGCTGAAGCGGCAGAATTTAGATCAGCAGTTTCAATGCGAACATGAACTGCACGTAGTAAACTGGCGGGCTTATTTACAAACACATTCAAGTTCCGAACACTGTTTTGACAATAAATTAGTTCGTATTGATATAACTGCTTGCTAGTACAAAATGTGGTGGTGCACCATGGTGGAGGAACCACACACGCTGTCGAATGTCAATACTAACTTACTCGAGCAGTTTTGGTCAATTTTCTTGAAAAAATTCTAAATAAACAGCACCATTTAAACGATTTGGCAATATAAAGGGACCAATTAGTAATCTATTCACAATTCCAACCCATACATTCACTGAAAATCGTTGCTGAAAGTTGCTTTGTGGAATGTCGTGTTGGTTTTCCATTGCTCAAAAATGCGTACTATGGAAATTATACATACCGTTACTCGTGAAAATTGCCTTATCCATAACTAAAACATTGGCAGTAAAGTTCCTGATGTAAAAACCACGGGCAAAACACTATTCGCAGAGGAAAATCCCTTTGAAGTAGAGCTTGTACACGTTGTACGTGAAACGGGTGTAGTAATGTATGCCAAACTGTTGACTGATATTCCAAATTGTGCAGCAATTGTCCGAGTACTAAGAGTAGGTTGCTGCTTGACAAGGCTCAACACATCTTCAAGATTTAAAATGTGCGTAGGCCTGGTTGTAAATTACCAGTTTCTCTCCCACGCTGTACAACACGTAGAAAAGTTTCTCGACCCGGATGATATCTTTCAGCAAACCGATCTGCAGCTACTGAATTTTGTTGTACTTCCCCGTACGTTAATACCATGTCCATGAGTTCTGTGTTGGTGAAGTTAGGTGCCATAATTTTTCTTTTACGAATAAAAAGCTCCAATTTGACAACTAGTGACAAAGAGTGACAGATACAATTTAAGGTAAATGCGATAATTTTATATTTTACTAGTTCACCACTCTCAACATAATTAATTTGTTATCTCCGTTAATAAAAAACTTTTACTACACTTTTTTTTAATTACACATCACGAACTATCTATCATTCCTCGCAATTATGTGTATAAGTCAAGAATCACCCTGTAGATTGCAAGAAACATTGCAGATGAGATTGGCGTAAGTAAAAATAACAGTTATGCTCGCGAAGAAAACGATTAAGCAGTAGCTATGGTATGATACGTTGAAATGCAGGCTCTGGTGCTCCTAGATTATCAAATGCTGATGCCAACAATTGTCTGGTCAATAATCTTAGAGAAAATCCTTTCCACACAGCTATTTAGGCTGTTACTGCTACAAATATCCCTGCATCCTCTTTTCAAGCATATCGCAGAATTAAAGAAAGCGAACTACGTAACCGTTCAGCAGCTGGAAAAGAATTTCTTACTGTAGCAAACAAAAATCAACGGTTAGAATTTGCTCATGAATATCTCCATCAACACGGAGACGCAAATTTCCCAAAGGCAGAAAAATCCTACGAATAGAAACGTTTTCTAAATGCATTTGTTAAATCAACTCATTTCTAGGGATTAGCCTACTCGTTAGGAGGCGCTGGTGTCACCTGTACGCTCTTTGAACAGTGCACATAACTTATATAAATAGTAAACTCACTAGCAGTCCAGTGAGACAAATGTTTCATTTAATAAAACAAAAAGTCCGTTTTGCAAATAGAACGCGTATGCACCACACGTACGTATATGACGTCATTGTTGGTAGCAAACTACGAGTCGCATTCGCCTTGATAAAATTTGCTTAGAATCTAACCTAAAAAGTTAGGATTAGGATAATTGATAATAATTAGTGTTAGAGACTGAAATTCGGTTCTTGACCTGACATGACCATTCCAAACATACAACTTTAATAACTTTTTTCTCTATCTCTTACGGTTTGGCTGCTGAAACAGCGTTCCGGACGGACAAGTCTTTTAGATAAAGGATACTTCAAACTGACACCGACAAATCATTTAAAATGCATGAAAAGCATTTTAAACCAAAGTACATTGTTATAATTGAGCAAACTTTAAAATCGAGAGTCTAATGAAGGCAAATTATGTACTATACCCAGAGCTGGGCAATACTCGAGTACTAGTACTCAAATGCTGTACTCTAAGTATAATTCGCGTACTCTACCCGGTACAATTTTCAATAAAGTACTCGGTATTCCTACCCGTCATCACATCGAGTAGAAGTATCCGATACCTGCGTCTTTTATGAGTACATTATTGTCCGAGTACTTTAATACCCAACTCGCAAGAGCAAGTGAACCATGCAAATCTGGACTTGGCTGTGTTTGTCGGTGTCTGTTTGTACAAGAAGGCGAAGCGACTGACAACGCTCTAACCAAATTTCTGGATGAGAAAAAGAGTGGATTGAGTTCCTTAAATGATTATCCTATCATTAAAAAAGTATTTTTGAGGTACAATATCTGTTTACCTTCCTCTGCGCCAGTGGAACGATTGTTTTCATTCGCCACAATTGTCAACAGTCGACGACGATATGCCCTGACCGATGCCAACTTTGAAAAATTGGTCATTATGAAGGCAATTAGAGTTATGCAGTGATCAATTACTGATCAGTTTGGATATTTTTAATGTTTTTGTATAATTTTTAATTCAGTGTTTATTAATAAAAAAATTCTTATAAGCAGTTTTGTTTATTTTGCCTATTATAAACCGAAAACAATTTTAAGTAAAAGTGGTGGGGGAAGAAACATGTACTATTGAAATTCGAGTACTTGTGCTCGGAGTACTGGTACTGTACTGTGTGCAATGAGTACTGTACTCGGTACTCTACTTATTCTTCAGTTAAGGCATGTATTTGGTACTCGGTACTCGAGTACAATTTATCAGTACCCGGCCCAGCTCTGAGTATACCTATGCAAAATTTTAATTTAAATTTTGCCGCCTTGCTGGAATAGTTTCTGGCCCACCTGTTGTAGGACGCTGAAACTTTTATACAAGCTTACTGTGGGAGAATTTGCTCTATTAGTGGCTTCTTTGTGAATTACAGTATGCTTATCCGCATGACTAATACATACGGTATTTAAGTCCTTTGGCGGAGCCCAACCTAAACTTTTGCGCCATTTTTTCTTAAATATTTATTTTATTCCATACTAGCTGGCCCGGCAAACGTTGTTCTGCCCAAAAATAATTTGTCTCTGAAACCCCGTTTCACTACTATAGAGTTTTAATTTTATGTCATGTCCATTATCTTGGACTTAAAAATAAATGCCATTTTCGCAATCAACGTCCCAAAAAACCTCAATAACGACACCCATATCGATTTTTAGGCTTATTTACTCTATTTTACCCCCTAAGGGGTAGCGGACCCGACAGACGTCCTGCCCGAACGTTGGTTTTCTTGGTATTAGCGGGTTCAGCAAACGTTTTTTTGATATTCGAATTTTCGATTTTTTTCATTTTAAAAAATATTGAGGGATTTTGGGGAGGGGGGGGGTGAAATTTTGGGGTTATATGTTCTGATATGCAAGAAATCTTTAAAAAAATAATAAAAAGAAATTTATCAAAAAAAAATTCTTAGAACCCAGTTGCAGCGCCACCTACCGGGTCCAATTGTGAATCTACCCCATCCAGGGACCTACTCAAACAAAAAAAAATTTTCATCGAAATCGGTCCAGCCGTTTAGGAGGAGTTCAGTGACGTACACACATACAGAAGAATTATATATACAGGGTGTAGAAATGCTTTACGCACCATAGCGTATTCAATGGTAATTTTTTCATATGAAAATATTTGCTTCCCTAATTATTTTAGAGCAAACTTGTATGGAAGTTTTTTGTATAGAAAAAAATTCTGTATCCATTTATGCCAGCATTTGTCATTTTACATTTCGGAAAACCGAAAATTTAAAGCAATAAAATTACCATTTTTAGACAAATCAGTGGTGCCATGAAATTATTGAAGTATCTCAAAGCATCAACAAATCAGTTTGTTGTTTATTTGTTTGCATCTGTCAAATGTAGCGGCAACCATGGCACTTATTGCACCTGATCTGCCTCCAGCATACCACCACTTCACAATTTGCACTGAGTTTTGAAAAAATGATAATTCTAGTTTCTTTTATTATTAGGTTTTCTGATGTAAAATGACAAAAATGATGGCATAAATGAATGCAGAATTGTTTGCTCTACAAGAAACCTATTTACAAGTTTGCTCTAAAATAATTAGGGAAACAAATATTGCCATATGAAAAAATTACCATTGAAAACCCTATGGTGCGTAAAGCATTTCTACACCCTGTATACAAAGATTACCACCCGCTGCATAGTGACAACTAATAATATCAATCACAACCTCATACCTGATTTAACAACTTGATTAAATGACAGGTAATAGCAAGAGCAAAAATTAATGAATTTGGGAAGTTATTTTTTTACAAGAGAGCGTGACATAAGTCAAGTTTTTAAATTTCAAACATTTCAATACTGCCAAAATCAGCAAGCAGAAGTTCCAAAACAGAATTTAAACAAGGTACCAACCTGACAGCGTTTTGACAGTTTACGAGTTTACATATACATATACCCCTGAGAGGAGGACCTGTCTAAGGTTACTAAATCATAAAGGTACCGCCAACTGTGCAAACATATACCGTTTGTCTCTTTTATTTTGGGGTTCCTATTATTAGTGTTTCACTCTTACTCTCACTTTCTTACAATGCTCTGTCCTTTTTAATTTGGGGGAACAAAATCTTGGAACTGAATGGCGGTACCTTTATGTATTTAGTGACCTTAGACCTGTCTACAGTACAGTAGCTGTATATAAGACAGTAATACAGTATTGCCATTGGGATGTCTTTGGCGCTATTGGTCGACGCGTATATCCGCCATTAACAGCCAAAATATTTAGTTACATCCAGGTAGTTCCCAAAGAGGTTAGTAGAGCCTGCTCATTTTGTTATGGAAAAAACAAAACCTTTCAAATCTGACAATTATAAATTGTCAATGTCAAATAATTCATTACCGTCGCAAGCGGGTGAAATTTTATCATCTATTGTGACAATTTAAAATTGTTTTGATTTGTTCATAACGAAATGAACAAGCTCTAGTTCCATTTGGTTTCCGTTGGTAAGAATAAATCCTGCACTATGTACAAATTATTACTTGTATCTATTACTAAGTTAAATGAAAAATTAACAAAATTTTATTTTTAAGGTGCTCACCCTGTATATTTTTGTTTTAAATCTTCTCGGTTTTATGCCAAGTAGATATATACGTATATACGTACAAGCAGAGAAAGAGATTTGAAGTTGATAACCGCTTTTATTTTCTTACAGTCAATTGATATTCCAGAAAATTAAAGACTTAAAAAAAAATTTCCACCAGAATCGGAATATTGGCAAAGGTATGATTTCCCATATATTTCTGCCATACAATTTTAATTAGGTTTTCACAATGTATTACGCTGTTTTTCCACTTTTCAGAAGGTGCAAATTGGTCTAGGGCTTATCTTCACACTTCCTGAACTTTATTTGGTACAATATTTGCAATATTGATGTCCCTAATATGCCTGTTATAATACATTTTGACAGATGCCCAGAATTGGCAATTATAAGGTCGAAGCAGAACTTCATGTCCATATGACTTTATCGATTACATACACTTTTCAGATTCAGCAAGTAATGATTTTATTAGAGCCCATGGGTCTGCTTTGGTGGAATTTTGAGAAAAAGTTATGTTTTTGTTTTCCAACCACTTCTGCATGTCAGCCTTTTTTGTTTCTTCCAATTCTTCGCCATTTTCAAATTTTGTATAAATGTCTTTAACTTGAATTCCAGTAATCTAAGGAAGGAGATGTAGGATTAGAAAACTGGTTTGAAAGGGTAAAATGTAGTAAAGTGTGCTGAAAATATATAAGCAGCTTTTTCAAAAATTGTAGATTTTATGTCGTTCGAAGCTATATTTGCGACTTCTTTTTCTCTAGCTGAAAGTAGATTTCGTTTTTGCTTCACTTCATCCCCTATATTTAAATTTTTTGAATTATAAGAAGATAATTAATCAAAATGTAATTCAATAATTCAAATGTCAAAGTGAAAGTAAAAAGTGCTAATTTCTAAGCCCCAGCCACCGTCATTCAACCGCGCAACCACTTGCCTATAAATTCTCGCCTTTCTCCTTCCGATCAGTAGAAGAGTTTCGCCTCTGGCGTGGTTGACAGGTTAAGTTACCGTGCTCTTCTATCCCTTCCCTTGCAAACGAGTTTCGCCTCTGGCGTGGTTTACACTTTGTTTTACCGTACGTTTTTGCTTTTCCTCCTGATGAAGCCCCTTACGAAAGTGGGCGAAACTTCGACTTCAATAATGACACGTTTCAATCTCGGAAGTCGTTTGTTACTTAATCATATTTATTATTATTAATCGGGTTTCTCTAGTAACCCTAATTAAAATTATTAAAAAAATAAGTAAACGAAGAGGAATTGGGCTCGGATTCTGCTGTTTTACACATGTCTCTCCCCCGCCTTTGAAAAAATTGGCAACATCAATAATTGATCGCGCTTGCTTTGTATCCATCATATATATTTTGTAAATCGTAAAAGCAGAATATACACAAACAAGGAATTCAGAAATAAAACTCAACAAACCTTTGAAAGCCCACTACCAGTATCTACGAGTCAACATCAAGACACAATTTGTCATTCAAAAAATTTTTGAAAAATAAAATAATAGTAATTTGCGTACCTACCAAGGCACTGAAGTTTAACTTTTTATCATGAATGTAGATTTAGTTGCTGCGGCTCGTAGGGCCATGGCAAACGAGCCACATGAAGGATAAAAAGCAATTTCAGTGCTGAGGGTACATTATGTGTTTTTTTTTTGAGAAATCGTGAAATGACAACATTTTAACTAACTTTTGCAAGTTATGTTGACGTCGGTTGACGTTTATCTGTCGTCCAGCCATCTACAAAAAATCATAAAACAATGGATTACTTCACTGCCGATTTCGACGTTCTTCACTGCCGATTTAAAATAATAGTAATTTACATTACAAGGCATGCAAATGACTTATTAAAGTACGAGTTTAGATGTTTACGAGTAATTTAATAATATTTTACGGCCGTATATCGTACAATGTTTTATTTCATACTGTTTTATACAAAATATTCATTGAAAAAGTCCATAAGGGGCGGCTGTGGAAATTCAAACATATGAAGATGATGGTGGCACTATAAGTCTGTCAAATTCGAGGTTAGCAGGTTAAATTCTGTGTCAGTCTGTGTCCAAACTGACGGAATACGTAACCTGATAACCTCGAATTTGACATAGACTTACAGTGTCACCAACATATTATTCAGCAGTTGTCTAGCAACTCTTTCCGGCCTTGTGATGTAATGTTCCACTATCCGGCCTAGTTATGTAATGTTCCACTTTCCGGACTCGAATTAATGACGTAAAGTCGTATTTTCCGGACAGTATGAAATAAAAATCATTTAAGTACGTCCGAACGGAATCGGTCCCTTTATACCCTATTTTTAAGAGCGCAATGTGTTCTTTACAGCCCAAGAGCCATAAAGTACTTAATGGTCGTCTTAGTGTCTGGTTTGTTAGTTTGACAAGCAGTGACATCGTAGATTTAAAAACTGGTAAAAATTATAAATATGGTTTTAATCACTTTAGCGTTTATGTTCCTTGTGGTCTTAGAGCTCGTGGCTACACTTTGGACTCTAATTTTCATGCCACGGCCTATAAACGCCTCCTTACGTCCTGAATCATAATAATAATAATAACCTTTTAATCAAAAACTGATATAAGCACAAATATTAAACGCACGCGTCAAAAATCTTAAAATTTTGTGGATCATCCGCATTTGTCTTTATTGAGAACGTCTCGAGTACTTCAAAATTATGTATTTCAACAATGTTGTGTCTGTAGATGGGCGGAAGTAGAGCGTACCGTATACCGTAAACAATGCACTGTGAAAGTTTACAACTAATCCATATTAAACACACCAGAAAACAACACAATCAACGATAATTAACTGGTACACTCTTTTTTCATAAGAACACGTTTATTTTAGTTGCGTACGCATCTCGACAGCGTGTTTTTGAGTAATGTATAGAATGTAACTAGAAGTTTTCACTTTATAAGCAGCCAGTTTGACGGATCATGCAACAACAGCGCCTCTTGCGGACATACAGAATACAGTCGCCATGACAGTTCCAGTCCTGCCAATCAACAGTTTCTTCTATAACAGTATTATATTAAGTTATTTATGCTCACACGTTTCTTTTCTGTACACTGCGCGTGGGCGTTGCATTGAGTAAATTACTAAGTCGACAATCTTTCACATAATCTATTGGTAACCGGTTTGGATGTCCATCATTAAATTCTGTAGCAGTTTTCCCTCCTGATCTGACACTAGCATCCGTTAATCATCCTATTATTTCCACTGTTACAGCAATTTTAACTCTTATTACAAATAGGAAAAATGCAGAACACGCAAAAAAGAACTTACAAATTACTTGATAGTTCGTGATTTAGTATTAATTGTTGTTTTCTCAAATAGCAACCATATTTGGCGATTAAACGCTTGGTCGCCTGTGGTTCAGACGGTCGTAACCTTGGAGGTTACAGTTACAGGAATTTCAGATACTATGCTTGAAACGGGCCAATTTGTGCCACCTGTATTTATCTGTTTCATACTTTTTATTATATACTAATTAGTGATAAAGCCCAGCAATATGTGTTATAACGTTCTATTTACGTAGAGTCGAATAATAAGAAAGCAATGCTGTGCGCGTGATCGCTAACTATAGAGCTTTCGAGTGTAATACGCCACGTGAAAAAATGTGCCAACTCTGCAAAGATAATTCGGGGAATAACAGGCAGCGGAGTTGAATCAACGCTGAGGTCTTCAAGGGAGGCATTCGCTGTCAAATCTGCGAAGATCAAAGGTCGCCTTGATCGGCGCCCTGTTAGGCGAACAGTGCGGGCTAATTGAGCCGCACCTGTATTAACCAAGTGAAGTTTTACGTGATTCCTCCACTGTGTACGTGGAGCTCTCTGAGAGGTGCCAGCCAAAAAGCACAGCGGCGCCTTGAAGACGCTAGCGACAGCCGAATCGACAGCGTTTAAAACGCCGTTTCGACAGCAGCACTGCAGTATTCCCCGGGCTACGTGGTGAACAACAAAGGGAACAAGGTTAGTTCTATTTGAAATAGCACTAAGAGATACAACCACAATTGCAACATTGTCGATAATTGTTGTAATAAACTATTGCGCAACTTTGTGCAAGTGGGTCGCTGACTGATAACGGGAGATTACCGGACGACATTACGTCACTTGATGATTGGGCATCCAGAGGCTGAGTATAACGACGCGCCCTAAAGAACCAACAAGAGTCGACAACTGCGCGTTCGCTCTATTTGTGTGTGCGAAATTAACTTTGCATGCGCTACTGAATTTAGTTAAGGCTTTTTCTCATGTGCAGTGCATAACTGCTTTGTGTACTTTTTTATGTACATTTTTTTGTGTCCATGTTTGTTCACAAATTATTTGTATTTCTGTAAACTGTTGGGTTTTTTATTGCCATTGGTGTTTGCATTTGTAAGTACAATATTTCAGGTGTCCATGAGCTGGCGCCAACAATATTTATTAGTTACCCTTAGCTGCACTGACGATGTAAATGGGGCCTCATAGCTCACCGACTGATTGAGCTAGCGAACCTTGGGCATTTAAACGTAATAATTCAGTAGGTGTAGGGCTGTTTAAGAGGTACCTACTTATTTCACAGAACTCGCTCTTCCCGAGATTTTTCCTGGAAACTTCTTTTAGAGTCACACTGTCTGCATATCAGATGTGTGCTGCTGTTTTATAGTCTGGGTGAGATATTTAGCGACAGAGTTAATAATCGCTTTGAAATAAAAACCTGGGTGTAATCTGTAAAGTTATTTGTTGTAATTCATTTATTCATCGAATTCTCGGGCCAGGCCGGTGCTGCTCACTTGTTTATGTAAGGTTTAAATGCATGACGCCAGCTTCTCGCAGGATTTGACGCCCCGTTTTGCAAATTGCTGATGCAGTAAAGGGTCTCTACCGTCGCGTTTCTACCTCGCACCGGTCACCGCACCGGTGGGGGAATGCATTTTTGGAATGTTTCGACGCACTGCTGCAGTTAGTTAAACCTTGGTAGCGAAGTAAGAGATTCTATTTCGGCCGGGCTGTGGCAAAAACCAGATTCAGCTCGAGGTATCTGATTAAGACAGTTGTATCGTGTGGTGTGGAGAAAGTCGTTAATTGGGTAATATTGGGGACCCTATTACCGTAAAGTATACCTTCAATATCGGATAAAAGTTGGATTAATTTTCAGATTTCTCATCAAAATAATTACGAAAAAATAAGAGTAAATATTGTGTCAAAGTGCCGTTTGGTTGAGTTACTCTTCTTCACATCCTGTAGATTTGGGCGACTACTCTTTTGTTCCGCACCTGCTTCCCGAGATTATGTGGTCTCGATTTTGACTCAGCATCGTTGCTCTCGCTTTTACAGCTCCCCCCCCTCTGCAATCATTAGCCTCTTCCAGATATTTGTTGCATGCCTTTTTAACAATTAAATGCTCTGGCATTGACTGTGCAGATAGAATTACAGTTACTTATTTTGTATACATGTAGACGTCTTCTAGGAGTCAGGGTTAATATTGTTGTGTATATGTTATTTTGCTCATTGAATTATTCATCGATAACATCTTCCGAACTAATTATCTACCCCCAATATATCGTTTCCGCGAACCCTCCCTTTCTCCCGGCTGCTGAGCTAGCACGAGGTGGAGGTCATCGATAACGATAGCCTCGGCTAGCGGGGACAATTTTATGCAGGTCCGAATATAATCGCGTTGGGGAAGTGTGACCGTTCAAGTAACCGTTTACCGATTTGGCAACGCCTTGATAGGCCAGTCGACGAGTACATTAATAGCGTGAGCAATTCCGGACAAGCTGGAATAAATTTTAATCTGTTTTGTTGGGACTCAGAAACTATATTAATTTTGCACCCCTTGACAGGCCCGGATTTAAGCGCCATGCTTAAAAAAAGGTCAAAATTTTGGTTTTTTTTCTAATATTATTGAATATCTCGATTACTATCAACTTTTCAGCAAAATACGTAGTCATCAAAATTAAAGAAGAATAAATTCTCTACCAAAAAATGTTCCCTGCATTTTTGTCATACATTCGCTTGTTTCGAATTCATATGCCTCGAAATATATTTTTTTCTAGGATTTGCTTTTTTTATTGTTATTGGCGTTCGATGCAACAAACATTCTTTTTTCGTACTATATACGATTTCTATTACTCATGTAAAGAAATTATGTCGCTCACTCTGTACTCGCTTCCACGCCAATTAGAGGTGGAGTACTCGGCGCGTTTTTTAAAGTGGTATCATCAATAAGCCTAATCCACTATGCAAACTTTGCTAACTTCAAGTTTCTTTTGAAGTTGACGGCTTATCAATTTTTTCTGCCTTTTTGATGTTGGTGGTGGTTCAAAATAATTCTCAATATCACCCTGACCTTCAACATCTGTCTCATATTCCGGATTTGGTTTATTATCTTCGGAATGTTGGATAGATTGTTCTATATCGACATGCAAGTCCACGTCGTCGTCTTCGTCGTCTAATTCGACCACGTCCACAGTATTTAAACAAGATTTACCCTGGCAGAAACCACACATTACTGAGCAATGCAAACCTGCTTTACGATAGCTGCAAGCTACCTTACAACCTTTGGTGCATTTACAATAAACGAGTTTCAGTAATTCTTGGGGAGCTGCCTCTTGTACAGTGGGAATGGGCATTAACCCATTCTTTGAATTTCTCCATTCCCCGTCTAAAGCTGATTTTTCGTTTCCATACCACAGCTAAATTTGATTGTAAATACGAAATGAATGCAAGCGAGCTGCGTCTTTGGTTGGTGGTAATTATGCTAGATTTGGTAAACTTTTGTTAATAGATTGTACGAAACAGTGGTATCTATATTTGTCCAATGATTCACAGTGTTTTGATTCATACATAAGAAGAAGAAATTGTTCTCCCACTTTATATATTTATTTTTGGGACGTGTTTGGGTCTTTGAAAATTTGAACAGCCTTCTGTAAGTCTTTCTCTTTCTGTAGAAGTTTATAACAAATTTCATTTTCCCTGCCTGTATAATGGGGAAACAGTATCACAGCCACCAAATGCGTGTAGAAACAAAATGTTGTCCCTAATTGAAGCATCCAAATTTATATTATGGGGTGCACACATTCGACTCCGAGTCTTTCTATTGGCTCGCTTCAGAAACTAAATGTTAGAGCGAGACTGATTCAAGGCGGTGAGAATTACCAATAAATCAGTGTCTTCCCCTTTTATAAATACCGATTTGTAGTGATTTGATTCTTCAATGGCAATGTTGACAATTAAGGTAGCAGCATCTTCGGCAGCCTGCTTGACTCTGAAACCTTCGTTCGTTATTGGTTACACATCTTCGAGATCATTCGATGTTTATATCCTCTCATTTAACAAGAATTTCACATGGGATACAGTTGCTATCATTTTTTCATCAAAATGTATTTCCGCTGATGAACCCAGCTTCAATCGGCAAAGCCGTCAGCAGTCTTGGTGCTATTTTCTGTAGCATCCTCCGCGTATTCATCGAAAACTATTAGTTGAGTAAAGTCAAGTTATATACTCGACGTATTTATCCAAAATCGCACAATAAGATACTTGTTGATGCCAGACAATTTTGTGCAGTAGAAATCCTCCGTCTATCACGTCAAGAGTATTTTCAGAGTCTAGTTGGTTTTCAGTGGGTACAAACGCATCGTACAGGACTGATTTTTTAGTTTTACGCATTCCTATCTCATCGAAGAGTGAAAGTGAATAAGGAGCTAGTTCGTATTGAAAGTAATCCTCTAACTGTTTCTCATATCTTCTAGATGGATTTTTTCTAATTTTACCGTATTTGTACTGGACTTATGTTTAATTGCCATAGAAAATACATTGACAAACTATAACAGCATGTGCATGTTTTCAAGAATGCCTGAAATAAAAAAAATCCCTTAGAATATCTAGTTTTCTACGCCTCCAAACAGGTAGTCGCACGAGAAAAATGTATAGAACATTTCTTGTAGATAATTTACTCTTCTTCAATTTTGATAACAATATATTTCACTCTAAAGTTGATACTAACCGATATATTTGCAAATAATGAAAAAAAATATTAAAAATGCCCTTTTTTCAAGATGGCGGCCAAATCCGGGATTTCTAGGAGGTGCAAGAGACATTTCTTAACACGAAATCAAACAAATTAAAATTAATTCCAGCTTGTCCGGAATTGCTCCCGCTAACAGCCATTTTAAACGACTTGTCGACTGGCCTATGAGGGGATTTCATATATTCAAGTTTCAGTAAAGTGACAACCTAGCTTCTTTCGGATGGCTTTTGTTTTTCATAGTGCAGTATATGACGTTTTGTACTGTAACATGGGAGATGTTTAATCATTGTGTAGTTTACTTGTTTTAGGAAACAGATAACTTCTGCATTAGGTTGCGGTGTATTGTTCCAATGCTGTTTGTTGTGTGGTAACTCTAAATTGCTTCACCTTTTTGTCTAATTAACGTAAAGTAACATGAGAGCAAACGACAGTGAAATCAAGCTTGGCTTTGAAAATTAAAACATATGTCGATTATTATTTCCAAATAAATTGGAAATATTAATTCTATCATATCGTGGCCAAAATTTTTTTTAGCTATAATTATTATACTATACTTCCGTACGTCATAAACATTGATGGCGTCATATTTTTGGGGTGTTGCCTGTATACTAGCAAAATTTCGACAGTTTGCAAATCAATGTGCTGATAAGATTCCAAAAAACTTATTCGTTTTAAATAAAGAAAAGTCTTTCAATTCCATGTAACCTCTTCGAGGGTTATCATTTTGCCATTTAAATCCTATATTATTTAAGTTCTTGTGCTTGACTGGACTTAAAAATGTCTTCCTCTATTAATACGTTTAAATATTTTATATTAAAATCATTTAGGCTTACTTTATTCGTACATTTCATAAACCACATCTCGAATAGCAGCCTTGGTGAAGTTATCAACGCAAGCAACAGGTTTAGGTGTGGCCGTTTTTGGGTGGAAACGTCAAAATTGTATTTCATTGGCTGAGATGTAGAGCTTGCTGTTGAAATACTGATATTTAATGTTTCCCCGCAACCCCCTAAAGTGAAATTTTATGAATTTGCATTAGCTAATTAAAAAGACTGGAAATTACCTTCCTGGCGGCATTAAACGGTATAAAAGAGTCCCATTATCACATTCCTGTTAGAAATATGTTATTAATGAAGCAACAAGTTCCCTTGCACGATTTGTCAAATGCTTATTCGGCATCTCACAAAAATAAATTTAGTTGTTACTTTTGACACTTAATAAAATTTAAATCAAAATGACAATTGTGCAACTACGCGCAGAGCAACCAACCTCATATGTTAATTATATGTTTTCGCCGTATGCAAAAATTTCATTTTCTATTATGGTGGCACGAATTTTGACGTCATAGTTACAGAAGTTTCGGTAGAGGAACTATATACATTAGTAATAGCAGATCAAGAGTAGCTACGTCTTTGAAAAATATAGGCTTGTCCTAAAGTAAGTAAAATAAGAAGATTGCTACACATTACATACAGCGATATTTAGTTCATTGGTTTCAAATGTATAAACTGTATTGTGCGTATAGTTAAATATTATTGTCTTATTGTCAACTTTTGCATACCTATTTGTATACAAAATTTTGTAAAATATTAAAGGCAAAAATGTTATTCTCTACAAAAATTCATCACAAATGTTAATTTTTCTTTTATCACTGTTCATTCATTGTAAAAACAAATTTGCTTCAAGTGTTGAAAAACTTAATTTGTAAAAAGTGTATCACAATTATAAATTTTTCTCTGACGAATTTTAGATCAAGCAAAATATAATTCAATATTTTAAGTTGTTTTCACCCTAGTATATATATTAGCTTCATAATATAACTGTAAAAGTCCAAGCTATATGCTAAATATTGTTACGTTCTTAACGTTCGGGCTATTTAAAAATTATAACGACGCTTCTTGCATTAAACATTTATTTGCAACGATTAATTATTATTATTTACATGCACACGAGAATTATCAAGCAGATTACAAATTACTAAAACTACGAACTATTTCTATCGATACAGTTATTTATTAGTACACCGGTTAAACAGCAATTAATTATTTCACTCTTAACACTAACGATTATATATGGTTATTTATTTCTATTTTTTATATGTTCACGCGTTTTTATTTATCTGGGAGCTCGGCGCTCTGATGCTGAATTCGAAACTAAACCCCGGGTCTGAAGGCCGTGCATTTATATTCCACTGGGGAGATTCCAGAATCCTCGCGAATGCATTCCGGCATTCGCAGGTGTTGACCTCGTAAGCGAGCGTGAGTCATTCAGTACACCTGGTTCTAGATCGATCCGAAAGCCTCGAACGCGGTGACGTGTCCCTTCAGGGTCGCTCTAGCATCGACTGGAAAAAGGATTCACCCGCGCACATCTGCTTTTAAGGCTGTCTCGGTTGCTGACGCGTTCGGATTCGTTACAATATTATTTTTCTCTAACCAACAGTTCTGGAGTTAAAACAGAAACAGGCAGAATTTAATTTTTTAAGGTATTTGCTCCGTAAAATGTGGGTCCAAAATATCCCCAAATTCGTCAAGGGTAAACACCTAAGCTATGTATATGCAAAATATTTTTTTTAACCAATAGTTCTAGAGTTAAAGCAGAAAAAGACATTTATATTTGTATAGTATGTTTATCCTGTATCTTTTGGATCGCAAATATGCTGATTTTGTATCAAGGGAATACATCAAAGCCATGTGCAAAATATTACTTTTATCTAACTAATAGTTCTTCAGTTAAAGCAAAAATAGACAAAATTATATTCTTTTAAGGTGCTCATCCTATCAGCAGAGTGTAACACCATCATAAATGCCAAAATCAGAACACAGATAAACACAGGTACAATTCTCAAACCTTATCTTTAGCCCCCGCTCAAATATCTCCAGAGCGGTGATAAAATAAGGGTTTTTTCATTTCACTTGAAACTGGAAAATTTGTAGATATTTTCACGTACTAGTAGAAGGTCTATCTATATATTTTTTTAGATTTTAACGAACGGCTTGCAGAGGTTGAAATTAGCAACCCCTATAAATGTTTTTATTCAATACTCAATATGTTGTTTTACTAGTTCGTTTTAAACAAGTAAACTGGGCTATTACTAGCTTGGTTACATCATAACCCACGTTGTCCTTAACACCGTGGGTTATTTTGCTTATTTACATCATAATGGCACGCGTGTATTCAATAATAATCGAGAGAATTGATGGCCGCGGGGGGTCTTTTAATTTTTTTCAGAATAAGCCTTCTATTGGTAGAAAAGATCGACCAATTTTCATTTTAATATCATTTACCGGGTTCAGGATATTAAGCCTTTGTTTACATATAGAAAAGTAGGCTGATAACTAGGTCATAACTTATCTGTAGGGTAAAGGAATATTACCCTACATGGCAACCATAACCATACAGCAACCGATAAACTATTGAACAAATCACGGATGTTATGAATCACAACTGCCTTAGAAGTCTTAAAATCCTCGCTCTACGAGCTCGGATTTCAAAACATCTGCTGCAGTTATGATACTCATGACATTCCTAGATATGTTAATAGCTATTACCAGTTTTCAGTAAAATGACAAAAACTAGTTTCAGCCCACCTTTAACATCTCCGTAAGGGATGAGAACTGAACTATGTTTATCTGGACTTATATTCTTATTAGGAGTTAGAGAACACGCCCTAGCGTTTATAACATATGACGGTGTTAAACTCTGTATATTTTATCGAAAGTATATTCGGTTTCGACCAAGGTAGAAATCTAATCCGAAAATATCGTCCTTCTTCAACAAATAGTTTTCAAGCTACACCGCCAACAGACAAACAAACAAGCGGAACTAAGAAAACATGTTTTTCGTGATCTAGATGCCTTGAAAGGTGAAGATCTGAAGAAATCTCAGAAGGTGATTTTTTCACGATCACAATACTTTCTTCACCTGAGATCATGGAAATAATAGATTTAAACATTTAAATTTAAGTTCCCTCGCACGTGGAGTGGAGCTGCATTTTGCTTTACGTAATTCGTAATAAGTGGCTATTTACTACTTGCGGTTATTTTAATGGCTTTGTTGGCAACATCTGGGGCTGATTAACTCTTTTGACATAACCTAATATTGACTGACATTAGTAGAGTTTGATCATCTGTCGTGGACGATATTATTTTAGCAGATAAAAAACAATGGGGCTACTGTATTGCTTATAGATAATTGCAAGAGGAATTTTCCTGTTTTTGTAGATTTACGTCCACATATTTATAAACAACTGCTCATTGCGTTTCAGAAAATTTGTCGATGCCGAGTTTGGCCAAAGAAATTGAGATTGGTATTTTCATTTGCAATTTACTGTAAGATTTGCCCGATTAGTGGAGAACAGCGATTTATGCCTCTCAGAATAACAATTCGGATATAACAAAACACTTTATTGACTAATAACACTTTCTGTGCAACAGCCTAGGTATGTACTCAGTGTAGAAAAATGGAAGACAATCGTATGTGTATATGCCAAATAAACGACCTATTCTTAATACAACTTATACAGTATTATTCAAGCATCATAAATGCAACTGATAAAATTAATCACACTCTTATAACACTTTGATGACAGACGCAAGGATCCTTGCAGGTGGTGTGAAGCTTCATGTACTTGTAATAGTACAATTTTGAAAGGTATCTCAGGAAAACTTTTGAAAAACGTTTATTATTAAATTCAAACTATCTGAAAACAATATTGGACATCGATAATAGACGTCATTGCACATCGATTTCGTCAACTCAAACGACATCGCTACATTAAAAAGCAACCAAAAACATTTGGCTAGTTGTACTATTCTTCGCAACAGGGCTATTACACGGTTAAACGGTATTTGCGACACTAGCACAATGTTTACACCAAACAGACAACTGCTCCGCTTAAAGAAATTACTATGTTTATACCTACGATTCGGGGACTCACACAAATTCAATCACCCTGCAACGATTTTGATCCAGCCCGCTGGAGTAGGAAAGGATGGGTTCACTAACGACGGCATTGTGGGTTTATGATAGCTCAAAATAAATATTCAGGGGGGGGGGCTGTTACATAGTTTATTGCATTTAAAAGACTGACGCATTCCTAAATTGCGAAATGGGGTCTAGTCAGTTATTCATGCGGTGCGCTTAGCAATCCTCCACAGCTTTTCTTCAAATGTCGTTACAGCTAAGGGTTCAACACAAATAAATAACCGCAAGTAGATTTTAAAAAGTCTATTGAATCTTCAAAGCCTCCTATTTTATATTATACACATAAGAAAACGGCTACGCAACAATGCCCCTAAGAAGTGACGTCACGGCGTATACAGTATAACTTCAAAATAATTATATTCCAGCAAGCGCCGGCTCAAATGTTTAATTACAAGGATTCTAAAGCGGCTCTTATTTACATATTTAACGAAAAGGACCCTGAGGGCTCTTAATTAAACTATGATCTATCTATCTTACAGAGCAGAACATGATTAAATTGAAGCATTTGAAATAAAAGGTGCACTCCCCAGTTATGAAGCGCACTTTTACTCTACGAACTGTACTACATGCAGTTAGTAACAAGAAAGACCTCCCTTTATCAGCTTGCTCTGGAACCTGATTATAACGTCTGTGTCTGGCAGGCGTTTCCGCTAGCACTTAGACGAGAAGGTGGGGTTGATTCTCTTTTGAAGGAGGCATTCACTTCAGCTTCGAATGATGGCTGGGTGACGATAAGGTAGCTACGTATTTGGCAAGCGGCGACAAAAGATACGGCATAACAGAATAGTTTCAAAACCACCTGGGTGATCGAAGGTTCTCGTAACACATATACAACGGGAAAATATAACGCTCCAGTAAGGGAACAACGTCAAATCCTGAGATTCACCGTAATAGAGATAACACCCGTAACAAGCGACAAGATTTCGCTCGATTATAAGTTCCGGGCACTACACG
Organism: Agriotes lineatus; assembly: GCA_940337035.1. Lineage (NCBI taxonomy): Eukaryota > Metazoa > Arthropoda > Insecta > Coleoptera > Elateridae > Agriotes > Agriotes lineatus. The sequence goes on from CALNHX010000836.1 coordinate 55,875, forward strand.
TCCGCTTCATTTGATATTGCGCAACTTTAAACCTTCAAACACTTATTCAATGAACCGGATAGAGCGGCCCGCACGATGGGCTCGCGTGGAATATTACGCACAAGCGGGCTGACCCACTGCCTCGTAAAACAAAGCGGACAGCGGCAAATTCCACCTCAAGTGGCCGTGAAATAACAATTCTACTACAGATGGCCTTAAAATCCAAAACAGTCAAACAGGGTACAGAACATAAAGATATCTATAACAATTATATTTTCATATGTTATTGCGGGACAATTGCTTACACTTTTGGAAATGTGTATTTTTCTTATTGTTATCTGGAATTGGAATTTTCCCACAAAATGCTGATTTGTTGTTTTAGCGGAGTCCTTACTCATGGTTTTAGTCGTGTTTATCAACTTTTTGGTGTCAACAATTTGCTTTAGTAAGTCTATCAGGGAACGTATTACTTTGTCACGATATTCAATTATTATTTAACTTTTTCGCAGCCTTATTGTAGAGGAGTTGAGAATTCCACATGCAAATCTCCATAAGGCGCGCGATTACTTTTTGTACGATGGTATGCTTTTTCAGATATGAATAGGAGCTAATCATCTGATCAACACCCTCGTGTCCACTCCCGTGATATTTTTGCTTACTTTTCCTTTTTGTATTAGGCGAGTAACTGTGGCGACTGTAAGTTGATGTCCAGTAGTAATGGCGATAGCACGCCCTTTGTTCTTCCATTTTGATATGTGTTGATATGTGTCACCCAATGAATTTAATTACCTGTAGGTATCTACCGTTTACAAATTAGTAGTCAGCTGATTCGAGGTAGACGGTTCGGATTGGGTAATTTCGAACGTTTTTTTGTTGGTGTAGTAAAGAACATAACCCCTGAAAACGTATTTGTCGTTGCTGAATCGGTCATTAATATTAATAACAATTATGAACAATGGGATAGGTGCAGCAGTTTTTACCATCGTATCCGAGTTAATAGATAGTGGCAGTGATGAAGAGATAAAATGCTTCTTTCTAATTTTCTACATACAGCGTGTGTATAAATCGACGAAAGAACTAAACGTGGCGATGTTGGTCATAAAATTGTGTGTCGAAAATCTAAATATGAAAATGTAGGACAATACTTCCTCTGTCCTGAGGAACCATTTTAAAGGAACGTTCATTTGGATACATTGGATCCACACAGGTATTTTGTTATATATACGGTAACCAACGATATCCGTTCGAACTGAAAACCGTCTGTTTGCAAACACAGATGGAACCTTTGTAGTATAGTTAGCACCACTCGTTCAAGTTTTTCTAATAAAGCCGCATCAATTATATTCCTAACTTCGTCAGTATTTAGTGGAGGCGCAGTATACACGTTTTCTTTAATGAAACCCCAAGCAAAAAAAATACATCGGGGGCATCCCGCGGACCATAATATAGGGCCGTCGTGACCAATCCATCTGTTTGACAAGTGTACGTCCAACTACTCTATTACATTACGAGCAAAGTGAGCAGGAGCTTCATCATGAATGTATAACATTTCGTGTCTTATCTGCAACGGTATCTCGTCAATAACTTGTTATAACATTGAGGTATTCATAGGGATTAAGACAATTTTATAAAGACATTGGTCCAACAACCCTATGGTTTATTATGGCAATTAAAAGAAAATTTTCTCTGATGACCATATTCTCGAAAGTCGTGCGCGTTTTGGTCGGGCTAATGGTGAATATCATGTGTATTGAACACGCCATCTCTAGTAAACATGCATTCATCGCTGCAAAGAATATGCCACAAGAAGTCGTCATTGTCACGAATTCTATTTAATGTCGTGTTACAGTAATTCAATTGGGGTTGTTATCATTTTCATAAAGAGGCTCAACTTTGGAGACATGATAAAGATGAAGAAGGCTTTCTTTTAGAACCAAATGAACGGTCTTATTGCTGGGAATATATTATAATGTTGCAGCTAACTGCCGGGTGCTGACGGAGGGATCTTCTTGTACTGCATCTAAAATTTGCTCTTCCACTTGTATTATGCACCTTTGCCTTGGTCGACCAGCGGTTAAATCCCTTGGAGTAAATGAACCAATTTAACGAAGACGTTTGTCCAGTCTTTGAAAAACATTTCATTTAGGATGCCTTGGGTTTCGATAACGTGCACGATTTTCACGTTCTGCCATGTCGCCATTTTCATTACAAAAACCAAATACCATCTGCTTATCAGAAACAAAGAAAAACAAAAATAAACAGAAGACGTCACAATCTATGTAAAATTCTCGCCGAGGCGGAGATTCAAACACTCCACCTTAGGTTTGGCGGTCGGGCGGTGTTAAGTGACAAACAAAATAAATTGAAAACGAGTTTTTCTGTTTCATTGGAGAAGTAATAATACACATTATAACTTGAAATATTTCAAACTTCTTTTTCTTCTTCCTCTTAGTATATGCTAAGAACCTGTTACGACCACACACTGAGTGCGATTTTATAACCCATCTTAAGCTAGCCAGAGCAGGCGGTTAGCCTAACCTTTTGAATTAAGGAAGAATGCCCTTTCACAGGAGTTACGACCACCAAAGGTGTTTGCATGATGGCCGGAGAGCGTGGAATATGTGAGATTCGAACTCATTACCTGCCGACTGCGAGCGTAAATACTTAACTGTTAATAATTGTATCTGAATAGTTAATTTATTGTAACTTATATAATATAAAATATGATTATTATACAGGTTTTTTTACAGCGATCCTGCATCCGACTCGCCATACTTTTATCTACATCTGAATCTGAATCGGAGGCGGCCGGCTTCTTTTTGCTAGACTTCTTTTCTTCTACATTGGAATCAGATTTTTCGAGTCAGAGGACTCAGACCGCTTGGACTTCTTAAAGGAAGACTTCTCATCCTTCTTTTTGGACTTATTTGCAGTTTCTTCAGGCTTAACCTCTGATTTAGAGGAAGATGACCGGGCTCGTTTCTTCGAGATGCTAGACCTTTCTGAATCGCCGTTTAGTTGGCATTTTGCTCAAATGGCAAATGACGTTAATGATGATTTTCTCGGCTTCCAAACCTCGTTCAAAACCAGCCTTGGGTTTCGGTTTGGAGCTCTTCGACTTGGACTTCTTGCCCGATTTGGGTTCCGTTTCCCCTTGTCACTCTTCCTCTTGGACTGGTCAGTTTCTGCGTCGGACTTGTCAGAGCTTTCGGAAGGAGTGCGCAGCTTCTTATCGTAACTTTCCGAGGCAGTGCGTTTTTTTTAAATTCTTACCTTTAAAATATAACACATGTTAGAATTTAGAAAACAGCATTATTAAATAAGTATATTATTCACGAAATCAAAAGAAACGTGAATGTAAATACAATTGCTTTTAATGAAAGTTTGAGTACTGTTACTGTCGAAATTCAAATTATTATAACTAATCTTAAATTGATGACGTTTCACCCCCTTACTAAGGGCATTAAAAATGTATACATCGGGTTAAGCTGAAATCGGAGAAACACGTTCACTTAAATATATATGCGATTAGAAAAGACACCAGATAATTACCACAAAAATATGTTAGCTAGTTACAAAATAAGCATTAATTCAAAATAAATCTGAATTGTACATTATTTAAAATTAACATATTCTTCTGAAACTGTGTTTCTAGTTTCTCGGGTAAAACTGCAACCCAATGCACCAGCGAGTGTTGCAGCCCCCTATGGTAAGTCGGCAGGCACGATCGGCGACTCGTCGGAGGTCGGGTATTTTAGCCCGTAGGTCGAATGCTCCTTCGCGCTTGACCTTCTGCTCAGCCGTTGCTTTGATTTAATTATGCTGCAATTATCCGTTGAATTTAACCACTTTAAGGGTTACCTGGGGTTGTGGTTGGTGCCTAAATACTTGTGCGAGTGCTGCTGGTGCCTTACCGTGGCTAGATGTTGAGCTTGGAGCGATCGCGGTTTTAAATCGTGCAGATGGAATTTGTTTACTTTTAGTCGGGAAGCTTGATTTGACAGCTCGCTGGCGAGCTCGATCTTCGGACCCCAGGAAGACGATTCCAAACGTCCAAAACGGACCCTCCAGGTGAGTTTATGAGGGGCGGCTACAGGGCTTTAGCCGCTCGCAAGCGGGGTAGGTACCGCGATTGCTATAGGTTTAATTATTAGTAGATGGAGGTTATATGATGTATTCAACGTGTGGAAGCTCCGGGATTTGCGCTTATTAATTAAGGCAATTAGGCGGTCGGAAATGACTTTTAAGCGGTTAGCCCAAGAAAGTACAGAAATCAAAGTAACATCGGATTCTAGCGACTTTGCTTTTATGGGTGCAGTACGCAAAGTTTCAACTTCTTGGGCTGACAGTGCAACACGTCATTTCCCGTAGCCTGGACTAATAAAGGTTGGAGGTCTATTTTGTTAGACAGTACAGCATGTCAGACCGGAGGGCTCAGGTAGGAAAGGGGAGATCAGAATCAGGACTGGTATACTAGAGAGGGGATAATCTGAAGTTGATCGAATTGGACAGGACAGGTAATCTCAAGTGAAGTAAACTGGTAGTGTAATCTTCCTATTATACCTTTTCTGTCGCGTTATCGGGGTACTTGCCCTAGCTTCCACTGAAGAGGGAAACGACGCCGTCGTTCGTACATCGCGACTACGCACACAGCGGGTGTCTTCGCGTTATCGTAAACCGCACGCTGAATAGATGCAACGCTTGATTAGCCGATGTATTAAATTTAAATACATTTTATGTATAATCAAAGTTTAATACAGGTGCTAGCGTTACATAATTACTTGCAATAATAACACAATATTAAAAAAAAATGCGCCCTACTTGCATGTAAAGACAAACTTACAAAGTTTGCTTTGTCTGAAAAGCGTATGTCTGGGGCACAATTATCAGACTTAGGTACCACAAATTCCAGTTTTGAATAATGTGCAGTAATGTAGTTTTTGTCCCTGCTAAATGTATGGTCCGTGCTATTAGGAATTACATCATCCCAATCCTTGTACGGTTTCATATACTGGTAAGATAACATGTATAGTGCGAGGATTAACGTAGTCCTGTATACTTATCTATCTGGAAGATATTCTTTCCAGCACAAATAAATTAGTTCAATCTGGTATCATTTTTATATCTTCTGTGGACTAGAATGTTGAGATGCGGTATCTTGTATTATCCTCCATAATTTATTTCGGCCTACGGAGTCGAAAGCTTTTTGTAGGTTAACAAACATCTCTGCGTTTCTTTTATTTGTTTAATCACAATTTAAAATTTTGGTTATTTACTATTTTTATATACTACGTATTGATCGTATTTTATAAGATAGTTTTGCAAAACTATTCATTATGGACGTTTATTTAATAAATACTACCGCAATGTTGCTAAACACTTCAACTAATGTAACTGTATCGCGATATCAATATTGAAAAGCTCCTAAGAAATACAAATACATTTGTTATCGGAGTTTTTATTATTTTTAGAACAGCTGGCGCATTTCAAGAATAACAGTAAATGATAAAAAATCAATTTAGAAACATTCCTCTTGCAGTAGGTCTGGCGTGGGTATGATTACAGGCGGCATTCTTTATTGTGGTACGAGTACGCTTACATGTTTTGAAAAACAATTTCATGGACATCAACCTCAGTTTTTGTTAGTGATAAAATTGGCATTAACTGGGATTAATGCAACCTACACACTCGTATTTGATTATTTAATCAATAAGCGATCGAGAGTTTTCGATTACTTTGATATCCAGACCATGTTTAACATTCTTATAAATCCGATGTTAATTAATAGTCGTCCGTAAATAATTACTACAAATCAATACTGATTTACCAGCCCCATTTGTGTTTATGCCGCCATAGATGCCACACTAAAGCTTCGCAACGTTATGTTTATTCGAAATTTAAAAAAAATACCACCACAGAAATCTAGAGTTACTATAATGAAATTCTAAAGCAACATTTTAGAAATTTCGTATTAAAGAACATGCGTGGACGAAAAAAATCATCGTATACTACTGGAGGGAAGGTTCATTTCCTGCTTTGTGCATTTAATGCCCTCCCCTAGGCGTCGGATATTAAACTTCACACGCCGGAAGAAATAAATACATTTGCTACCTAGATATATAAATAACTATTTATTGTTCAAGAACAATAAAATTCCAATTACCCATAGTAGAGATGCGCAGCTTACGTATTTACTAAAAAACGAGATAACATAATGTAAACATTAGAATATGACATATAACTTAAGAAAATGCATATAACGTTATTTAATAAAGTACTTACCTTAAAATATATATAGCTGGGATATGTGTTATTTAAACTCTTTGATATTTATTGGAATAGTATTGTAATTTATATTTATATTGCTTTTTCTCTTCATGTTCCAATCATTTATTTTGAATTTTAAAATTCAAATGGAATAAATTAATATTATGCCCTTTTGTTTAATTATTTAATTGCAGAATAATCAACTTTCATTCTCAGGGAAGGTTTAAAATATTGTATTACCTTTTTTAAATATATCCAATTTATGTTTTATTAAATTCTACTATTTGGTTCAATGATAATATAACTACTCGAATGAAATAAAGTTCATTTTAACATTCAAGGCAAGATAATTTAATATTTTTACTTTGAATCATCTCCAATAATTTTGAACTAGGATCTTTCTATTTGAATGCTCTCTACAGACAACTGAAGAGTTGTTTTATTACAAATGTTAATCGCACTAAAAAATGACGTATCATTTGCAGAAACATTGGCAGAAGGGGCTGTTCTTATTATGCCTGATTTTAAAAATTGTTGAATAGCATAATGTGCAGTTTGTGCATCTGTTGCATCATGCGATGCTCCTCCCATTCAGACATTACTGAACATTAATTCCACAGCATCTGAACTAAACGATGTAGTTAAAACATAATAGAAATTTTGTTCATTTAATAAATATCTCACACATTCACTGCTGCTCTGTGCGGTAAAAATAAGTGCATGAGCAGTTTCATTAGTCAGACGTTTTATTTGGTTACATTTGGATATTTCCTGTATGTCTTGTATGTATTTTTGAAATGTCTCAGATAGCCATGTTAACCTTTCATCGGTAATTTCTCTGTAGGGGGTACAATTAGAGTCCAGCTGCTTAAAATGTCGAGTTTTATCACCCACTTCATGAAGTTTAAAAAATTTGTATATAGCTTTTAAATATTCAATAGTACTATTTGCTTCTTTGAAATCCACTGTTGAGTTATTGTGTTTGGCTAGATATTTCAGAGCTGTTCTAATAGCTGGGGAAAATATTTGAACTGCTCTTAATACGTTTATTTTTTCAAGCGTATTAGGATAAATATGTTTTCTAGTTAAAAATGCAATAGGTTTTATTATACATTTTTGCAAGTCATATTACTTTTGTAGATATTTAGCCTTGATAATGCCTGTGCTTGAAGCCATATCGTGATCCAGAAATATGTTTCGAACATTCTTTACTACATGCCAATAATCAAAGCTACAAAATAACGGAAGTGCAGAATTCACAGGATGTGAAATGTTTATTTTCAGTTCTCCATCACCCAGTGCGCTAAAAATAGCCACATTTGATTTATGATTGTCGGAAACCAGTCTTAAAATTGTGAAGCCGCATGCATGTACTTTTTTAAAATATCTCACTAAAGCATTCTGTAGAAAGGGTCTTCTGAAAAAAGTATCCCACCGGGATATTTGGTTAATAAATGGTGAATTACGAAGCATAATAGTTTGTTTGCTAAAACGGGACGATTTCCTAATGGTAGGTACACACACTGCTTATGGTGGATATTCCACAAAAAGGGTCTTCATAACGATTATATTCTAATTTGTCCTTAATAGCCATATCGTCTACAACAAGCGAGCATACCTTTTTAAAACAATTGAAATTACTTGCTTCTGCAGTTAGTATGCTTTTAATTAGATTTGATAAGCCAGTACTCTGCTAATGTATCTTTTTAAGGTGATTTTAGATGGTGCGGTTAAGATACTGCTTCTTTTAGAAAATTCGAAACCCTTAGGAGATGCATACCTCCAAGCAATGCAATTGCGAATTGTTATTTCTGACAACTTTGGTTTCTTTAAAGAATAATTATATACTTGGTCTAATAAAAACACTGCTAATGCGTTTAAATCTTTAGTATCAGATTCCAACTTAGTGATGCATGTTTGTGCTGTACTATGATTATTCAACTTGTTTTCATATCTTATTCATTACATTTGGAATTTCTTCCAATAATAAACATTATCATTACAAATATGATTAACATCATGACCAATTTCTCTTTTGACTTTGACAGACCACAATTTTCTCCTATCAGGGTCTCTCGGAAAAGTTGAAAAACGCTATTTAATTTTTAATAATTAAATTACTAATTATTAATAATTTAACTTTCGCAAGTATTTATTTTCAATTTATTTGTGGAAACTAAAAGATTTGATTTCACTTGTAAATGTCAATAATATTACTTAAACAAAACTACACGGCAAGATACATTGTGAAACGTAATAAAGAATCGTCGCAGGCGATTAAAAATTTTTTTAACGAGCAACCTAATATTGGAATATAAGTCAATGTGTTCTTTATTATCTTCTTTATTGTGTTTTTTTGTACATAAAAAACGAAAATGTACAACATTTTGCGTTGATCGACACAGAGACTGTGTACAAAAACACAACAAAAACATTTTTATATTCAATATCAAACCGTTGTATTTATACCACCAGTTAATTTAGAGGAATAAAATATTCAGTGTTACATAGCCCATACATTCTCTTTAATTTGATGCAATGATCTTAGGCATTAAGACATTTATATAGTTTATTATAGTTTTTGATTTGGACTAATGTCCAATTTTCGCAAAAAACATTTTACTTTAAATCGTTGACATTTACTTAATGCAAACTAAAATTCGACATTCGCTTACACAGAACACTGCAGAATTTTATGGTGATTATTTCATTCCATTTGATATTGGGGCTACTTTCAATAATAAAGGACTTAGAAGCAATTTTGTGTGACTATGTGTAATTTCGTGAACGACTTAAGATGGCGGATATTTCAACAGCTGTATTAACACCCCTTGTGGTGGTTCTAATACAATGTAATATATTTTTCTATAGCTCCAACTTACGAGCCAAGTTAAAATATGTAATATACTTTTAAAATACTTATAATTAAGAAATACTATACTTTACGTAAATGCACTCTCATACACCTACCTTATTGCTTAATAAAATCAGTAGCAATTGATGTAATTTATAAATCAATCTGACATTTAAAATTATGTCAAGTATTTAATATTATTATGCCACGACTAGTCAGTTTAAAAGCAGTAATATCCCTAACTCCCTGCTGAATGGGCTAACCTTCAACTAACAACTTCTTCTATATGTTTAACGATTGGATCTTCTTTTAAAGAATAATAATTATTTGATTTTATCAAACAAAAGCACAATTCCAGGTATTTCATCTACTTGTATTGCATAATCAGTTTGTTAGTATGTAATAGAAGTTTGATTTGACATTACACAATAAAATGCAAGTTGTCAGAAACAATTTAATCAATTGTCGTACTGTTCAAACTTAAATTAAAAATATAATGTTCTAAAAGTTATCCTACTCCAAAAGGTTCAAATTTCAAATTATAATAGTCGAAAATGTTGAGTACTCAAATCATAGGTATAATTTAGAAAAATTATTAATTAATATTGTGTAATAATCTTTTAAATATAATTACAATGGTTTTAATAGTTGTCGCACCAAACTCACTTTCTAATTTCTTATTATTTAAGAAATTGTCACTAACCTTCTGATGATTGTTCTATGTACAGGGTGTTTTCTCAAATTTTGACAGCTTCTAGCGAATTTATTATTCCAGATAGAAAAAATGTTCAGATAAAAATTGCAGGGTATCATCCAAACCGTCCGAATTTGCTACAATTAAGCATCACGGGTGAATTTTTGGACTTATTGTATACTTTTTAAATGGAACACCCTATATATTATGTGTTTATTGGATAGCGCTTAAAATATCCGCTATTAAAGAATCAAAATATTACTAATACTGTGATTTATTTCATATAGTAAATTAGTAATATTTTAATTCTTTAATAGCGGATATTTCAACAATGGATGAAGTACTTATATATATATAACTTATATATTTTTGAAAAGAAAAATTTAAGCTCTATTCAATAAACAATAATATATAGGGTGTTCCATTGAAAAAAAAGTATACAATAAGTGAAAAAGTTCACCCGTGATGCTCAATTGTTTCTTTAAGTAGCAAATTCGGACGGTTTGGATGATACCCTACAATTTTTATCTGAACAGTTTTTTCTATCTGGAATAACAAAGTCGCTAGAAGCTGTCAAAATTTGAGGAAACACCCTGTACCTGGACTTTTTATCTTGACTTCTAACTGGATAAAATTGAAGGCAGCAAACCCCTCTTGGTGGTTCTCGACCAACTCACAAGCTCGTTGTAGCTCTTCGGAACTTTGTTGTCTGATTGAACTGATATGCAGCACACAACACTCACTTCATTGATTCTATTTTCTTCGTAGTATTTTAGTAATCGAATTCAAATAACTTTGAATTATATATTTTTATAATAACTGTGACTTGAAGTCAAATTTGATCGTAGAGAATACTTTATTACTACTACGTATCAAACCAACAAGTATTATTTTCTCACAATTAATGGGAATTTAACCCTTAACGTGAATATTTCTCGTAGATTCTCAATTCAAGTTATTTATTTTTCTATCGTCACTAAAAACAATCTTGTGGTTACCCTTATTACCCCACCAGTCAAACATACAACTGTTATTTATAAAGGGTCTTTCATTAAGAGCGATAGGATTTTAATTTTAAATAAAACAAAAACGGTTTGATATATCAATTTAGTTTTTGCTTTATTTTGAAGCTTGGGCAATGCAGTTATGTGTGGAACAAGATATCGTTCAAATGTTCACCATGATCACCCTGTCCAATATTTGCGGCTGTATGCCGGCGATAGCTTGACGAATGTTGGCTTCCAAATGATCCAAAGTCTGTAGTTTGTCGGCATAGACTTGTGCTTTGACGTATCCCCAAAGAAAATAATCTAGCGGTGTCAAATCACATGACCACGGCGGCCAATTCACAAATCCTCATCGTAAGATGATCCAATCGCGAAACTTCTCCTTCAGCAAATCGAGCGTAGCATTAGCTGTATGGCACGTAGCGCCATCTTGTTGGAACCACATCTCTTCAATATCGATGTTCTCAAGTTCTGGCCACAGAAATTCAAGTAACCTGGCTCTATAGCAGTCGCCATTGACGGATCTTCCCTCCTCATTTCGGAAGAAATAAGGTCCGATAATGCCGCCATGCCATAAACCGCACCACACAGTGAGTTTTTTGGAATGCAACGACATTTCATGTTAACTCTTGTGGGTTATTTTAGCACCAATAACGGAAATTTTGTTTGTTAACAAAGTCATTCATCCAAAAATACGCCTCGGCTGAGAAGATGATTTTTTGGCCGAAATCAGGATCACCTTCCAAGTGCTCAACGGTCCAATCAGCAAACTCCTGACGCAATCTGTAATTGTTTGGCTGCAGCCCTTGAGGCAATACGACTTTGTACAGATGTGGGCTTAAATCCTTAAGCAAAATTCTCCAAGTTGACGTCTAAGAACGTCCCAATTGTTACGATCGTCATGAAATCGACAAATTTGGCTCATCGGCGATACTGGCTGCTGCAGCTGCGATATTCTCCCTACTTCGTGCTTTTCGTTGTCTTCTTAGTGGCTTATTGGCCTTTAAAGTGAACTCACGCTCTAACTTTTCTACAGTGCGGCCTATAGCCTGCCCAAAGTAATGGTGACGGCGACCCAATTGTCTGGTCAACAAATGTTGAGCACCCATAACTGAGCTGGAACTTTCGCAATATTTTTTAATAATTTCTAAACTGTCGGGAAGCGTCAAATGCTGCATGGTGAAACTGCAAACTGTACTGAATATTTTGACATCTGGAAGAAAAAACAAAATATATCAGGAACCGCGGAATCTCGATTTAAAAAACTATCACTCCTATTGAAAGACCCTTTATATAAATATTTAAATTAAATGTATCATACATCCTGTATGCTGCATTACACAGCCACACTGTCCTTATGTAGCCACTGTAGCACCCCATCGGTTTGGAACAAAGTTGGTATAGTGCTTTTCGTTACTGGGGACTTAATATAAGAAACCAGACGGCAAGATGACTTAACAGAATTCAGGAATAAGGTTGAAACAGTACCTGGTTTTGATTTTTGGCCCGTATTATAATAACAGCTTGCTTCAAAATGCTTACCACATACAAATAAGTTTTTGGCAATATTGTCACTGATCCTATTATATATTCTTTTGCACCGGAACTTTTTTATGATGGCATTTAATGGAAATGCATGTATCTTCATTTTGTCGCTGCTTATTGTTTTGTATTGCAGCACACAACATTGTCTCCTATACATTTTCAACGATCTATAGAAATTATTAGTCACAAATCAACTGACAATATTATGTTTATGTGATGTCATTTAAAATTATGAAGTTTTGGTGAATATTCTACAGTTTCCTGTAACGCGCGATCTTGATGACATCTGTTATAATACTTCAGTTGTCAGGAAGCAAACTTTTTAGGGCGTTGAACGGACTTGTTATAAACAATAATAGATGATAGTACGTTTGAAGATGCAGTTTTACTTAATATATTGAAAGAACCACCACGTCTCAGAGCAGAGGGATTTGGTAGATTTGACTTGGAAGCAATGAATCCACATGATATTGATTTAAATTTTCGTTTTGATAAGGAAGATTTATACAGTTTAGTGAACATGCTGGGTATTCCAGGTACGATATCTATCATTAATGGATATGTTATTAGTAGAATTGAAGGTTTATGTATTTTACTTCGAAGACTAGCTTATCCTAACAGATTGTCTGATTTGGAATCACTATTTGGATTATCTGCAACTTATATCACAGTGATAGCAAATGAAGTAGCAAACATCATTTTTCTATACACGGCACATTTTTTAAAAGATTTAAATAATATGCCCTCGAAAAATTTCGGAGTTAGTCGCAAGCAGTCACAAACAAGGGTACGCCCTTACGCCAGTGCTGGGGCTTTCTCGATGGTACGGCCAGACCAATCTGCAGACTTTCCATCCAACAACAATAATGTTATTCCGGGCACAAAGGATATCATTGCATAAAATATCAATCTGTGTTGTGCCTTGATGGAATTATTGTTGTCTGCAAGGTCTTTATCCAGGACGTGGGCATGATATAGGAATATTTCGAGATACTAATTTGAATAACCAGCTGGAAGAATGTGCTACGCTTATAACTGAGGAAAAATGTTGTCTGCATGGGGACAATAGATATCCCATTCGCGAATTGCTTATTAGACCATACACAAATGCACGGCTGAATGCAGAACAGACTAATTTTAACACCAGAATAAGTGCTCTTCGCCAACCTGTTGAATGTGGTATTGGCAAGATAGAAAATTTTTACGCATTGGTAGATTTTCGAAAAAATAAAAAATTACTCTTACAAGACGTAGCCCAAGTGCCAGATTGCGACAATACTAACAAATTGTTATACATATTTGTATCGTTGTGCCACCTTCACTTGAGGAATACTTCGGAGCGTAAATTATAAGACTTTAAATTTTATGTTATAATTAATCAGTTTATCACATATTAATTCAAATTTAGTAATTTTTGCTGATGCTGTTGTTGCATCAGACGCTGATTTATTTATCTGCTTCTTATTTCTCCAGTGTGCTCAAATTACTCTCGTTGTCGTTGTAAGCATTTCTCATCCAGGTTTAGTTTTCATTCCTCAACTGCCATGCTATTTTTCTTTAATTTTAATTCATTTGCATTTTTCTCGCGTATAGATTCGAAAGGATTTGGCTTTAAATTTCGTTTTTGGCGGTGTTGTTTGTTGCCAAAACTGTTTGACTAGATGATGTAAGTGTGAGTGTGCTTGTGCAAGCGTAGGCGGGTCTTCTCTTTAAGAAAGTTCGAAATCAGTGTCAAAGGTTTCTACAGGGTGTATACGAATTCGACCGACAAACTTCGAGGGTGTATTTACTGCCTAAAGATGTACCTAAATTGTTCGTATACTTATAACCTATCTCCTTTCATTTCATAGAACCTCTCATAGAACTTTTCTTTTAATCTAGCATTGAAATCACTGAATTAAATTTTACTCAAATATCGAACTATAGTACGCTTTATAAAAAACCGGTCACTACACTTATAAAGTACACTTTAATAAGACATCTGACACATTTTAAGTTTTATTAAAATGTTAACTTAGTTATAACTGTTATAAGTAAAATTAATTTAAAAAACATAAAAACAAGAAAAATAAGTTTAATTAAAGGTAATAAATATGAAAAAAAAAGAACGCAATCGAGAAGAGTTATAAAAGTTGCTCAAAATTCCTTCCTTGAACTTCCATACACAGTTGGCATCGTCGAAGAAAATACTGACGGGTGCGTTCAAATATTCCTGGACTTCCTCTGATGGTATCACAGGCATCAACGATTCTTTGACGCAGTTGTGCTTCTGTTTGTATTGGTATCTCATATATCAAAGCTTTTAAGTGGACCCAAAGAAATAAATCTAAGGGATTTAGGTCGGGTGAACGAGCTGGCCATGCTAATGGCTCCTGTTACCAATCCATTTGTGCGGAAACATAGTTTCTTGCCACAATGCTAAAATGCGCTGGGGCGCCATTCCGGTAATACATTTTGAAAAAGTTGACATAAATCTTTCCTGTCAACCACGGAGGAAGGACATAGGGGCCAATTAAGTAATTGTCTAGTATACCACACCATATGTTCACACTGAACCGATGTTGAGTATTGCGGATTGCGATATTATGAGGGTTTTCCTCAGCCCAAGTATGTAAATTGTGAAGATTTGTAATGCCATCTCTTGAAAAGTTCGCTTCATCTGTAAAAAGTATTTTGCACGTGAAAGTTGGATCTTCAATATTTCGATTTAGTAGATCTTCACAAAACCCTAGTCGTCTCGGCAAATCTTTTGGAAGTAAGGCTTCTACCTTTTGAGATCGATATGGATGAAGAAGTTGCTCATGCAAAACGTTCCAAATGGTCATATGACTCACACCGACTTGGTTTGCTAAATTTCTGGTACTTAGGTTTGGCTCCTGTTCAATTCTATTTAGAATATCTTCTTCATAATTAGCAGTTCGGACGTCTCTTTGTCGTCCAGCATTTGGTCTTGAACACCGAAGTGAGACGGTTTCACGTAATCGCCTATCAGTTGAAGCGAATGTTGTATGATGAGGCTGTTGCCTCAGGGGAAACTTCTCTGTATAAATTCGCAATGCTTCTCTACTGTTCCCTTCCGCAGCTCCATATGCCCAAAGCATGTCCACCATTTCATTAATTGAATAGGCCATGTCGAATTTATAAATTTGAAATTGATTTTTTAATTTTCGCTTAAATTGTCATTAATTAATTAATGACATTAGGTACATATGAAACATGACATTTATAATTAATCAAACTACCACTAATTTTGAATGATTTTTGGAAGTCCAGAATTCTTTAAAGAAGATAGCTAGGCCATAGCTGATAATAAATTTTATTGTTAATATTGAAGATAATGGATTTCCTATAATTTTTATATTATTTAATAAAACTAATCTTGAAAAATTCACACGTTTTGTTGGAAGTGTGCAGAGTTTATTTTGCAGATAAGAATCAAGGTTGTATTTAGTGAGAGGAGTATACACTCAAAGTTTGTCGGTCGAATTCGTATACACCCTGTATATCTGGAACCGAAGCTTCTACAGTTGCTATTTGACGGATTTCTATGCCCTTCTGCTGTTGTTGTTTTTTTATTCATTTTGTATAACTTCTGGCTGACGTATTTGTGGGAATTGAGACGAAGAAGAAGGTAGTACCTGTTGGTGATGAGGTACTAACTGCAGTGATTCTCTTCGTAGTTCTATGATTTCTTGCAGCAGTTGCTGTTTTTCAGTGTATTGTTCTTCTGTTCCTGATCTATTTATTGTTATTATTATTATGTAAGGCGTTCCGTATACATACATATATTATACATAAGTACACGGAGTTGCAAATACGTTACTACTTATTTTTCTATAGTTGCCTTATCGTCTCTCTGGTGTAATTTCAAAAGACGGTCGGTGTGCTCCTTCAAATATCACATTGTAAAATTTGTATTACATGCAGGGTTGGGTAACGACACGTCGAAAATTATATTCGACACGTCACGTCGAAAATACGTGTCGAATATGTCGAAAACGTCGAAAATTCGCGTCGAAAATTGAAGAAGTTATATTTTCATATGATTCAAATATTCCCGCCTTACTTCTTTTCATCCTTCCGTTTCCTCCTCTGCTGTCATGCGTAGTAGCTGTCTTGCCTGCGTGAAGTGGTATGAGGTTGCGTGAAGGAACAGTGTCTTCTTTATATCAAGATTCTGGACAAGATTTGAAATTAAACGAGTGATTGTACAATCAACACAGACGACGGCCTAATGTATTTGGCAAACTAGAATATTGTTGCCATGTCATCCTAGTAAATAATAAATATGCATAGCAATAGCATGCACATACGTGCTGCCAGCCCCTTTTATTATAAAGTTAACCTCAATCAATTCAAATAGATTGTATTGTAAAATCATCGTCCATTTGTTTTAAAAGTTTAAGCAACCTATTTAAATCTTAATCAATACTCTCAACTTCCAGCATAATGATTGGAAATTCATAGGCCTACCTATTTTCTACATAATGTCGTTTTCCCAAGTGTCATCTATACTTAATAGGCAGAGAAAGAGACTGATCTACGATTAGCATGTATACCGTGCACTAGTTATGTACCTGATGAGTAGTCTATTAATTCCTTTTAGTTCATCGTTCATTTGTTTCTTAAGTCAAAAGCCCCATTTAGGCGGTTCAATGTTTTGTTCCTTTCTTTGAATTCAAGGACCAAACACAATTAAAATTAGCAAAGATAATAAAATACAACAATACTTCCTTCAGATTGATCATATTTGTCCTTGAATTCAATAAATCTTGAACAAAACATTGAACCGTCTAAATGGGGTTTAAGCATTCTATTCAAATCTGGAAATTCATTCCTACCTACACAATGTTGTAGAATTTCCTTACCTTTAGGTAGGGAAAACAACTGATCTGACCAGCTATCATTACAGTGTTTAACTGTATAGTATCTATTTTTTTTTCAAATTGATTGATTGATTTTTCAATATTGACATGCCCTTTGTCAAACTGTCATCGAGTGTGCTGTGTGTGTTTATTTAATAGTTTTACGTTATTAAGTAGAATAAATATTTAAATGACGCTGTAAACTCGTCATGTAGATGTAACATTTAGCATGTAAGAGAAAGACAAAAAAAGAGGAAAAATTACATTAATATCACTAAATATGTATTTCACTTTATACCTACCCGAACTCCACTCACTAGTAATTTTCGACGTGTCGTTTATGTCCTAATTCTAATTTACGACGTGTATATTCGACGCGTCAAATACTAGGTATAATACTCGTTTTCTACGTCTAGTATTATACCTACCCAACCCTGATTACATGCACGTGCAACCTTTTCATGAATCAATTTCCAATCTTCATGGCTCGCATATGGATTCACAGAAAGCACTTCTTTTAATAGTATTAAACGTCAATCAATTTGATATAATTTGTTTCCAACGGCAACTGGATGGGACGTTATTTACTGTAGTTACATTTTATTGACACTTTTCCCTAAAAATTTTGAGACATACTTTATTGAAGAAGAGTTGAAACTCATCTTGCAGTTGAATATATTTTTGTATTGTGGTGTTTTGATTGGTTTATATCGTTTTCACAGAGTTGTAGTCTATGCCAACTCTATGAGAACATGACAGTACCCATGTAGTCTGGCCCAAGAACAGTCACTTAGCTGTACATCCGCTTGAGGAACTTTCAGTCCATAACACTAATCGTCGAGCATATATGGTTCGTTTGTGGAAGACAGATTTGTAAGGTATGTTGCTAAATCGGGTCTCTCATCTTCTTTAATTGGTATCTATCCTGATCTACTTTGACAGCAGTAACCATCAAACATACATGGTCACACTTCTGTGTGATGAAAACATCTGCTCTGTCCCTGATTCGGGTCTCTTATCTTTTTAAGAATGACCTACGGAAACAATTCTAACCCACTTCCATAGCAGTAATTAAAAGATGTATTAACTATGAACTAAAGCAAAACTTATTTTATGAACTTTTCAATAAATAAAAATACATTACCTAATTTTTAAAAAAGGAAATTACACATAACTCACAATGTTTAAAAATAGAAAAAATAGATAACAACTGTACTTGCAAAACTTTTATTAAAAATTGTAATAGTCCCAAATATTTAGGAGTTACAATAGACAGTCATTTAAAATGTGATGTACACGTTATTCAAATATACCTAAAAATTAGCAAAATTTATTTACAAATTCTTAGAATTGAGAACGTTCCTTTCGATTAAGCTGAAAAACATTCTGTATTACACACTTTTCGAATCTATATTAAGGTATGGTATAATCTTCAGGGGTGTGACATACAAATATGTCATTAAGCTCATAGAAGTCACTCAAAAAACAGTCATAAAATTCTTTTTGAAAAAAATAGATAGTATGGGACGGCACAATTGTTTAAAGAAACAGGACTGTTAATATCCACCAATTGTTTCACCTATCTAGCATCATATATTTACACAAAGAACCGGATGAAAAAAAAAAGTTTGCATGTATATGACACTAGAGCAAGAACCGTAAACACCCATAATTTCCTTTGCAATCTAAAACTAAAACCCAAAACAGATTTCATTATCTGGCACCAAAATTATGCAACCAAATTCCAAATGATGTAATAGTAGATTATATTATAAGTGAGAGAAATGCATCATTATTTGCGAGTGAGAATTTTGAATCGCGAGTGCCCTAGCACGAGCGATACAATTTCTCACGAGCTGTTGTATAATGTATGGTAATAGGCGTTACTGTAAGATAAAAAATATTAAATCTTTAAAAACGTTTGCTCTTAAAGCTAAGCAATTTATAAAGAGTAGTACAGTAAACTAAAAATAAACTAAAAAATTTACTGTAAAAACAGCTACAGCTACAGCTAAGTAAGCGACACTGATTTTTGACAGTATATTCTTACCGTATCTGATAATAAGTTAATCTGAAGCTTAATGCACACGGCGGTAAAAAAAGGAAAAACAGAGGAAATTCTTTTTTGGATTAGGTGGCTGTGACTTTATATTTTACACCTTCTCTCAATTGTAAGCAACTTTTCTATATAACATTTTTGTTTATTTTGAATAATATGGGTACTTTATTCTTATGTCATTTTCATATTTTTGAACCTCCCACGTATACGAAAGGAGCTATTTAAATTTTAACAAGTTTATTTTGAATTTTAGAAAATGCAGGGACTTTTATCAAGAACAAAATTTTCTAATAAATGCAAATTTAAAAAGTTGCCCCTTTGTTACCCATTATTCTGATCACGCTGCGCTGTATATAGAACAGCAGAAGCTTCCCCAGAAATTCGTATATTAGTATAGAATAAATTATTACTTACTGTACATTGTATTTTAATATAGAATTGAAAGGGGAAAGGTAGAATAAACCACTCCATTGTGTTAAAAAATAGTTTGCTATTTGGTCATTTTTTTTAATTCTTAAAACAATTATTCGCCATCTACCTACACTGCTTTATATCTTTTATCGTTCTGATGTTTTTTATAATAATAATAATATGGTCTTTATTTACACATATCAACACTGGATCACAATTTACATAAAAATAAAAAAAAAACACCTATATTCAATCATTAATAATAAAAGAAAAAAATATATGGAGGGCGAGATTCAGCTAAAAGCAGAAGCAGTGAGCTGTTCTTCCACCTAACCCTAAGTTGCGAAAACAACAAAAACACACAATACTAAAACTATAGTCTGGCTTTGCCTTCACTGTTGCCCGAAAACCACAACGCATTAAAAAAAATGAAGTAAAATAAAATAAAATAAGGGAACACGTTAAATTTGTCTTGCATGAAGCGTTTTGCTAAGCTGGCACCCAAACGAGGATAAAGATAGTGTTTGTACTTTGAGGTGTACGGGCAAGTCACCAAACCATTTCGCAATGTTATATAGATAACGTCGTTTTCCAAATTCACTGTAACGTAATGGAACAGTGATATTACCCCTAAACCTCAAATTCAAATTATGCACATCTGTACGAAATGAGATTTTGTTATATAAGTACGGCGGAGTTTTAAATAGCAGAATTTTATAATACAAGACGGAGCGATGAAAGAGTCGCCTGTTGATCATATTTAACCACCCAGCATCTTTAAGTTTATAAGTTATCCTGTCATATTTACGTATACCATAAATAAGTCGCAAACAGGCATTCTGTAGCTTTTGAATCCTAGCTTTATCCTGATAATCAAGACATGAATCGTATACTACGTCGCAATAGTCCATCTGTGATAAAACCAAACTACGGCATAATGTAGCCTTTACCCCGGTGCTCAAAACATGTCGGTTTTGGTATATAGAACGCAGATTGCAATAAGCTTTCTGCAAACATTTAGAGACATGTTGCTTAAAACGTAGCGAGGAATCCAAAATTAATCCTAAGTTTTTTACAGTTTCAACAACTGGTAATACATTGTCGAAAATTTTGACTTGTACATGAAGTTTCGCAAATTCAATATCTTTTTTCTTTCCAAAATATATTACAGACGATTTATTAGCATTAAGCTTTAATGAATGCTGTTGAGAAATGATAGAGAGACGTTCCAAATCTTTATTAATAAATGAATTTGCTAAATGTGCGTTTGCAGCATGAAAAGAAAAATAAATCTGCGAATCATCAGCATAAAAATGAGAATTACAAGAAACAATCGCAGAAGAAAAATGAGAAACGTAAATCGTAAACAAAAGTGGACCAAGAATTGAACCTTGGGGCACTCCTCTATTATTAACTATAAAGTTGGATATATGGTTGCCAACTCTGACAGCTTGTAACCGCCCACATAAATAATTCGACAATAAGGAAACTGCATCGGGTTTTAGACCAATATAGTGTAAAATCGATAACAAAGTTTTGTGCTCAATTGTGTCGAAAGCTTTTGAATAATCTAAGAGAATAAGCACAGTGACTTTGCCAGCATCAGTAGCAGAAACCAGATCATCGACAATATTTAAAAGAGCAGTGGCACAACTATGTCCTTTTCTGAAACCCGACTGTGTAACAGGTAGTATTTTATTTGAATCTATATGTTCACGGAGTTGTTGCTCAATGATCCTTTCGATAATTTTTGACATTGCTGGTAAAATACTGATTGGCCTCAGATCTTTAAAAGTTTTAGGACTATTTATTTTAGGGATAGGATTAATAATAGCATATTTCCAGGCTTCTGGAAAAACAGAATTGTTTAAACAATAATTAACGAGATGAGTTATGACAGGCAGAAGAAAAGGGACAGAAAATTTAATAACAGTAATACCTATGCCGTCATGACCAATCGCGTTAGTTTTAATGGAAGATATAATTTTTAGTACTTCCAATTCATTTACAGATTTAAAAACAAAATATGAATTAATAGAATTTTTAACATTAGTAGAGTAAAAAGTACGAATATTATCAGAATTTGTCGAAATTTGAGGTATAGAGTCAACAAAATAATTATTTAATTTGTTACTATCAGATAATTCAGGAGGTAAGTCTGCTCGAACCGTTTTTTTCGAAATGTTGAGTTCTTTTAGGTTTTTCCAAAACAATCGCGTGTTGTCAGTAAATACAGAATTAAAGTATGCCTTTTTTTCTCTTCTAACGGCACTTACAACTTACATAGTTTATCAATCGAAAAAGTACAGACACTTACATACTAAAATTCAAGATTAAAAACTTATATATTTAGTAGAAGTCCGAATTCGAAACCTTTATAACAGCAAGAGCATTACTAAAATTAGTTGTTCGGAGAACTGTCTAAAACAGTATTGCGCTGGTCATTTACAGATCATTTGATTATAGTTGGTTAAATAAGTCATTATGTTACATTTTGAAATATTTATATTTGTAAAAGTGCTGTAACATTGCTAATGTAATCAACAATATTTAAGAATTTGAAGCGGACACAATAGAACACAATCCATAATATTTGAGGCTGCAATGTGAAGTTTACAATTAGTATGCAATATATTAATTAACTGAGAGATAGCATTTCAGGTAGAACGTTATTACTAAAACATATTAAATTAGTTTTATATAGATTTAAATAGTACTTCTATGTGATATTTATTCTTTCGTTACACTTTCATCATATTATCACTTCCGTTTAACGGTTCAATATCATTATCATATATAATGCAACTAGTGGATTCTTGATTATCAAATAATCACTTTTGTTTACAAGAGATAACAAGAAAACAATATATCGAGTGGAAACAAAAATTATTTGATAATCAAGAAGACACGAGTTGCATTCGGCTGGACTATATCACGTTTGAACAGTTTATTTATAAATAGTAAAAATACAGTTAGTGTGGTTGCTATGACGATTGTACTTTCAGCAGACAACTCGATGTTTGTGGTGGTATTTGACTATCAGTTACTAGTCAATAAGGGATATGATTATCACTAGACCGCGGATTATATGAAAAATGCATATTCTTTATTTTTAGCATATTTAATTTTGTTTTCAAATCTTTACGATTTGCACAATTACGGACCCATTTGCACCAATTTTATCTTGCATATTTTGCATATTTGGGATTTTGTTGCATTTTTTTGGTAACAGTTGCATATCTTAACATATTTATGCTTCCTGAAATTTTTTTTTAGAAGTCCTATTCGTATAGCAAATTTATGCTTGTTTTTAAAAGAATTCCATAGCGAGTAAAACTTTCTAATCTTCAAGAAGCGGTTCGGGAAATTACCTAATGAATGACCCTTTGTGCGTAATATCTTTAACAACCAAGATAAGGATTATTACCTGGCTTCCTGACTACCTGATTTCAGACGCCAAATTTAAATTTTCTGTTCATTATATTTTGTTCGACGACCGCAAGTACATGTTTATGCAGTGTAAAAGTTTGTTCAGTTTTAAATCGGCACACAATGTCTGGAGTAAGAAATTGGATCAAATCCTACCCTCAACTGGTACTGGATGGAGATAAGGTGTTCTGCCGTGCATGCAGTAACCCAGTAAGAAGACAATTATTCTGAGGCATACAGTTATCCATTTAAATCATAGAAAATTTAGGGCTATAACATCAAACTTTTAAATTTTAAAATTCATTAAATAATATTCTGTAATTTTTTCCTCCCCTAATTTTCTGTGGTGAACTAGAAAAATTATTTTTTAATTATATTAATATTTTTTGTCGGGTATCGAGCAACAAGAAGTTTTTGATTGATCAACATGCAAAAACTCCTGCACATATCTTTAAGTGCGAAAAACTAAGAAAATCTTCCAAATCCCAGCAAACATTACGTCAATGCGTGACTACAAGTTCCAGGAATATCGAACAAGAAACCTTCTATAAAGACTTGTGTAAAATTTAATAGCAACTAATATTCCACTTACGAAACGAATAATGAAAACCTCAAATCTTTTTTTCAAAAGTATATTAAATACAACATACCTGATTAAAGCACCTTAAAAAAAGTTTTATTGAACCTGTTTATTCGAATACAATTTCAGAAACTAGACAAAGCATTGGCAACAATTGTATATATTTTGTCCTTTGCAAATCATAGTTGATAGCTTCAAAACAACTTCGCCAAACAAATAATTTGTCCATAACTAGATTTGTGAACGACGAATTATCCAATTTCTTTTTGACTGAGTGTGTTCCTTCAGAAAAAGTTTTGCTAATGTTATCAGATGCAGCACCATATATGGTCAAGGCGGGGCAAAATTTTAAAATATTTTATAGTAATTGAATTCACACTACTTGCTTAGCGCATGGAATTAATAGGGTCACTGAAGGGATCAGGGACCAGTTTCTTTAATCAATGATTTAATTAGTAACATAAACAAGATTTTCCTCAAGGCCCCTTTAATAATTCAATTTTATATGGCGAGACTTCCCAATACTCCATTGCCTCCACAACCTGTAATTACCAGGTGGGGTGCTTGGCTTGAAGCGGCACTTTTTTACGCAGAAAATTATGAAAAAATTAAAGAAGTCGTTTTAAACTTGACTGATAGTAGCCAAGCTATTACACAGTAAAAAAAATTGTTGGAATCTCGGGAGTTGCCTTGCCAACTTGTTTATTTAAAAAGCAATTATAGTGTTGTGCCTAAAACTATTTCAGGTTTAGAGAAACGTTCCATACCATTAGCTGAATCTACGGAAATAATTAATAATTGTGATCATTTATGTTCAAAAGTGAAGGGAAAAGTTGGAAATACAGTTTACGAAAAATTAAGTAATGTACTCAAAAAGAGTCCTGGATCTTCTTCTTCTTTATCAGCCATTGTCTATCCACTCCTGGATGTAGGCCTCTCTCATATGTTTCCATGATTTCCTGTCTTGCTCCACTTGTTGCCATTTGTATCCTGCTCGTTCTTTGTGGTCTCCCGACGCTTCTTTTTGTTTGTCTGGGACGCCAGTTGGTTATTTTAGATGTCCATCTATTGTTGTCTTGTCTAGCTACGTGGCCGACCCATTGCCATTTGAGTTCTGCAACTCTCCTCATCACATCTGTTAGTCTCGTCTGTCTTCGAATTTCCTTATTTGTAACCTTATCTCTCAAGCTAATATCCAACATGGCCCTTTCCATGGCTCTTTGTGTCACTCTTAGTCTATTCATACTGTTCTTTGTCAAGGCCATGGTCTCTAGTCCGTACGTCGCCACTGGAAGTATGCATGTATCGTAGACTTTGCGTTTAAGGTTTATGGGGAAGTCAGAGTTTTTGAATAAATATTTAAGTTTACCAAACGCTGCCCACGTTAGGCTTGTTCTGCGTTTGATTTCTGCCGTTTGATTTTCCTTACCAACCTTTATAGCATGTCCGAGATATATATACTGATCTACATTTTCCAATGTTGTATTGTCTACGATAATATTTTCTCTACTGTTGCTTATCACTTTTGTTTTGCCGAGGTTCATTTTTAACTCAATCTTGTTAGATGCTTGATTAAGTTGGACTATCATAGTGTCCAATTCTTGAATGTCGCTGCTGATGAGAACAATGTCATCAGCAAAACGTAAGTGATTCAGATACCTTCCATCGATATTTCTGCCATTATTCTCCCAGGGCAACGTCTTGAATACATCCTCAAGGGCCAGAGTAAAGAGCTTTGGTGATATCGTATCCCCCTGACGAACCCTGACGAACGCCTCTGTTAAGCGAAATACTTTCTGTTTTTAGGTTCTTATTGATCTTTACGTGAAAAGTAGCTTTGTCGTATATATTTTTCAAAAGTGTCGAGTATCGAGAGTCAATTCTTGCTTTGTCCATGGCTTTTAGAAAAGAGCACCTTTCGATGGAGTCGAATGCCTTATGAAAGTCAACAAATGCCATATGCAGGGGAACATTATACTCCGTAGTTTTCTTTATTAATGATCTTATTGTTTGGAGATGGTCGATCGTACTGTATCCCATCCGAAAACCGGCTTGCTCGATTGGTTGATACTCATCTAGTTTAGTTGTTAGTGGATTGGTTACTATTTTGGTCAGAAGTTTATATAAGTGTGACAGCAAACTTATGGGTCGATAATTTTCTACGTTTGTATTATCGCCTTTTTTAAATAGTAGAATAACTTCTGCATTTTGCCATGAATTAGGAATATTTCCCTCACTTAAGCATCTATTGAGCAGGACCTTTAGAGCTTGCTCTACTTATAATATTTCCTCCCATTTTCAGCATCTCACATGTCACCATATCTTCGCCGGGACTTTTTCTATGCTTCATACGTTTTAGGGCTGCACGTATTTCCGATTTTGTTATTTCCGGGATATCTTCCGAGCCCACATTGCAGATATGTGTTGTGGCAGCATTGGGATCTGGTATAGAGAAGGCGTATAGTTGGGTATAGAAGTTTTGGATGAGTGCTACAATGTCCGTCCGGTCTGACACAGTAATGCCGTGATCGTTATTCATTTTGGTTATGATGTTTTTACCTAAGGATCTCTTGGATTTCAGAATCTTCATATTAGTATTGTTTTCTATGGTGTTTAGTATAGTTTTTGTGTTATGTGTTCTTATGTCCCTTCTTACTTCCTTGTTTATTGATTTATTAAGAGTTTTATATTCTGTGGTACCTCTAGGTGTTTTCCTCCGTTTCTTCATTAATTCTAGCGTCTCTGGTCGTAATTTTCTTTCTCTATTTCTCGATTTACTACAGATTTTCTTGATAGCAGTGTGGATGCTGGTGGTGATCTTTTCAGTGAGTGCATTTAATTCCATTTCGTGCAAAGCCTCGAGTGGTTGAAATCTATTTTGTAGTTCTAACTGATACTCATCTTTGTGATGGTTCAATTCTTCAGTTGTAGGAAATTTGGATGTTTTAATCAATTTGTGTCTCGCGGATTTTAAGTCTAGCGAAATAGTAGCTCTCACCAAACGGTGGTCGCTATTCGTATCAAATCGGTTAAGCACAGAGACGTCTTTACATATCGTTTTATTATTTGAAAGGATGTAGTCGATTTCGTTTTTCGTTTTACCATCGGGGCTTTTCCAAGTCCATCTCCTTTGTTTTGGCTTACTAAAGAAGGTATTGAGGCAATACAAGTTTTCGCTACTTAGAAAGTTTAGCAGCATGTCTCTTCTGTGATTTCTTACCCCCAAACCAAAGTTTCCAATATGATCAGGATTTCCCATTTGTTTTTGTCCGATCTTCGCGTTGAAGTCTCCACTAATAAGCGTAAAATGTGATTTTTCTAATTGGATTGCTTTTGTGATATCCTCGAAGAAGGTTTTCATTTCTTCATCATCTGCTGTGCTTGATGGAGCATATCCGTGAATTATTTGGAGACTATATCGCTTATTCAGATGAACGGTTATGTATATGACTCTTGGATATGGGGACATATTTTGTTATAAGATGTTTCACTCTCTTGTTAATGATAAATGATACTCCTCCATTGCTGTAGTTATCTTCCAAATTGTTCTGGTAGAGCATGTGGCCAGACTTAAGGATAGTTGCTTTCTCTCCTGGCAACCTTGTCTCACAGAGCCCCACAATGTCCCATTTTATGTGCTTGAGTTCTTCTTCCAATTTCACAAGATGGTCGTATGTGCTCATTGTCCTGATGTTATATGATGCTATATAAAGTTTTGTGCTTGATTGTAGCTTTATCGAATTTGTGCCTCCCCCAGAGTCCGTGAGGCGGATTGATGATTCTTCATCAATGTGAGATTCTGAGCATCCTGCTCTACTCACCTGGGTATTCCTTTTTAAGTTCGACATTCTGGCATAGATATTGGTAGGTTTATGGCATTAAAACGCCGAGCTTGCCGAGCGTGTTGGCGAGTGGGTTCCGGAAAGGGGGAGGATAGAATAAGATGTGGAAAGGATTTAGGTTAGGATATGATTCTCCCCAGTTATAGGAGGCAGAGAGAATCACAGCTCGCGTGGGCAGGGTCGCTTCCCTGAAGTAGATCTATCTTCTATCGGGATCATAGAGGAGTGTCTCCCCGCTACCCTTGAGTCCTGGATACAGTATTTTAAATGCTGTTCCAAAAGTGTTACGTGGAGAAGTCGCAGAGTTAGTGTTAAGTTCCGATATTCTTACACAACTGAAAAATGCTCCAATTACGCCTGTCGATGTAGAAAGAAGTTCTTCTATATATAAATATATGTTTAGTGATAGGAGGCAATCATTTTTGTTGGAGAATTTTGAAAAACATTTGATTATCAATTGTTTTAATATGTCTTAGTAATATGCAAGTTTTTATTACTAATTAATAATAATTGCACAGCGACGCCTGTAATTGGCCTAACGGCTGTTGGCTGAGTGCAAATTAAATAAATTACTAGTAATAAATAACAATAATATTGTAAGATTATTTTGTAATGTATTTAATTCATCAAATAAATATTCTTAATTTAAAGTTTTTCTATTTTTTTCCAGAAGGCAAAAGTAGTTGCATATCTT
Organism: Agriotes lineatus; assembly: GCA_940337035.1. Taxonomy (NCBI): domain Eukaryota; kingdom Metazoa; phylum Arthropoda; class Insecta; order Coleoptera; family Elateridae; genus Agriotes; species Agriotes lineatus. The sequence continues at coordinate 84,101 of CALNHX010000836.1, forward strand.
GCATATATTTGGTTATACAGGGTGTTATGGAAATAAGTGCAAATATTTTAACTAGTGATAGAGCTCACCAAAATGAACAACTTTTCTATTTATTGTTTTTATTTATTCACATACTTTTTCAATCATTTATCTCCCCTAAATTTGACCAGCCGCTTCGGTAAGAAAAAAGTTAAAGGTGAACGACACAAGTATATTAAACTGCAAAGTTATTGCTCAAAAAACATGCGGTAAATAACTAACCTACCTCAATTGATAAAGTACGTTGGCAACCAGATGCGAACTAAAGGTTCTATCAGTATCTATGCAGTTTTCGTTGGTTTGCATATCAAAGAGATTTTGTGCCATTAAATTAAAATATTACTCCATAGACGGGTATGCAGTTTTAGAGTAAATCTTTTTTGAATTTTAGCTCAGTTTGAAGGCGTTTTCGAAAAAATGATAAATGAAAAAGTTGTTCAGTTTAGCGAGTTCTATTACGGGTTAAAATATTTGCACTCATTTCCATAACACCCTGTATTTTGTATACATCTCTGCATATTTTTGATCGAGACAGTGTATATTCGGTGTGTCCAGGATTTATGTTACAAGAGGTGAGATGGTCTAAAAATGTTTGAATTTTATTTTAAGGTTCTGGGATTCGGTCCTGCTTGGTTTGAAAAGAATTTTAAGAATATTTTCAGTTTTTGAAAACAAGTAGGCATTGACAGGGAAGCGAGAACTATTTTATTTTCACTTATAATTACACGAGAGCTTTTTTTTGTCGAAGTAAACTTGACATTTTAATGAGAATTTCTTGCTTGGCAATTAACGAAATAAACTGCCTCCGAAAAAATTACGAGTCCGAAGGACGAGTAATTTTTTCTGGCAGTTTTTTGAGTTGAATTGCCCAAAAGCAAGGAAACTCGAATTATAAATGTTAAGTTTACTTTGATAAAAAAAAAGCTTGAGTGTAATTCGGTACGACAATTTAATGAATACATATTTAATTTACATCTATAATATAATTTTCCTTATGTGTGTTTGTCTGTGTGTCTGTGGCACAAAATAAAATCCCATTTTCCGGCTTCACAGATGTTTATATTGTTTAGGTTTTGTTTTTCTTATCTTAGCGCTCGGATCGGAGCTTGACCTTTCGCGTATCCTATTTCACGTGCGCGCCGATTCAAGACTCGCAGCGCGTAGCGCGCGGTTTGCTTGTATTAGGTAATTTAGAAGTCACTAAATTAACAAACCAGGCAAAAATTATTTTAGAATTAGACCGTTTTAAAGTTAGGTTCCGTTTTGTCGCTGGAAAAGTTAGGCTAACTTTTGCCGCTGTCATAGTGACAAAAAATCCGCGGCTTATAGTGTATTAGTGTATACATTAAATTGTCAGGTAAACTACCCTTTTTGTCCATGACACGGCAAAATTTTATTAATAAAAGTTGCTTAAAATGATAAATTACGTATGGTCTTATACAAAATTTCAGAAAGACCTGTCAACTTATAAAAAACCATTGTTTTTTAGATAATTTATTGTGTGTTATTTTCAGGTAAACTACCCTTTTTGTTCATGATACGGCAAAATATTTTTGAGAAAAGTTGTTCAGAATGAGAAATTATTGCCGTATACAAAATTTCAGAAGGATCTGTTGACTTAGATTAAACCGTTATTTTTAGATTAAACAAATTGCATTAATTAAAAATGACGGTTTAAAGTTGACCGATCTTTCTGAAATTTCATATAGAGTCATAATTTCTTATTCTCAATAACTTTTCTTAATACAACTTTGCCGTATTATGAACAAAAAGGGTAGTTTACCTGAAAATAGAATACAATTCTCTAAAAAATAACGGTTTTTTTCTAATTCCACAGATCTTTATGAAATTTTGTATAGGGCCATAATTTATCATTATGAACAACTTTTCTTAATAAAATTTTGCCGTATCATGAACAAATAGGATAGTTTACCTGAAAATAGTTTTCGCTTCCCTGTCAAGGCCTACTTGTTTTTAAAAAAATGAAAATATTCTGAAACTTCTTTTCAAAACCAAGCAGGACCGAATCCCAGAACCTTAAAATAAAATTCAAAAATGTTTAATCCATCTCACCTCTTGTAAAATCAATTTTGGGACACACTCTATATGCTCACATTTTTCAATTTTCTTTGCATAGTTTTCGCGCTTTAATCATCACCGTTGCTATGTATATTTTCAAAAGTTAGTACATGTGTAACTATGCATTTTTACCGTTTTTCATTCGGGTTCCCTTCTCAATATATTCAAAGGGACCTTCCATAACAGTTACACGTTTGTTAAAAATGCTGTAAGCAAACCCGTTGCTGGCTCTTGGACTATTAGATTATGTGCGCACCAGTGGAACAAATGGCAAAAGTAATGATCACGATTATACCACTCCCTATAACATCAACCAATGAAAAACGGTAAAAATGCATAGTTACGCATGTACTAACTTTTGGTAATGTACATAGCATACTGAAGGTGTTATGATGATACCATGTAAAGCCAAGCTTTGTTATTTTACTGTAAATGGTTAAGCTTATTATGCAACTTTATGGTAATCTGTAGTAAACTTACCACCGCCAAAGCAGCGCCAGACTTGTTACTATACTTTTTTATATTATTTTTTGTCCACCATTCAAGGACGCAAGGGGGCTAAAACCACCACCGCAGGCTTGTCAGACTTGGGGTTCCCTTCTCAGTATATTGAAAGGGACATTCCATAACACGCTTGTTAAAAATACTGTAAAAAATCTGTTGCTGGCTCCTGGACTATAATATACAAAATTCTGGGATGTCTAAGCACTACAAGTACAATATTATTAAGAAGCTACACAAGAAGTAGAATATTTCTTATATATTATGCCTGATAGTTACCGTAACACTTAGCAACTAGTAGGTAGGTATAGTACATTTTTTTATGATTGAATGGGCATTTGACGGTAGAATCCAGATCTCGGAAGTCAAACAGTAAAATATCTCAGTGCAGGGAAATTAAAACACGAAGATTCCAAATCATATCCAGAACTTAACTGATTTTTAATATAATGTTTAGGTACACCATCTTCAACATTCACTTACAATATTTAAGCGCACTTGAAAATGAAGCCTAAGATCCAACGCAGGGTTTGCTGAGAGCTCTAGTAACAAGGATCATACATTGAACAAAAATAACTACTGCAAATTCCTCAGAAGTTGTATTTCTGACAGGCAATTGTTGAGTTTTTAGACATACAAGTCACACTTCGAGTACTGCCGAATGCAATGCTATTATTGCAAATAATAAAAATAGCTTTAAAGGTAATTAAAATAATATGAATTTCGTCATTGAAATAGCAAAATATATATCTTTGGACAGACACAAAAACATCTGTAAAGCAGTAGTCAGGCCAAAAATGACATAGGTACTTGGCATAACAAGGTCAGAAACCACAAAAACAAAACGGCCAATAGAGAGCACTGACATGAATAATAAATAAGACGCTATTAGACAGAACAAGCAGCACAGAAATAAGACTCATCTGCAATGTGACGTCGGCGTCGGTGGTGGAATTGAGAAACGAATCGAACCAGCATGTATCGAGAATCCGAGAAATAAACTAGGGAATACAGCGTGGCCCACTGCATTTTTTTAGGTAAAACTCTGATCATGTTTAATTCAGCAATGCATAATCCGATTTTCATAATTATTTCAGAAACCGCGTTGACCTACTGGCTCCTTTTATGGGCCATCTTTTGAGCGCCTATTTCTGGGGCACCCTGTATATGCCCAGAACTATTTTTTTAGATAAGTACAGAGTGATAAGTTTTTATTTACATAAAGCAGTAAACAAAATTCCAAATTTATTATTATTATTATTATTATAATGCTGTCATTGCAAGTAATAATAATAGATTTAAGACAAATAATAATAATCTGAATTTTGACAGTAACAACACTCAAAACGCAACCGAACTTTCCTAACTATGCAAAATGACTAATTTTGATATTGTTAATTTCACATCTTTGTCCTCCATTGCAGGTGCTTATTTGATCAAGCAGTATATCAAACAGTTTTTGGAAAAAACATCCCCGACGGCATCTTCGCCTGACGAAGCTTCTTTTGGCAAGTGGTGCTGCTGGTGCTTGCGAAAAAATGACACAGATTATTCCACATATTTGTTCTTCTTTTCAGACATTGGCTGATTCAGCAATTACTGAGGCTGCTGAACATAATGAGGTTTCAGATTAGTTTCAAACTGAGCTTGTAGTAAGACAGGGGGTAGTAAGCCCATATCTGTTTCTGATACCACATGAAGCTATAAACCGCTATAAAAAGCAAATCAGCAGATAAAGATAGAGATATATCGGGTGTTCAAATAAATTTCACCTCTAATATGCTGTGGTTACACGATGTTTATATGGAGCCACAGCACTCTAGAGGTGAAATTTATTTGAACACCCGTTAGGAAGATACCACCAGTTGACATCAATTTACTAGCATGGTGATTATAGCCAAAACAGACAGAGACCTATAACGAAACCAGAAATACATATTCGGAAGACGCCACTAAATTAAACAATATGAAAATAAACACTGCGAAAACAAAAAGCATGTTAATATCTAGTCTTCAAATTTAATGCCAAAATCAAACTATGGTGTCTTTATACCAGAAACGTGACCAGATAGAAACGCGAACTCATAAACTTAAAGCTTAACCAAAATCATCATAATCTGAAAATAAATACTTCAACCCCATCACATCTTAGTTTGCAGTAACGAAAAACACACATAATTATATTAACACGTATAATAGTCAATAATATGGTACTTCCATAAAAACATTAAGTACGCCGGGTGCACTCAATACACATAAGCTCTAAAAATGCAACAGTCCTATGTATAAATACAATAATAATTACATTAAATCAATAAACTACATAGATGATTAGAGTTTAACAGTGAATGACATTATTAAAGCAAATTAAACTTGGTGATGAGGCCTTCAGGGCAACTCATTGAAGGTGCTGTAGCAATAACACAACGTAATGGGTAATGTAACGAGAACGAAGTTCAAGATCATCGCACAATAACAAGGTCAAATCTCAGGAATCCTAAATGAATCCTATCGAGGCCGCTCGATCTAATGACACAGGGAATTTGAAGGATTCAGCCTGGGTTGTGGTAGCACTCCGCATCACAATTTGCAAGCTAACAGTTAATACAGGGCAAAACTTGTTGCTCCATCAGTGCAATTGCTCCCTGGGTATAATCTTAGCTCTTGGCCATAGCAAACAGCCTAAATCTGGGCCAAGGACTCACCTCCACAGCTGGGAAACTCAGGCATCCAAAAAGGTCATCACACCAGGAAAACTGGACAGCATGTGTACCACACGGGACAAGAACATGGCGATACAGGAATATTTATGGCCGGGTCAAAACATGCCGCTATAGAAATATGGTCAGTAAAAACAGTTAAGAAAATACCCCGAAACTTAAAACCCCTTCGCATTTTAAGAAAATAGACTCAAATGGCCACGTGCAACTTATCCTTAACGCCTCTTTGGTGAATGGCAGAGCCAGCATTCTGTTCAACTCAAACATCGTTGGTCGCTTCTGTAGATTAAAATATAGGTTACGAGTATATTCACATTTATCTAATAAATAATTATTATTTCCGGAATGAACAGGCGATCTTTCTTCCAGAATACTTAGTCGTTCTATAATTTGTTAAGAAGGTAGGAGATTTCAATGCAAAAGAACAACCTCTACCATAAAAACTACATTATTTTTAAGTTTTAATTACTACACCTGTGCCATTTATGAAATATTTTGAACCATAAAATGTAATACAATCAGCCTTACCTGGTGGCGAAAGTTGTATTTGGTGTTTTTCCGGCTGGTAATTATCGGCCTACGTTGACTAACTCGCCGGGAAGGGTCGGGGTTCCAGCTAAGCTGCAAAAAAACTATGGAAGAGGGCGCCAGGTCCTCGACGTCGACAAATCCTTGGGACGAAACTCCCCAACGGAAGAGGTAAACCCAGCAAACCAAATAATAGCAAAACCAATAACTAACAACAGTATTTATTTCAACAACTGGTTCTATAGTGCAAACATGAGTTAAAATGGACAAGTAAATCGACATAAATAGAAGATAATAGATATGAGCACAAACAATCCAATAACTAGGCTAGACACATTTAAAATAATAGGCGCTACATAAGCAAATATAAAAGGGCAAGCTGCATAAATACAATTAATTTTACAACAATATAAGCATAAATAAAATAATGAAAAGGTGAAGTACCCAAAATTTAGAAGAGGCGAAAAATCTTCAGATTGCATGGCCATACAGGGTCAAAGAGATCTCTATGATAAACTCATTAGTCTTGTTATGACAGTTCAAGTAAAGGCTTGAATGCGCTCCTAACAGCGATAACTGATAATTCCGGATCACGATTTACTTAAACTTTGGTAAATAAGCGACCGCTGGCGGTTCAATAGCCACAACCTAGTAGTGAGATGCATATAACGTAAAAGCTTAACTCGAGCACAAGTGGCCCAAAACACAGCGGTTCTTGCCAAAAACAACAGCTAAAACGTGTTTTACGTGATTACAAACGTCTTACAATAGCTTTATGGTTTATTAGCGACCCCAAAATGCTAAATTATTAATTCTTTATAGGATCCAAATCCCGTAGCAACGTTAGGGCTGTCATACAGCAGGGGGTGAGTAGATAAGTTCATAGGAGCGCGGCCAGCATACTAAGCGAATGTCGCATTAAAAAACCCAGGGGCATGCATTATAATTACATCTAATGCCCTACGTGAAACGTAACCATCAACATGCTCTAAACTATTATACAGTTATGCGGTTACCGTATCTGTTGCCAGAACAAAAAGAGCTATGCCCTAAACTAATAAGCACAATAATGCAGCTAGCGCTAAAAATGCAGCTAACACTAAATCTATATTAAAATATACAAGGCGAGACGATTTACATGAAATGCCCTATTATTATCTACGCGGTTAACTGCAGATACATTTACACACCCCAATAAGCAATTCGTGTGATCCTCGCAGGCTCAATTGGCACGTGCGGAGCTAGAAGCTGCAGGCGTTCCCATGGCGCACCTGGGGAAGCGACATCAAAGGAACGAGGAGCAGAAATCGCCAGCTCCCGTCTGCGGGACGACTATCGCAGGGGCCTTGCCTCGAGGTCAAGGGACAAGCGAACGAGCTGCAGGTAGGCGACGCTTCCAAGGGGTGTGGCGCAAAGTGATTTGCAATACTCCAGGGAAAAGTTGGCTAAAAGCGTACAAATTCTAGGTAAGCTCCGAGAAGGATGTAAGAGCTATCGCAAACTAACCTAAGGTTAGAAAGGCAGAAATGAGGACGTACAAGTAGCAAAAGCTGGCCCAAATAATTCCGCCGAGGCGTTACACGTTCAACGGAGCCTACCAAACCAATTGGCTTTTTGAAGCACTACGCAGTGGGACACCCAACTTGCTTGCACGAATTTTCAATGGAAAAAGGAACGAGAAGATCCAGCCACATGCCCTCCAAATCAGGTTATCAAAAACTTCCCAAAATTTTGGCAAGAAGACCGACAAAAAATCACTGAAAAGTTGAAGTGTTCTCATATGATAACATCATTATAATTTTACGCTAGAAATTTGTTAACAACAAAAGAACATAGGGTTGCCTACCTGGTCACGCAGGATGTATTGAGTATTTGGGGAAGATAAATGCGAGTAGTAGAATTTAGTAAATTTTTGGAAGTATTGTCTGAGAAACCACGAATTAATCGTAACAAAATGCTTAAAAATAAAATACAACTGGTTAATTTTCACTAATGCATGCGAAACTACAAATTATCAATCCGTAACAAGAGGCGCGACGTATGTTGTGAAAGTGGGCTGTTTTGTGTAGTTAATTGTTGGTGAATGCGAATATACGATTGTGCGACTATGCGAACCAATAACATTAATTATAACGTGACAAGTTGCGACAATGCGAGGCTAATCTGCAAACGCTGCCATGCGTATCGCTAGGTAGTAAATTAGATGGTAGCTAGTGTTGAATGTTAGCACTATCGTAGTCAGTTGAATGATGTTTGGTAGCCTTTTGGCAATTACAGCAGATGAAAGACGTCAGAAGTTCTAGCTCGTTCTGGATGATTATACGATAATCGAGAATGTGAATCCCGCGGAAGCATGCCATTCCGCCAAGTGGTCCCGCGAAAGAATGATACGTTCTGCAGTGATTATAAGCCCATGGTGGAAGCATGTTGTTCCGCAGTGGATAGCAGCCAAGCAAAATTTGCGGTAGTTGCTTTATTGTGAAAGATCAGTAGTCACCGGGCTGTTACCGACTTTGTACGGGTTGTAACAATAGTTAATTAATAGCGGATTACTATTGGGCAGTACTAGCAAAACCTGGCTATAGCTAACCCAACCAGTAAAGGTAGTGAGGTGGTGCTAAGAGGTTGAAGTTGGTGCAAGGCCAAATATTGTAACGTTGTTGTAGGAAGTACGGAGGAACAAAGGGGGGGGGGGGGTGAGTGCAATTATTATTATCGATGAGATTTACAGATCAGTAAATATAATGTTCTTTTACATTTAACCGCCTGCCTCCGCCACTGGACCTAGGAAGGCCGGCACTTGCATTCTTTGCACCCCGTCGCCGCCGTGTGGTCATGGCTCAGTTTCACCCACCACTTTGACGTATTTAAAAAGTATTGAAATTTGAATGGTAAGCTAACACACAAAAACGCGTCTAATATTAGGTTTGTCGCAGTTTGTATTTCGAAATCTTTCGAAATTCGTCACTCACTGCACCTTCATAACAGGCTTTCGCAACGGTCAATGGATTTGGCAATTTAAGCATAAACATCGCTATTTTTCTCATTTCCTGGCAGCACTTATTGCCACTAAATAAAAACCTTAAAAGTTCCATTTCGTCATGCTGACGCAATTAAAGAGGTGTATCTTGTAAATTTGTCGTAATAACAATTGCAGTTAACTGCCTTTTCATTAAAAAAATATACGATACCACAAGTGCTTATGCCCTTTAACCCCTGTCTTTTTTGTACTTATAGTTATTAGTAGCTTCTAAAAACTGCTCGTTGTTCTGCAGCATGTCTCATGCTATGCAAAAGAAATAAACATTAGCGAATGTTGACACCGCTCACCCACAGGAGACTACACTTTCGACAAATGTTTTTGATTTTGGATGCCATTTTGAATTGTCTTGTTTATAATTAAAATTCAGAGAATGAATTTAATTTTTTTTATGGTAGTTCACTTACCTTTTAACAATTGCATTTACTTTTGAATGCTGTTGGCTGATAAATGTTTTTTATTTCATTTTGGAACCATAATCTTGTTTATTGGCCCTCGATAGAGGGCGTAAAATGGCTTTTATAGCCCTAGGGCCTATAAAGTTGCTAAGCAGTATAACAAGCACCAACAATGTAGTATAGCAACACCAACAATCTGCATAGAAACCATAGCACACCAGAAATGCACAGCGCCAGCACAACGACGACGCAGTAGTCTGTAGCCAAAATACTGAATTCTCGAATTTTGCCCATTTTGAGGACTAAAATGAAATAAAACGTTGTATGTACCACGTGCCTAATCACTATTATAGCTATCGGGAAATTTAAAGCTCTCCGCTTCGCGTCGAACTTTAAACATTCCCTCGTGCTATAATCTATTGATTACGCCCTTAATACATAAATAACTATTATGGCAAGGGTATTTTTATACTATTTTTAGCAAAACGGATAAATAATCGTTGACAGTATTCTACAAAGAACGATTTAAAATTCTTTTTCGTTGACCGCTTGTTAATTTCAATATTAATGCATTAGTTTTCCTAAAAAAGGATGGATTAATAGACGTCATTAATACACTGGTTTTCATTAATACTCTCTTTTTCATTAATTAACTGGTTTTTAAAAAAGGATGGATTAATAGATCTATTAATACACTGTTTTTGATTAATACACTCTTTTTCATTAATTAACTGTTTTTGTGATTTTGACGTTTTGATGATATTTTGCATTGAGGTTAGTTGTATTAATCAATTTTTTTGCCACAAAAAAAGATTTTGCGGTCAACGAAAAAATTTTGTAATTAACTCGTTAGTGCTTTAAACAGTTTCGATTATTAATCGCCTTCATTAACACACTTGTTGGTTAAATAACTATTATTTTCCATAAAACAAGGCTATTGTTTTATTCACACGGGAGTTTATAGAAACAGCACGCCAAGAACGCTATGAAAGACCGCTGGTGGAAGATTTGATGATAAAAATATCAGGAAATTATGCGAATAAAGTAGATAAAATAGTTACTTAGGAACAACCAACAACGTAAAAGACATTCATCAGCAGCTACTTACAATAAAAAGCAAACGCGAGAGCAGTTCCTATTTAAAGAATTTACAAGAACATATTTTGTGTTTGATACGGTATTGTTTAGTACTTTTTAATTATATTGAAATTGCGATCAGTAAATACAGAATATGAGTAACAGCTCAAACTGCGTTGGGTGACACATATCATCCGCGCGACCATTGTAACAATATGTTATAAGATGTGTTTTTAGCTCAAGTAGCTTAGCGATGTGAACCTTAAACATGCGATATCCTTGTATAATTTATTTCTAAATAAATAATGTTCAACATTTCTATACACATTGTTAGGTGTCAGAAATATGTACTTTGAATCAATTCATCAATCAATTCATAAGCATGAAAATGCTGCTTTGTTACCGATTTAATCTATTTCAACCAGTCCATTTGGTGCATGCCTGTAAATATAAGAACAGTGTTGCGGTTTAACAACTGTTATGATTGCCTTTGTTTTATTGGATAAAAATAGTTTTAAAATGTCTTCAATAAAAGAACAAAACGGGTGGACCAAATCGTGGATATACAAGTATACAGGGTGTTATCGAAATGAGTGCAAATACAGGGTGATTCAAAAATGGCGCATTTATTCTGGAGGGGTTGTTGGGGACTACTAGCGGAGTACGGGGAAAATCACAAAAAAATCTTTACAATCATTTCAAATATTAACAGCCTAAGATGCATTTTGAAATAAGCTATTTACCAATATTTTTAAAAAATCAACGTTTGAATCGAAGATTATTATTGTTATTAAACATCCCAATTTAAAAAACTGACAGTTTCATCAAACTTACCTAAAATTTTATTTTTCAAAACTTCAGTTTTTGGTGCCTAGTTTTGAAAACTAAAATTTTAGTTAAGTTTGATGAAACTGTCAGTTTTTGAATTGGGATGTTTAATAACAATAATAATCTTCGATTCAAACGTTGAATTTTTAAAAAATATTGGTAAATAGCTTATTTCAAAATGCATTTTCAGTTGTTAATATTTCAGAGGAATGATTGTAAAGACTTTTTTGTGATTTTTTCCGTACTCCGCTAGTAGTCCCCAACAACCCGTCCAGAGGAAATGCGCCATTTTTGAATTACCCTGTTTTAACCCGCAATAGAACTCGCTAAACTGAACAACTTCTCCGTTTATCATTTTTTCGAAAACACCCTCTAAACTCAGTTAAAATTCAAAACAATTTTACTCTAAAAATGCATACCCGCCTATGGAATAATATTTTAATTTAATGGCACAAAACCCAAAAAACATTTCTTTGATATGCAAACCAACAAAAACTGCAGAGGTTCTGATAAAACCTTTAGTTCACATCTGGTCACCAATGTACTTTATCAATTGAGGTTGGTAAGTTATTGACCGCATGTTTTTTGTGCAAGAACTTTGCAGCTTTAGTATAATTGTGTCGTTCATCTTTAACTTTGATTTGCCTATCAAGCGGCTCATCAAATTTAGGGGAGATAAATGATTGCAAAAATATGCGATTAAATGAAAAACGATAAATAGAAAAGTTGTTCATTTTGGTGAGCTCTATCACTGGTTAAAATATTTTGGATATACATCGCATATTCTTAAATAAAACAGTGTGGTATCGCATTTTGACTCAGAAATCCAATTTTTGCATCAAAACAGTTGAGAATAGTCGAGTATAAAAGAGTTTCATCAAACTGATGGCTCAAAATCATCAACATTTAAAAACAAGAAAGAGCATGACAGTTTTCTTGATATCGCCACTTCGCAACATTTCGAAAAGTGTAACCAAATTAACTTGATATTTAGCTTTCGGACGAACAGATATTGTTTTGTTTCCCATAAAACCTCTCAACTTTTTTTAGATAAAGTTGTAATTGCTCTTCCATGAAAAGAAGATTCGTTAATGAAATTGTATACATAGGTTAATGTGAAAAGTAATAATCATTCTCCTTTTTGATTCAGTTCACTTGGTTGTTTTTTAGGCTCGATCCACACTATCGGGCTGCTCTCGGTTCGATCTCACTCCGCTCAATTTTTTATACATTGTTAGCAATGGGCACGACCTGAGCTTGAGTGTTACCTATAGTGTGAATGTGCCCATTGCTAGCAATGTATAAATATTTTAGCGGAGCGAGATCGAACCGAGAGCAGCCCGACAGTGTGGATTGAGCCTAAAAGTTAGGTGCTAAAGTCGTTAGTTGGATGGGGGGGGGGGGGGGGATCTCAGATTTTAAATGCTTAGCTTTTTAATTTTTTTAATTTTTTTTATTGTAGCCTGGAATAGTAGCTACAAATAAGACAGATTTGTAAATAATTTTAAAATCAAATTTCTAATTTTGGCCCTTTTTACGAAATTTTAAAATGGGTATTGGTACAGCTCCCGCATCGTAACCTTAGAAAAAGTTTCGCTTTCCGCAGCAATACGATATAGTGTAGGGGCATTGTCTAATTATATAATTAGACAATGGTAGGGGTAAGCGTACACTCCGAGTTAAAAGTACATATCTTCGAAAGCGCTCAGTTGCAGCAGACGCAAGGGTCAAGTGTAAACTTATTTGGCGTCAGCTTTTTAGGGTGAATGTACAGCAGTTACGCACCAGCCAATAGTGATCTTGGAAGCAGCCGAAGTGCACGATATGATGCGATTGCACCCTAGAGCTAGCTGCGTGAAATTTTTAAGGTTATGATGCGGGAGCACTATGTTAAATATTGTTAAAAAACATATTCAAATATTTTACAAATTGAACCCAGTATGTGGAAAATACTTTTTGGTATGTGGACACATAATCTTAATATTGAACATCTTAGACAAAACTTTGAAAACTGACAAGACTAAATCGATTTTGAGTGAGACAATAGTCAGCTCTTCAGGGAATTTAAAAAAAATATATAGTTTTGGGCTGTTGTATCGAAGAATACCTTCCTATTTGGGTAACTTTGAAGTTCCAGGTGCGTAAAAATCTAATTTTAAGTAGCTTTTTACAATACTATTTTTACTACTTCAAAAGAATACAATTTTTTTAATAAAATATAAAATTTGACAGGTGTTGGTCACATGACCGCATCTGATTTTTCTGTAAGTACGAACCATTGCTGTAATTAATTTTCACAAATTCTCATATGTGGGAACGAAACTAGAAAAGCAAAACGACAGGTTATAAAGAAGCTTTGAGCTTTTTTTTGTTTGGAGAATCAATTTTGACTACAAGGCAATAATAGTTGTCTTAACGCTTTTTTATGTTTAAAACACCATTACAGTGAAAACATCAATCAACACTAAGTATATAAATATTATATGGATCGAAACAAAATTTCTACCCATCCCTCCTGACGATTGACGTTAATTTTATGGTAATTTTTTTTAAATCACATTCAAGATAAAAAAGACCCTCCTGGCTGCAACTGAATTGTAGTTTTGATTTATTCTCAAATAACTTGCGAGTGGATCAGGAATTGATAACATGGATGTTATCATAAGTAAAACTCATACTCAAATATAAAACAATTTATTGCTATCGAACTTAAATAATATAACATGTGACAATATTGCATTTAAAAAAGTATACACAATGAGAGACATTTTTGCAGTCGCAGTCTCATGAGCTACAAAAACTAGCTGCATTTAATCTGCCTACATAAAACTAAACGAGTATTAAGGTTTGTCACAACTGGTAAGTCTTGAACTACAGCCATGATTCAGTATATAAATATAAATAAGTACAAAAGTAGTTTAATTTAATTGCTTGCACGCTTACAGCGGATGGAAAGTGAGCTCAGTGTGTGTTTGGGCAAAGAGGATGTTAAGTTGTGAATCTAACCCTACATTTTCAACCCTGAGAACTCGTGCGGTGTTGCTCTTTGGTTCTTTGCGAACGATCGCTAGTCCATACACCCTCATCAAATATTCCTCCTTATTGTCTGACCTTCCGCCGACAATGTTCAGTTTGATATGGCACGTTACATTTATGTGAATATATTTAACTATCGCACATTTTCCTGAAGGAGTCATCACCTGCAAAAAACCCCATGGTCAGCTAAATCAATTGTCGCAACCAACTAGCAACTTACCCTTTCCATCTTTTCCTCTTGCTGAGGTAAATCTGCCCTGAAGACGGAAGCCTCACCAAGATGTTGATCTCCAGCCATGATGGAAAAGCGCATGCCTGTATGAACTGCCCTTGGTTCCAGCCCCAAACCATCTGGATGATTGTCAGACCAGAGATAATTGTTAGGTGCGACCAAGGAATCGGGTTCGAATGTCAGCCGCTTGGCATATCCCATTCCAATGCTGCTAAGCTTCAGAGAGCGACCATCAAAGAGATGTCCTTGCCTGTCATTTGGACGAACTCTATAGTGAAATCCAGGAATGATTCTTGGGTCGATGTATGTACCTATACAAAAGTCAAAAATGAGTTAGAAATTTGTTTATTTCCCATTAAAATATATATTTCGAACCTACCTACTACGGGTATTTCATAAGGCTCTAATCCAGTCATGGTATATTTGGTAGGAATATCACCAATATCTTCTCCACGTACAGTCACTCTTCTCTGTGTCTCGTGAATTCCTGGAGTCAGATAATATCTGTGATGCTTAATAGTAACATTAATAATCTTAGTAACTTCCGCTGTTGGTCTTCCTCTTCGTTTAATGCTAATCACAACCCCTGACATGGGCATTGGCTTAGCAACACCGGTTTCGTAAAATTCAACTTTACCGGCAAAACTGATCTTAGCTTTCTTTTTAACGCCATCTTTGGTAGCTTCGCTGCTAATTTCAACCTGTGATCCCTGTAAGAGATACCAACGCTTAGAAAATGAAAAATGTACACTGCAGTCGTTTACACGTTACAACTTACGACTTTGAAGGGGAGGGATGTTGTGATTATACGAATGCGAATCCGCGGTCCGGGCGAATTGAAATGGGACCTATCTAGCAGCAACCAATGAAGCAATGGTACGAATATATCCGCGAGAACAAAACAAATGTATCAATTGGATAACCTACCTCAATTTTTAGGATTTCCAGGGTGCCTTGTGCTTCGTGGTTGGCATCAAAGACTGTAAATTTGTCACCGTCTGAAACTACTTCTAGCTCAAAAGCGAAACCTTCGGGCCTGTTGTCACTCCAGAAGTAGTTTTCGTTGTTATTCAAACAGTTTTGGTCAGCTTCGAATGTGAAACGGCGTGCATAGCCCCGTCCAATGCTTTTTAAAGTTAGAGCTTTGCCTTCAAACATGTATGGCAAGGTCTTATATTCGGCATCGGCGCCTGGTAAGGGAAGGACTCGGTATTTAAAGCCAGGGCATACCCGCCTGTCAATGTAAACTCCAACTACTGGTTGCTGGTGGGGTTTTAATCCATAAATTGTATAATACGCAGGTAAATCTCCTAAGGTAGCAGCATCCAATATGACGGAAGATGTATCTTTTTGAACATCTTCAATCAGTGCTTCTTGGACCTGTTCCTGTAAAATAGAAAAGTGTTGAATCAATTCTGCTAAAGCAAATAAAAGTTTATAGTTGCAGTTTTGCCTAGAAAAAGGAAAGGAAAAAGTCGAAATGAAATAGGGGAATTTCATTAGGTGAAATAGTATATTACTGAGCATTGTGAAAATAACTAGAATGAAGATGATAATGCTCTATATTTATTGTAGTCGTGCCTCAGTGGGACTAGCATTAAGACTATAGCTTAACCTGAAGCATGTATAGTAATGAAATAAATTAAACTTTGAATAAGTACACGATAAGCCCTTGTTTATTAAACAAAGAATAAGAATCAGTGAACAACATAGAAGATTTAAGAATAAAAAATAAACGTCACAAAAGGACTATAAACTTACAGACGGACAAGGTAGGATCTAGGTGGCTTAGTAGTGACATATACATCACATACTGCAACTAAGTACAACCTATAACTTACTTGCAAAATTTCCAAAGACTCATGTTCAATACCGGTTTCACTGCAAGTAGCAGCAGGGGGAGGAGACGAGCATCGTCCTTTGGTAACTGCAGTGGGCTATAATATATACAATTTCGTTTAAGCACTTAGTTTTAGAACTAAGGCTAGTAACCAATGAATGTAAGTGTGAAAAGTAGTCACCATATGAAGTGCATGGACATATTTTCTTATAAAATGTTATCAGTAACAAGAGTTATAGCTGTAATATATTGTTGTACTAGATGAAGGTTGAAAAGAAGAATAGTATATTCTGTGAATATCCTTTGCACTGTATAAATCATGCCATTAGTTAGCTCTTGTTAATATTGTGGTAATAGTATCAATATAATATGTAGTGTGGTAGATGTGATAGATTTAGGTCATAAATGTACTTTATTGTATGAACCATAGCAAATAACGTAATGAGGGCATAAACAAAACTATGTTAGTCCAGAAATATCTAGAAGTTACAAATTTACACCACGAAAATAATTTAATATTGCATAATTACTGACCTCTCGATCTTACAATTGTCACTTAAAAAATATTATCGTGAAAATGAGATTGCAATATCCTGTATAATGAACTAAATATGAAAAATTACGATCCCGTGATAAGAAATGATGTTTACGTTATCTAGCCATGGTTAATATGAAAGGTTATCAAAACTTAACTTGACGTAAATAGTCATTTGTAGCTCAAATGATTTTTGACGTTAAGCATTTTGCACGACCTTTGCAGATCTGCTAATGCCAACATCTAAGAATAGATAAACTAAACGGTCAAGACCTCAAGATCAAGTGTGTTGACGAACATTACCAAAGCGAATTGAGAATATTAATTCATGCATTGTTGTCATTTGCATGAAGTAATTGCTGAAGTTAGTCTATGTCTAAGGGAAGTTATTTCCCGGAACTCACCTGAGGTAGTGGTGCGAAAGGGTCTTCAAATTGCTCTGGCTCTTCGAAGAGGGATGAAGAAGATGCCGGCAATCGTCTCGATTGCCAGATTCGCTGCATAGCAGCCAATTTAATTTCTTCTTGAACAGTATTAGCCAACATCTTGTCTGGAAATTAAAAAAATATAATTAAGTTGATCATAGAAAACAATAAATTCAAAGTTAAATACTTTTCTATCTTCAACGCACACTAGGTGCAAAGTGTAAAATTTATTCTACTTTACATTCCTGTTGAGGAAATGCGTTTCGGTTTAAAATAAAATGTTATGTAATAGAGAATTAATTTGCATATTAAGTAGTTATCATTGATAAATATCGAACAATGTTGGTAAGGTTAAATTCTTGAGTGGTTTTTTTTCATTATAAAAAGGCCAGGAAAATTTTCAGATATTAAAATAAAATTAATTTGAGTTCAAAGGAATTCAACTCTGATATTATTTACGTCACTAAGCATCCAAACTATTTTTACTTGTAAATAATCACTAAGTAGCAACATAAGTTCGTCAGTGAAACAATTAAAGCATAAAAGAACTAATTATAGTTATCTTTGTCAGACAGATGAAAAATTTTAGTTTTATCGCAAACTCGCACTTGTTTGTTGTTGTTATCGTCAATAAATTTTCCTCAAATCAGCATAACAAAATAGTTACTAAGGCGTTTCCCAAAAAAAAAACAGTTTCCATAGTTTATATTGCAATAAATCCAAAAATAACCCCAATGTGGGAAACTGAAATAACAAAATAATACAGAACTCTTGAGTACTACTTGCTGACGTAGTAGACCTTAATTTTGCAGAAAACAATAAGGTTATCTCTAGTTCTTTGACATATTGCATCAGGGACCCCCTGCGAAGATATTTAAAAAAATAACAGAATAGTTGATGCAATAATTATTGACGTCCCACATTTACTTAATATCGTTCATAGAAAACAATTGAGGTTATCACATTTTTCTTGATCCGTTTGATAATAAGCCCCCTGCGAAGATATTTATTTAAAAACAACAACGGATTCCTCTGCACAAATAGCTATTTCGAAAGATTGACGTACCACATTTTTGGTGATCTATACGTCCCCTACAATTTTTTTCTGCAATAAGACAGCTTTGAAAGCTTAAGCAGTGGCATTGACATAGTACCACATGGAAAACAATTTAGGTTATCACATGTTTCGTGGTCCGTTTTGTAATGAGACCCCCTGCGAAGATATTTACTTAACCTCTTGTTGTTTTGAATGTACCTTATCACATGCTATTATTAAAGTATGCGTATGGACGTATGGAGGAACTACAAATAACCCAGAGAAAAATCATTAAGGCAATTAGTTCGAGGAATAATCACAATTACTCCTTTACGACTCAGTCAATTAATGCATGCCACATTAACGAATTGCTAATGGGCACGATATGGAATTTCGTTTTTATAAGGAATTTCATATGAGGGGATCTACCGTCAATAATGGACTTGGCAGTTATTTACCACTTTTAAATATTCCTCATCGATTCCAACAAGTTTTACACCTTGGCAATGGTGCTACTCAACCCCCAGTAATTTTAATAATGAAAACCGGTTACAAGCAATTACATCCAAAGCAGACGTAGTTAATTGCGCAATTACTTCGCTTAATCGATTATAATGAACGAACTCGGAGGCGTCTGGCCTTTTAATATCAGTACTATAAATATACCAATTATTGATATTTCTCCTTGTAGGCACACTTCAACGATGAAGTGCTCATTCAGTCAATTAATAGATGGAAAACAGATATGCCGGTCTGAGTGTCAACGATTTGTCATTGGGGAATCGTGTGCCACAAATTGATAGCGATGATAACGTCATTTGCTGTGGGCTGTAGGTACATGATGCATTAAGATAAGCACGAGTCTCGTTTCGGGGGTGAATGAAGCCTGTATACTTGGCAAATTGATCTTCAGATTCTGAAAATTAGCTTCAGGGATATTACAGTCTTCAAAAGAAGAACTTCGTTCAAAACAGCACTCCTGACATCTCTCCAAAATTTATAACGCTTGAAGAGTGAGCTCAACTGGGGGAAACATATTTGGAACCGATTTTTACATCCTAATCCTACACGTTTTGATATATAGTCGACTAAAAACAGATACAGACGCTCTTGGCGCCGGTACAGAACGCGTGCCATGTGCACATAAAAATAGAGTCTAAGATACATCGAAGAAATAGAAATAGAAAGCAAAATGTAACAAGGGGGGGGGGGGGGATAACTTCGATTTGCTTAACCCAGATCAGGCGCCAGTTAAAAATAAACCCAATTGACAAGCCACGCATACTTCTCGTCTGGTCTCGAATTACTCGCGAAGGTTGCACCAAGGTAACGAGCCGTTATAAAACGCATACCTTGGGTGCCGTGAAAATACAGAAGCTGCAACTTTCTAAAAAAGACTTTGAAGAAGTCGCAACTTCCGTTTGGGCGTTTTAGGAGTTATTGATAATTTCAGATAAGTGATTGATACAAATTATCTAGGAGTCATGTCAAAATTACTGGATATAGTGGATCATAACTTCACCTATATGCTAAAAAAATGAACAGTCAAGGGTGCTAAGAGTAAAAAATACCTCTTCGGAAAGACTGATCAAATACAGACTGGAACGACTTCTGCCAGACATTGTTTACTATCTTTTTACTAAAAGAGATAAAGACTAATCAGAACTTAACGACGCCGCTTCGAAAGGAAACGTGTTATGTCGTCATTTGTGTTTGTATAGGCTTCAAAGTACTGGAACTGGTCGATATCATTCCACAAAGGTAAATATTTATGTCTGAGAATGGAAATGGAGAATATGTGCAACACACCATGAGACGATAACCTTTATCTGCCAATGCCGTATTTGGTAAAGCCCTGAATCGTGGTTTCAGTTTTTAAAATCATTGGACTTGAGTGTACTACTTCCGTGTTTCAAGAACAAATCGTGGCTTACATACAGGTCGAAGCGATATAATTGTTACAAAATCCCTCTTGAATAATGTACACGTTGTTGTGTTGAGTTGAGAGGTTACGTTGTGTCATGGTTGAGGACTGTCGCTTACGATTTGGATGTAAGAATTTGTTTAATAAAGGAGACTTGAGTGCAACGGACTAATCAGTATTTAATATGGGGAAAAACGAATACATCACATCAATAAAAACAATAGAAGTTGATAGTAAGTAGCCACTACTCCTCCTTGTCTAAAAACAACTTTAGCATGTAATTTACAGTCAACAGGGCTAATGGTTCCTCTTGACAATGAACAGAAATGTGTTGGCCACGGTATTATATATAAATGTGCCATATTGCTTTTCGTAAAGAGGGCCAATTGGCACTACTATTTACAGAAGTGTTGAGGTTGAGGCCAAAGTATTGTTTTCGATTATTCACCACAACTCGTAATTTTAAATTTGGCTATAAATACTATAAACGCACCGACAACAAAACACGTCTAATATAATAATTGTAGCCGCTTCGCTACACCTGCCAACTTGTTTTATTTTATTGCAAATCTTAACCTGTCGGACTTTCATCTCGCTTTTAATCAGATTACACGGGTACTTTTCCGTTAGGACATGCCTGACCCCAATTAGGCTTTCACCGACTGGTTCCTTGCAAAATGCTGCCGACATGTTTGAAGTTGGTAAAATTTTCCGATCTTTTCTGAGTCGTAGAATGTTTAGCAAAATATATTAAAAGCCTTAGTAAAACAGGTTTGAATTCCACAACTAGCTTTTTTGGTGGGTCAGGGACTGCAAATTCTGAAAAGAACGGTGCCCTATCGTAAATAACAGGCGGATGCCTTAAAAAGGTTGTGGCCAAAGTCGTTTACCTGAGGGACATAGTATTTTGGCGGGCATTCTTTTAGTTCCACAATTATTTTGTACATTGCAGTAATTGTTTTTATATGGTGGGATGATCAAATTAGGTTTGGAATGTAGATACAATATGTATGTAAATTTTGGAATTTGAATAAAGTGAGAGATAGCCTTTGCTATTAATAAATGTTAGTCTCTATTTTTATTATTTACAATTTTTACTGGACAGTGACTGCTATTTAAATCTAAACGATCTAATAGTAAAATCACCAAAAAATGTTTCGTTATTGGGATAACAAAATCGGATATAGTTGTATATTCTCCCTTTTCATCGGAACTTACTACAGTATAATGTACAGTAGTATGTATAATGGAACTGCTTGTAATGGATTCTCGGCTGGAGTCGTTTAAACCAATGTGGACTAAAATGGACTAAAAATTCGCCTAGTCCATTACATCCAAACCGAATTCCACTGGGGGGAACCAATTGGAGTGACTTTTTCAGATGTCTTACAATCTTTTCAAACCTTACAATGCTTTCTCCATGAATTAAACAAAATGCAAATTATTTTAAATGACGTCAAGATTTTTTTTTTGTAAGTCAGTCTTACATTTTTATTTTTTTAATGTTCGTACTTTTAAAGTTATTATTTTGCAACTTACTATTTTGTTTCAGACTTAAAAAAATCCAATTCGAATACGATGGACACTAGGTTATAATGGATTAATATTGACTGTCCCTTGAATCCATTATAAGCGAGGTCTACTCAAGGGCGTAGCCAGGGGTTGTGCTGAAGGTGCTCCAACACCCCCCGAAATTCTCATCAAATTACGTTTTTAACAATGACTAACAGAGGCTTCTTTAACCTACTATCTATTACATCCTTATAAACCTTTCCCCCTGGTTCGACACCCCCCAAAATAAAATCCTGGCTACGCCCTTTTTAACATAACGGTTAGCAAAATTTAGAAAAAGGGATAGCATCGATACGAACAGGATATCTTAAAATTATTGAAGAAATTCAAAGGGAAAACATATTTTAATTGAAGCTGCAGAATTAAACAAGTTCTTACCTAGTAAATTATTAATAAAACTTCACGAAATGTTAAAGAACTACACATCCGCTCTCTACGAAACTCGATGCCAAACTAACCGCTCGGAAATGCAGACCGCGCTATAAACCGCTTGCCGAGTGCACCAACGAAACCGATATAATAATGTGACGCACTTGTGCACTTGGACTCTACTCTGTTTAGGATTGGCTTGACCTGGCGGTATGAGACGTAGCCGTATCCCCCTCGCTTCCAAATCACGCACGAGCTGCGTGATCTTACAAATGTCGCTGTTGACAGACGCTTACTATTCGCGGCCTATAACCGATGGTGTAGTATTTTTTACCTGACGTGATGGCATCGATCTGTTTTGAATTTGGATCATAAACAAAATAGTGTCTGTCCCAGTTTGTCGTGAGATTAGGGGTTTCCGTTTTGGGAAATTAATGTGATATCATAGATAGCACTGATGACTGATAGTATACAGTTATTATGTAAATATTGTGAATGAGGAATCAAATCAGGGCACAAACTACGAGGAAATCACGTTATCTCCATTATCTGTGGTACTTTGTAATGTCGACTGAATGGATGAAGCTGATACCAATAGGGAAATATATCAGTACCTATCAAGAATATGCAAATTTTGAACACAGCTTCTCCATGTAATCTTAACAGAACCTTATCAGTAGTATCAATTTTAAAAATAATAGTTTCATAATCCACGTTTAGCACCGTACATAATTTTTAATGATCTCTCTAATCACTCCTGTTTACTTAATTTAACACGAGTACAATTAGCAGCGATTGATTTTGAAATTCTGAAAATCAAAAACGTCACAGTATGAGGAGATGTCACAACTAAAAACTAGTTCATCTAATCTAGTAGCAAGATAGTGCCTGCATTTCAGTAGCATTGGAATCAATTGGTATTTCTTCAATCACGTGCATACCCTTGGTTTGATAACTAATCTATACACATCTAACGTTTTCTTACACCAACAACCCATGCTGTCCATTTATGCTATTTTCTGTAAACAGATAATGCAACTAACGCTTATTATTCCTACTTAGTATAGTTCTGAGTATATTGGATTTTCCAGTTGTAGAGCCAACGCAAACCTCATAAATGTGAAAAACTTGCCCCTAACTGCTCAATCCAGGATATCGCGTACCTACACAAATTTTGTGAGAAAATTAGAAATTTCAATTTTTGTGTACACAACTGCAAGCAGCTGGGTGAGCAAATAGGTATAAGAAGCAGCACGTGTTTCCTGCATGTCGCTCGTGCAGGTTTTTATATTTTAGACGGTGATTTCCGTTTAGACGCCTTCCGTTTAGAGTCCTCGGACTAATTATACCGTTTTTCTTCCGTTTAGACTCCTCGGATTTGAAAAACTAATTAAGCATTCCGTTTAGACTCCTCGACTTTGGCGGTGACGTCATTGGAATGTTTGTATTTCTTCACTCTGACATAATTTCAGTTTTGAAAAATCAAGTATGCCTTGGAAATTTTCAAAAATCTATTTTTCTGTAGAGTACCGTGCCTTTTATTTGGCGAATACGACAAAAAGTTATGAAGAAAAATTTTTTAGAATCAACATTTAGGCACCTATGCCAAATTTCAAAATCCTCGGCCAACTTTGATCTCTCACATTTTCTTTTATGTTTGTCCCAAGTCAAAGAATTTTACTTTTAACAAAGACTGCCATGGAAAAACAAATATTGTTAACAAAGTTTTTTATTTCATAACTAACCGACCCGGCAAACGTTGTTCTGCCCAAAAATAATTTGTCTCTGAAACCCCGTTTCACCACTATAGAGTTTTAATTTTATGTCATGTCCATCGTCTTGGACTTAAAAATAAATTTGAAATTTTGTTTAACAGCTGTTTTTGCAATTTAAATTTCATGTAAGGTTGATGAGTAGTCACTGGCAATCATGCTCATGCCATAAAGGGTTCACATATCTACCAGACCATCTCACTCACAAAGATTTTTGTCAGACACATTAAAATTTTATTGTTAAAAATACGTAAAAAGTTTGTGTAACGTTTCGCTAAACATAGTTAGCTTCTTCAGACAATATTTGATTAAAATAGGACATTTGTTGAATAGTATCACATTGTTAAACTGATTATATTAGCTGAAATTTTTCTTTTATTATGCAAGGTGAGTGAGATGGTCTGGTAGATATGTGAACCCTTTATGGTATGAGCATGATTGCCAGTAACTACTCATCAACCTTACATGAAATTTAAATTAAAAATAAATGCCATTTTCGCAATCAACGTCCCAAAAATCCTCAATAACGACACCCATATCGATTTTTAGGCTTATTTACCCCATTTCACCCCCTAAGAGGTAGCGGACCCGACAGACGTTGTCATGCCTGAACGTTGGTTTGCCTGGTATTAGCGGGTTCAACAAACGTTTTTTCGGTATTCGAATTTTCGATTTGTTTCATTTAAAAAAATATTGGGAGTGGTGGGGGGGGGGGGAATTTCTTAAAAATATTTTTTTTTAAATCCTAGAACCCGATTGCAGCGCCACCTACCGGGTCCAATTGTGAAACTAAACCATCCAGGGGCCCACTCAAACACATACAAAAAATTTCATAAAAATCGGTCAAGCCGTCTAGAAGTTCAGTCACATACACACGTACAGAAGAATTATATATATAAAGATATAAATCTTTGTTAAAAATCTAATTGTTTTGGGAAATAATCATAAAAGACAATGTGAGAGATCAAAGTTGGCCGAGGATATTGAAATTTGGTATAGGGGCCTAAATGTTAATTCTAAACAACTTTTCTTAATAATTTTTTGTCGTGTTTGCCACATAAAAGGCACGTTATTCTAAAGAAAAATAGGTTTTTTGAAAATTTCTAAGGCATACTTGATTTTTAAAAAGTAAAATTATGTTGGAAACCTTTAACCAAGCAGGGCTGAACCCCAAAAAATAAAAATTTAAATCGAGAATGTTTACGTTTTACAAGAGTCGTTTTACCTATCCGAGGACACACTGTATATGTTTAGTATACTTAGCCAGTCCTAAGTCTGGGCAGAGTGGGAAGGAATATTTGTCGTATTTTCAATCCACACAAACTAAGCGTTCTTTAATATTTCGAGGAGTCTAAACGGAATAATTAAATAGTAATTAGTTGAGGGAAAAGTTGGAGGACTCTACTCGGAAAATTTAATCCGAGGAGTCTAAGCGGAAGGAGTCTAACCGGCATAAATCATGGGCCAAACAACACAATACAAATTATTTTTATGCTGAACTGGGAAATGTACACATTTGTATGGAACTGCAGAGCAGCAAGTTTGACTTTCCTTCTACTAAAAATAAAATTGCCACGAATTTAAGATTATTGAAGTTACTAAAATACTAATGTGGAATTGTAAGGTGAATATGATCCTTGTTGAAAATTCTCACACAAATGTCTAGCAAATATTGGCAATCTTTTAGGATTTATCGGCACATACACACAAACAAGGAATTCAATTGCTTGAAGTATTTAGGTGTTAAATATGATAGATATTTATACCATCGGCTTTTTTTTCCGCCGGATTTTTTTTCCGCCGGCTTTTTTTTCCGCGGCTTTTTTTCCCAGCTTTTTATACCCCGGCGTTTTTTTCCACGGCTTTTTTTTCCGCCACCCTATTACGACATTTATCGGATTATTCTAACAACTCAACTTATACGAGAACTACTTACTTATATGTTTTTTCAGATATTTGTTTTTTAGGTTTTTTTTGTTTTTTGGTTTTTTGTATTAATACTAACATTATTTAATGAAGGTGTATGTATTGATTTGATAACATCACACCTAGGTACCCCTTTTCTCTAGGAATAATAAGTAAACGTTTTCTAAATTTGCTGGAAACGTAGTTTTTGTTGTTTTTAGATCATCGTAACTGATCCAACTATTGTTAACATTTATTATGGTAGTGTAGTGACCTTGGTCTAGTGAATCTCCGTGGTGTAAAATTGCCGCTCGAACGTCAAAATGCGTTTCATTTATACAAACGTTTGTCTCGTTAAAATTTACTACTACGTTCGACAACTTTGTGTCATCGCGGAATCGGGCAAAAACTAATACAACAAACTGATTAACGTACGATATATTGTGTTTTTCTAATAAATTTGAGTTTTGACAATTAGGACACTTTATGTCAGTTTCATCTCAACAAATAAATTTTGAAAAGTCCAAAGGCATATCGTCTTGGAAACGAAGAAAGTACCACGAATCTAATTCCGATTGTTCTTGGGAAAACTCGCACGCAAAACAAGTTTTTACTATTGTTCTTAAATATTTAAATCTTGCAGACAACGTTTCATTTTCTTGTTCTAAACAGTGCAACAATTTTGCTAAAAAATCGTGAGCATCTTGCTGTACGTTGTCACTGAAATTGACGTCGGTGTTTTGATCTAAACTATCTCTAATATGGCAGGTGGAAATACAATCGCTCCCGAAATTGACTAGATTAATAATGTCTACTATACTGTTACTGACCTTATGTTCTGGTTTCCTATTTTGAAGTAAATCGTGTTTAAAATCTTTTAAAGCTATCATGCATTGAACTACACTGTTTGCATAACATGAAACACTATCCCTATTTGTAAATCCTATATATTGGTTTTTATTGCTCAAAACTGTAGGATTTTTAACACTTTCAGCAGAAATGGTTACGCAAGAATCTAGCTTAGATGATAGCAACGCATATATAGGTTTATGGTATGAAAAGTAACTGTCATAAACACCTGCTATCAATGTTTTATCGTTACTATACACTACATCTATTTGAGTGTTGTAATCAGTTGTGCATGTTTTACAATCTAAAATACTTGTAAGATCGAACTTTGTCATTACATTTGAAAAATATGAACTTGTATTAAAATTAATTACATCAAAATTAAAATCTCCTAATACAACAACCTTACCATCGCCATTAGATAACTTACTCATAATTTCTTGAAAACAATTTCCATACATATCATGCCTAGCCGAAGGCGATTTGTAACCGCTAATAACCGAAACATCTAATTCAAAACTAAACAAGTCAACATGATTTTTACTTTCGAATTTTAAAACGTGTTGAATATTACAAACCTGAATGTGGTTTTTGACGAAACAAATAATTCCTCGCGTATTAACAGAATTTGAATGAAACTTTATGTGAAAACCCGGGATTTCTACATTATCGTAATTTTGTGTTAAGGTTTCTGAAAATATTAATATATCTGCTCGAATGTACCAGTCATCACGAGCAATATTTGGTAAATGTTTACGCAGTGATCCAACATTATGATATACAATTTTAATTAGATCGCGGTTACTAAAAGTGTCGTAGAAAAATGTGAGAGATTTATTTTGTTGTAATCGCAAAACTTCCGTTAGAATTTGGTCGTTCTCGTTTGGAGATTTTGGAGGTTTGAAACTACCTATAATGTAAAGCCCCGATAACGTTTTTACCTTACTTAATGCTACATACATCATTTGTCTTGTAATTCTTTTTGATTTTTTTAAATCAATACAGGCCTCGTCGTACGTCTGGCCCTGAGATTTATGAATAGTTAAAGCTTCGGCTGCTGTCACTGGAAATTGACGACGTATAGTTTGGTGCTGCAAATCCTTAGAAATACTTAAAGGGTAGGCACTTTTAGCTATGGGAGTCCATTTTGAGTCAATACCTTCCGCGTTCATTAAACCGGTAAACGCTTTTCGCACTTTGTTACCCACCGCATTTGATTGAAAATCGATCCAAAGTTTGCTTGGAAACTTAGAATTCGGTTCAAACGAAATATGTCGCAGTATTCCACAAGATCCATTTACAAGCCCGTCCTCTATATCAATATTTGAAGTTACCATATACTTAATGCCCACTTTTATACGTAAATGTGTTGGTAACCCCCCAAGCTCTGAAGTTTTTTCTTCTTTAACGCGCCTAATACTTTCTTTTTTGTAAATTCCGAAACCTTTCCTAAAATAACGTGGTCCGCGGTAGATGCAAATTCTTCACCGGGCGCATTGTTTATACGCCATTCGTTGTAAGCATCAACGTTAGCACTTTCTGCATATAATCTAATTGCGGTTTCTGGGACTAGTGCGTCTTCCACCTCTCGTGATCTAATTAAGTTTATATCGTCAACGTTCATAATTCCTTTCGCTAAGTTATTTAAACAATGTATAAATTTAACTTCATCCCGCTGCCGCATTATTTGTGTTAATTCGTAGTAATAAAACTCGTCCCATAAGGGATTTGAATCTCCATGAAAAATACTTAGACTGTTACTCTTTGGCGAACAAAATACAGGGCGATCCAGCACAGGAGGTAATTGATTTAAATCTCCTACAACTAAAACCGATATTCCCCCAAAAGACTGCTTGTTACCCATGATTTGTCGAAGTCTAGTATCGACCCGCGATAATAAACGGCTACCTACCATAGATATTTCGTCAATAATAAGCAATTTTAAATGAAATAATTTTGCTCGTAGCGTATTTGCGATGTCATTCGATAACTCCGGCATTTGGCCACCAAACTGACTTACTGGTAAAGAAAACCCTGTGTGTAACGTCAGACCGTTTATTAAAAATGCTGCTTTACCTGATGGAGCACATAACATTACAAAATTCTCTCCTTTATTTGAACCCGGCAGTTTATCAAAATAACTTGTAATCAACTGATACACTGCATTTATAACCGTACTTTTGCCGATGCCGGCGGACCCACTTAAAAAAATTCTTAATGGCAACCTATTAGTTTTGAAACAATGTAAAATGTGCATTATAATCTCCCTCTGGCGCGTATTTAATTTCTGCATTAACTGAAAGTTTTCTTCTATAGATATTCTAGGTGGACAACTAATGTGATTTGCTGTACGATCTTTAACCATTTCCGCGCCCCCCTGTTGTAAAATAGCTATATGTTGGTCCTCAGGTAATGCACCTTTGGAAAATTCTTCGACATCTTCTTCCTCGATTTCTACAACATTACTTTGAGCAGATTCTATTGCTTTTTCTAAAACATCATCGCCAAGAATTTGAAATTTTTTGCGATTAGCTTCAATAACGTAATGGTGGTTTAAAAACATGTCTTCGCAGTTTACATTTTCTACCTCGGAATGTTCATTTCTCCAAGGCAAAAATAAAAGTACGTTTTCTCTATAAAAATTAACTGGATCCTGACTAAGTTTATAACTCCTATATCTAATAATAGCGGACTTTTTCCGTCTCCTATAATCTTCAACGATCTGATCGTCATCGTCCTCATTCGCGTTCTGATTATCCTTTACATTCAAAATACTAAAATTAGAAGCAAAATCTGCTAGGCACACGTGATCCAGAGATAAAGGTCTTTTACTGTATTTTTTAAATATGTCATCAACAAACACGTCATTAGAATCTACATTTAGGTTATTTAAGTCTTTTTTTGACTTTAACATTTTTACTCTTTCCTGCTGTGGAAACGTGCTGATAAAAATAGTTTTTCGCGAATTTTTCCATAGTGGTAAAGACAATGCATGATACACGGTCTCCTGTGCGCTCATTAAATTACTATTTAAAAATACGTTAGAAATCTATAGAAATTTTTCCGTAACACTAGTACACCCGTTATTTATATCTGATGCCGATTCACGTAACAATTTCGAAGCCCCGCGTCAATTTTGGTAACATACTTAATAATATAAGACGCTAACGCGTATTCTTCTAAGACAAACTGAATGTCCATATTGGACTCGAACAAATGTAATATGTCTTTATTATAATTATTAATTCCGACTTCCATACTAGTACGTTTCAAAAATATCTGAGTTCTTTTTAATGAACTACGAATAGCAAGATAATATTGTTCTTCGGTAATTGTCAGCTTAGATAAAATTTCATTAAATTCTACTACTTCTGGGTTTTTATAAAAATCTTGGGTAATTTTTCTGATGTCTTTTAAAATGTTTTTTAATTTTCGTTTTTGTTCCTCTTCCGGAAGAGGTTCCAAAATTTTTGTTGAGGGCATAACAAAGATTGGGAAGTTAAACCGGCATTCAATTTATTTCGTTTTCCTTTATGGCAGGTATTGCGTGTGCTTATGTTTTTGCACCATCATATACGGGTCATTTTCGTCATACTCGCAGGTAATAAACCTATCTATAAAGTTAATGCAATGTTCTATGCTACCCGAAATTTCTGGATTGTACTGAGGCGCGTCCTTAGCCATAATAAAATATGCTCGTGAGGTGACCCACGGTTTTGAAATTCTACTCTTTCCGAACTGCCTACTACGTGGTATTCTTGAAATGGTCCATCTTTTTGTTTCAAATAACACATAAATTTTGAAACTTTGAATCAAAATATCGCGCACATGTAACTGGGGTCGCTTTTTATTAAATCGGATTTTTCATAACTAGTGAGATTCATTGCTTCTACGACAGATATATTTTTTGAATTTATTAATTTCGATAAAGATTGCAGTAGTTCAGGCCAAATGTTTTCCCCGGCTGATAACGTTAGAAATATAGTGGGTTTACCTAATTGCCTAATGGTAGCCAACACTCTTTTTTTCTTGTTTCCCAATATGATGGGGAGGACCTGATTTGTCTTAAAAATCTATAACCGTCGTCAACTTTTACCATGTTTTCTAAAATTCGTTATTTAACACATTCCGACTTTAACATTTCTGGTGTTTTTTGTTTTTCGCATACAAATATTAAAATCTGAAGACAAAACAATTCTAATTTTTTCTTTGCCATAAAGAGTAATCGAGTGGGAACGCACGACCTGCGATCTCTACGCCTAATTCTGATTTTATACGATCTGAGTATGACACCTTTAGGTTACTGTTAAAAGAATGACCTGCGAAAATTTTTGGAAAACATAATTCGTCAATATGAGGGATTAAATGCCAAGGAATCGGTTTTTTAAATTGGCCGGGCGCAATAACTTGTACGTTATTTACGACATCTTGATTTCCGTCTATTACTAATACCTCATCATTTTCTACTTCTTCGTCCGGAAGATTGGTTAATAAAGAGATGTCTTCAGACGTATTGTCATTTATGAACTCGGTAGGTATTAAAGTATCCGCGATACAATCACTACTTTCTACAATAAAATCTACATTTTCGCTATAATGTCTATCGTGGCGCATAAAATATTCGCTGTCAACTTGAATATTATACTGTTTGTATAAGGGAGTGTCTTTTAAATAATACAACGCATCGCAAACTATTGCTGGTCGTATGGTTTTCATACATGTAATCTGATTTGTGTTCAATATGCCTTTTTAGTTTAACCTGGATGGTGGCCATGTTGTCAAACGATCGCGGTGAAACTTGTAACATATCGCTAATTTCAACAGGAATGTTGACTACGCTGCCTTTAAGACCTAGCTGGGGATTTAAGGCATACGGCATTAAAGATCGAATTTGCATAAAATTTATGTAGGGAGCAGTCATTCTTTCTTCTAATGGCGACAGTTTTTGAATACAGTCGGGTAATCTACAAATTTTAAATCGTTACTAGTCGCTAATTTGGGTAATTTTGACAGGGTTAGGTATCTATCACACGTCTTGCAGATGTACTGCGAATCATAATTTATTATTAAATTGACTAAAGCTTCCCTCGAATATCCTGTAAATTTATCTAGTTTTGCAATATTAAAATTTGTAACAGAATGTTTAAAAAACAGTCCTTCGCAGCAGCAACATATAAAATTGGGAGTAGATTTTCGAATTTTTATAAATTCCAACTTTAGATTCGCGGAAGTTGTGTTTTCTGTTACTACATTATTGTACAGTTGTTCCCTAAATCGCAATATATCATTTTCTCGCTTTTTCCGTTTGCTTTGAAGGTCACATTGTTTTTCAAATAGTCTAACTTCAGCATCGTTTTTCTTAAGTACCCGTTTCCGATTTTGCTCATTTAAGTTTTCCCTACTTTTAAAAACAGGATTACTCCTTAATTGTTTCATATTAAATCTATTTGCTATTATCTCTTTGTTCTTGTATTCAAGTTTACCTCTTAATTTTTTCATACCCGCCTTTCTACTAATTAACTCTTTCCCTTGGTATTGTACATTACTCCTTAATTTTTTCATATTAACTCTATTTGCTATTATCTCTTTGTTCTTGTATTCAAGTTTACTTCTTACTTTTTTCATACCCGCCTTTCTACTAATTAACTCTCTCCTTTGGTATTGTACATTACTCCTTAATTTTTTCATACCCTCCTTTCTGCTAATCAACTCTTTACGCTTGTATTCTACATTTTTGCGTAATTTTTGCATGCGTAATTTTCCACTTAAAACCTCACCTTGTTTCCCCTTTCTATTACCTAACATCTCAACAATCGTATAAGGACATAATTTAAACAAGCTATTTCCAGGAGTATTTAAATGTTCTACAAAATTATATTTTAATAAACGTGACAGGTAATATATAAGAGGAAGAAGAAGAAGGTAATCTAATGTATCAAAGCTACAGCTTACGGCAACCCCATCTTTCACGTTTTTAGCTGTAATACGCGAGCTACTCTCTGAATCGAACATCCAATACTCGACACTATCGTTGACAATTTCTTTAAATAAAGCTACAGATTTATTATTACATGTTAGTATACCCGCTTGAAAATGTTCAAAAAAACTTGATAACGTTAGATCAATATTTTTAAAAATTGTCCTTCACGCGTGTCTAACTGATTTGCATTTACCATGTAGTGTTTATTTTTAATTTTGACATATTCATATTTCCCGCCACTCTCTGCATAATCTAAATTATCGTAAGTACAATCTACAGCTCGGTCTTTTATAATATTCCCCAATTCTAAAATATCATTAATATCCCCAGCGGTCCATAAGTATGGAGATTTAAAAATGCGAAAACATGAAGCTGTAACAGCATTTGTAAAGTTTGAAGACTGATTGCACTGCATAAAAGTTTTGTGTTTGTCATGAACGGTTCCGGCTTTTATTACTTTAGGTTTTTGAAATTAGAACCTATTTTAAAATTCAAACGTTTTGCTTTCATCTTTTTCTGTAATACCGATAACTAGAATTATTAATAAATTATAATTGTGTTCGTAAAGTAGTGAGTAAATAATAATTTTAATTTACAATACTTTAGAAAACTAATGGAATCACTAAATGGTTAATAGATCAATCCTCTAACAACATTAATACAAAAATACACCCTAGTCTTCATCAATAGTTAATGCTACCAACAATAACATTAGAACAACACGAACAATACAATAATAACTACAATGTTTTATCACTAATTTCAACTTACAGCGGAAGAAGACCTCTTACCATAAAGTAGAACACCACCTTTCACTTCGAGTTAAAATAATAACTACAATGTTTTATCACTAATTTCGAGAAGAAGATCGCTTACCATAAAGCAAAACAACACCTTTCGCTTCGAGTTTCATTACAGAAGCCGTGGAGAGTGGTGGAAAATGCATCTCCTCTCCCCACTAACATATTTGTTAACATTAAGTTGGCAGACAAATATTTTAAACACCAAAAGCTTTTATTCTTGAAAGTACAGTAAAATCTTTAAGCCTTTATGAAAAGCTTAGTACGGATTAGCAATGACAGGTACAGTCTGTACTTACATGCACTTTCTAAGAAAATTACATCACGACTAATTATTACTTCATGCTTGTCGGGTACATAAATGCGATAACCGCCCATACCATCATGATATCCCACAAAATATCCTCGAATCGCCTTCTTATCTAGTTTGGAAATTATATTTTCTAGGGCATACAAAATCGATTTTTTTATTTTCGCGGAAAAATATTCTTTGACGCAAAAATATAACAACCGTTAGAATAAAAATTTGTTTTTTTTTCAAAAATAGAGGGTGGATGGGGCCGGTGCGCTTACATATATCCACGAGTGAAATATTTTTGTGCATATTCATATGCTCCATTATGCACTGAGCAATTCAGTGAAAACCCCAGCTACCTATCTTGTTTTGTTTATTAATTAAAGGGGTTTAAATTTTCAAACTTCAAAGCTTCGTAGAGGGCGCCACAGATAATTCATGAGATTCTTTAAAAAACAGATCGGGGTCTATCAGTGTATGAAGTTTAAACAAATTTCTGTGGGCAGTTTTTGAGAAATGATTTTTAGAAAATTTCCAAAATTTTGAAAATTTGTAATTTAGGCCCCTTAATATTTTTCAAAACACTTTTTATATCACCTCATGTTAGCCTTCATATACTATTCAGAAAAAAAAATCAATTGAGTCGATTCATCCGTTTTTGAGTAATAGGGCGTTAAACTCAAAATTTTCAAAAAATCATAGCGCCCTTCATTTTAAACCTAGCGAGTTCGGCAAAAAACTAACAGATTTGTCTTATGACCCTCTATCGTTATCCGCGATAAAATTTTCAAAATTTTAATCACGAAAACAGTGATACCAGAAAAACATGCGTAACTTCCGCTTCCGGTTTCGGATTTTTTTGAAAAGCTTATTTTGTCGATGAATTTTCGATACACCCCCGCATTCCAAAGCGCATCAAAATCGGAGCAATACTTTCGGCTGTAGGAGCGTCACCCACCCACACACCCACACACAGACAGACATTTTTTAAAAACCACTTTTTTGGGTTCCTAGAGGCCCAAAACGGATATTTCTGTGAAAATCTCGATTTCCAAAATTTTCATGATTCCAAGACTTCCCTATACCTATGGGTATGGGAAAGTAAAAATGGCAGAATTATTGTTGTGGCCATGTATGAAAATTTTTTAAAAGAGGTGTATTCCTGTAAAAATATGTATCACTTTATATTGAGAGCATGATAATTTGAAGAAAATACTTACTTAACAGTTTAGATATTATTTATAAGGTTTTAAGAGTTTTATGCAATTATCAATTTTCAGGGTCACCCGCCAAACTCGGCCCTGACAGATTTATTTCAAAATTGCTGAAGTAATCTCAAACCAGAATCTCTCGTAACTAAATCAAGCTGGATAATTTAAAATGCATTGATTATGATGAGTATACTTACAAATTAATTTTTAGATGGTTTTTGAATAATAGCGGTATTTATTGTATTAGAATTATTAATTTGTTTGAGAGCAAATTATTTCTGCTGTGTTGCGGCCATGACAGATGTAGCAAGACGAAGACGAAAGCACTAGCGCATGCGCAAAAAGTTTGTCACCAAGAGTTCCAAATTTTTATTAGTTCCAATGATTTGTTAAGCATAAAGATTGAAATATTATTAAGTTATAAATTAATAGTATAAAAACATCTTAAATAACAATATTATAATAAATTATGATAAATCAAGTTCAGGTTTTCTAATGTCTGTTCTATAATTAACGGCTTTTGGACTTTTTTTATAGCAATCATTTCATAAATGAGCCGTTTTTTAAGGTTTTTTTTCCCTCTGAAGGATTTTTGGTGTAGAAAAATTAAAATTGTGAAAGTTTTCCAAAATATGTTCAACTAGAGCTGTATTAGTTTTATTAGGTGAAGTTAATTTGACTTTTATTGAATTTTTATGTTGATTTAAACGTTTGCAGAGCTTCTGCTTATTCTGTCCAATGTAATTGCCATCACAATCTTTGCAATCTATTTGGTAAACTATATACACCAGGTGCTGAAATATATATGTTGTTATTTATGTTAATGGTTAAACAACAACAACAAAATTTAGCTGCTCTTTCCTTTTACTACTAAATTAAGAATAAATCCAGTTACAACCTATATACTAATAAAACTTACTGCATGACATGTTATCAAAGTTGATTTTGCACGTGAGCAATGCTTTCATAACGTTTTCTTCCATCCGCCCGCAATTGTCAGACCACAATTTTTTCATCTGTGAAAAAATCTTTCCACTGGCGTTTAAGTAGTACCGGCCGGCTGGAGATGGCAAACTCTACAATTTTTTTAGGTTTTTCACGTCAATGTGCTGCTTGTAAAAATGGGTGAAGAGTATTTCTCGGAGTAACTACCTTCATTAGAATTTTGTAAAAATCCCTTTGCCAATGACACTTCGTTAAATAGCTCATCAATCACTATTTGGTTTTTCGATTGAGGTTTTTGCATTTTATCTATACTTTCTGCTGCATTTTCGATTTCACTCCATTTGAGCTTATTTTATAGGCAGATCCACTCGAACTCTTCTCTCTTCTCCCATAGTCCTATATGAAAACGCAGCACTCGTAAAAACGTCTTTCGTGAGGTTTCCCAAATTTATGGAATCTTTCAATTTATTTATTAGGTTTGGCTGCTCGTGGAAAAAAATGTGGTTTTGTAATACTTGAATTTCGCTCTCGAATATACTACTGGAGTTAACACGTTGACTGCCGCGACATCGTTGTAACGTAGCGAAGATTTTACGTTTATGCATCGTGGTAGCTGATTCGTACCGCAGTCGTGTTGTATAAAATAGGATATGCTTTGGCACGGCCTGGGAGACCCAGAAACGTTTTTGGCCCCGTAAATTTAAATTGTTTTGTTATGTAAACAGGCTGATATTTACAAAACATGTCAAATTGTATATTTGGTTAATTTTTTATCAGTTATGCATGTAATTTAGGTTATGAATTTGAGAAAAAAATTCAGAAATTGTAATTATTTATTGGATTAGCTTAGCAGTACATATTTTTATTATTATAAATCCAACATAAGTAATACAAATGGATATATGTGGTATAATTCTATGGCTATTTTTACACATTTTTTATTGCTGTGTGACTAATAAAAAAACAGGTTACGCAAAAGTTCTGTTTGCATGTTGTACATCCCCAAATCGGTCGTGATGCTTTATTTGTGGCAACTTTTCGTCCGCTTTCTTCCGAAATTCGTTTATAACACTCCATACATCGACGTCGCTGTCCGGTATCTTCCAATTCATGAACTGTATTTGGCGGTGGTTGTCTAATTGTGGAAGGTTTTCGATTTTTATAGAGGATTGTGTCCAGCACTTCTTCTTTGAATTGCGTAATTGCAATGTTCCTTTTTGTGACTTCGGAATATACGATATGAGCGTTTACAAATACAGTTCCCAATAGCAATTCAAATGCTAGTTTCTATACCTCTTTACCTCTCTGGGCAATGGAGTATTGTATGCTTTTTGTTGGTCTGACAGATCTATAAAGGCCTTGCATTTATTGTAGTCTATAATTATTTGGGGCTTCTCCCTTTCTGGATTCCGGCGCGTTCCAGTTTTCTTCATTTCGTCTAAATGTTTTGTGCTGAGTACTAAGACATCACGTTTGTCCTTCCACTTCAATATTACGATTCCTGGTTGACATATCCTAGCAATTGCTTCTCCTGGTCTAAGTTTCTTCTTCACAACTTCCTCGCAGTTGAGTTTGCGGTTGACACGAAGCGTCCCAACTAAATGTGTCTGTCTTGGTAATAAATGTTTAGCCAGAGTTACGCTAGTGTAGTAGTTATCTACGAAAAGTGTTCTACCTTTATCTAATAGTGAACCCATCAGCGACATAACTACTTGGGATGGTACAGTTAGTGAGCTATTACTAGCCATTTGGCCGCAATACACACTCAAATCATAGGTGTATCCACATTTTATGCATAACTTGAATAGCTTAATTCCAAATTTATGTCTCTTATTTCTTATATACTGTCGAAAACTGAGCCTGCCTCTAAAGGGAACGAGGGTTTCATCGATGCAGACGTCTTCTTCTGGCGTTATTACGCCTTGAAACCTGTTTTTAAGCATTTCCAATAAAGGTGTTAGCTTCCTCATTGGATCGACCTCCACTAAATTTTCCTGGTTGTTGCTGCATCCGTAATAACAATTCAAACCTGTTCCGTGACATATAGTCTTTGAAATTGGTTCCATAAATACTTTTTTTGGACCAGTAGTGTGCTATTTTGGGGTGACGAACCAACCCCATCCAAAGGAGAATTTCCAGGAATAATTCACTTTCATTTGCGTCTGTATCAGTCTAACACACTTGGCTACACTCCTCGCTCCTGAGGGCGTGGCCAGGGTTACACTGGTGGCTTATTGGCTACACGTTCCCGTCTAGCTCAGTGGATGAGTGGGTCAACCAACGGCGGAAGAGGCTGGAGAGCGTGCTTGTTTATTAGTGGTAGCAAATAATGAAGGAATCCAAGCACAAGTTCTTTTATTTCGACTAACTGCGTTAACATCTAACAATAATCATACCATATAAACACTATCTGTACCTGGATCCACACACACAAACACACCGGTATAATACTCAATCTCACACTCATTCATCAAACATTCAGGCCATACTGAAGGTACTTAAATCTAACTATGCTAATAAATGTCTCTGGCTGGACGCGACAGTTTGGGGGGGGGGGGGGTTCTGCACACAGAGCACTCGCGACGCGCGTGTCGTTCACTCCCGGCACAGCACGGACTCCCGGTTCACAAGTAAGTGGGGGGGGAATCGCTGTATCCTAGGGGGCCTCGTCCTGGTTACTGGGGGCGGCGATGACGCGAGTGACGTCGCCGTTGTGGGATACGCCGAGGTTCTCGCACCAGGGGCAATGGCGAGCGCAGGCGCAGGCGGGCGTTCCTCCGGGGATCTGGTCCTTCGGCGGAGCGGGCGACGGCGTCTCGGGGGCGGCGGGGGTTGAGCTGCACCTCGCGCAGCGAACGGCGGGGGTCATCCTCCAACCTGAGATCTTCCCACAAGCTCTCGAACTCAGCCTTCTCCGTCGGGCTGAGGCAGAAGGCGACTCCTAATAGCTGGGGGCGGCAGGTGATCCTAACTTGTGCTACGCGAAGCGGCGGGCGTGCTTCAGGGGTGGTGGCCTCGTATGCGGTGCGTCCCGTGGGGGTATCTCCGGGCTGCGGGGTCCTTGGACTGCGGTGGAGCGGCGTCTCAGCGGGGGCGGCGACGTGGGCACTCTGCGCTTGAAGGCACAGCTGAGTGCCGTGGACGGGTGGGTCCGGCGAAGCGCTGGGTGAAGCGGGGCCGAATAGGCGCTCCAACAACTCGTGGTGGCTGTAAGTAAAGGAATGAGGGCGGGGGGCGGGAGGCTAGTTCGTACTTGAGAGGACGACGCCGTAGGCGGCGTTCGGGCAAACGTAGTGTCCGTAATACGCGTCCAGGGCTTACTTTTGCTGCATCCTGGTTTTTTTCTCGTGGCGTGGAGAGAGCGTGGTGGCGGCAGCGGCGAGACGCGCTCCGAGCGGGCGCGAACGGACCTGGGGCACAGCGAGGTACCGGCCTAAGGGCGGACTGCGATGCTGGTGTCTTCTGTGGGCTCTCGTGGACGTGGGGCTGGAGGTTCGTCCAGGCGGCGACGGCGTGGACGGCAGTCGTGGCTAGCTGCACCCTGGACACCCTTTAGTGATCACGAACAGAGCTCGAGTGATCACCAGGAGTCGCAAGGTTGACTTCTGTGAGCAGGGCTCGAACAGAAGGTTTTTGTAATGGGTACTTCGTCGTGACCGTAGGGTCAAGCGAGAAGTGGTTGACCAGAGAGCAGGGCTCGATAAGGTCAGAGGAGTATGCTGATCGGAGAGCAGG
Source organism: Agriotes lineatus (assembly GCA_940337035.1). Classification (NCBI taxonomy): domain Eukaryota; kingdom Metazoa; phylum Arthropoda; class Insecta; order Coleoptera; family Elateridae; genus Agriotes; species Agriotes lineatus. Next base: position 123,751 of record CALNHX010000836.1, read on the forward strand.
GCTCGATCTGATGTACATCTAAGCCAGGGTAGCGTTTTTATAGGGGTTCTTACTCCCTCTTTTTTCTCTTCCACTGCTGCTTTTTCCAGGGTGGGATGGCTGACTCGGCTTCAGGGGGTATTTCGTCGCTTTGTTTATTTATTCGGAGTTTGTGCATTTATTGTTGTTGATATATGTTTTTAATGCCATTTTTCAGACTGCTGACGTCGAGACGCTTCTCCTGATACCCCATTCGGTTATATTGGGAGGATTTGGTTTCACATCGCGCTTTTTAATTAATCCGCGGGGCGTGTGTTATATTGTCTGCATATGCGTGCGGCAGGTGCCTTCGCCGTCGGATCAGGTGGCGTGCTTAAGCGTGCTTTTGGGTCAGGTAGTCGTGCATTCTTTTGTACTCGGCTTAAAGTGCCGTTGATCTGCAGTCCTTTGTGTTTGCCTGTGACTGAAATTTTCCTGTGACCGCTGCGATGTTTAAAAATTATTTATTTAATTATTGGGGCCCGCTTCTGTCGGGATCTAATTTTCCTAGACAATTCCCTTTATTTCCCTTTTGCTTCTCGCAGTAATTTGTTTATCGGGCTCCTAGCGTTTGTAGCTTGAGAATATTTTGTAAACTTGTGGTTTTTAATTTTCTGGATGCGTAAGCCGGCCAGTGGGTGGCTTATTCTTAATTCGATTTGTGTTACCTATTTATTTAACGCTAGTCTAACGATTCTACGTGTTAATAGCATTAACGGCTAGCTACTGCGGGGACGTTTGATTGTTTTTGTTTTAATTAGTTGCATTATTTACCGGTGGTTCCTTGGGCTTGCGTTTGGGGATTTTCCGCTGTCGGTCCCAGCGAGTGCAGGCTGAGCAATTTTTATTAGGGGTTTATGGCTTGTTTTTGACCATTTCGAGACTGGGCCATGCTTATCCGGAAATCGCGGGGGTGTTCGCGATTTCGTAACTAATTTTAAAATTAAGCGGCGTAGGGACGTGATATCCTACGCCAATTTTTCCATGATGGCGGTGTCACTCCGCCCTCACGGAGTTGGCGTAGGTGATTCATATCAAGTCCAAGTGTGAATTCTTGATTTTGGCCTTACTTCTTTCTCTTTCGATTGAGCTGCATACCTATTCGTTTCTGTAACGATGTGGTTTATAATGTCATCTACTATTAACAATTTAAATAAGTCGTATGGTTCACTATTGGTATAATTTTCGTAAACAAAGTGTTTTAATCCAGGGGCACTTTCAGAAAAATTAAAATGTTGGAGTTGTGAATTTTCGTCGACAAGTTTCCAAGTTACGTGATCATTTTGGGCGTCTTCAGCTCTGTTGTTTTCTTCATCATCCGCTATGTACTGAAGTACAACATGATCAATGATGTCTGCGACTGTATCCGATGGGGGACTAGCAGTTTTTTCTGGTAATAACAAGAAATATTATTTCGTTTTGGCAGTAAATTTATAAATTGCTCATACCTTTGGAAGTATTTGGTTGATTTTGAAAATCAGTGATATTTGTAATTGAGTCAGTTCGGGAATCGGCTATAGTTTCTGTTAATAATAAAGATTATTATTTTACTTCGGAAATGGCTTTATAAATTGATATACCTTTAGAAGTACTGGGCTCATTTTTAGGGACCACAGTTGTCTTTCTTTTTTTTCTCGTAGGTCGATCTTCGTTGCTTTCATCTGAACTGACGTCTACGTCAGAAGAACCATTGTAAGCGAAGCAATCGTCTTCCTCCTCAGACATAATTTCATTCCATAGTTGCAACTTGATTTGATTTTTTTCGTAGTCACCCATGATGTCAATAGATATATAATTTTTACGAAGCACTAAACACGGGCGCACACACAATTCACTGCAACTTGCAATATGCAAATGAATCACCAATGACCTAATACTAACAAATATTTCACGACATTGTGCAAGACGAAGAATGCACTTCGCGGTACAAGTGAATACCATACGGCCCCAACGGAAAAAAATATTCAGTAAGGCCGCGCTGTACATACGGCGTACCGCGCAATAAAAGTTCAAAATTTTGAAAATTTGCATACCAAATTATATTTTCATTACATACATGTGTATGTATAGCCAAGTTGAGCCTAAATTTGTGAAAATTGAAAGTTGGCCCCAGGGCCCAAATTTGAGGGGTACATTGCGGCAGCCTACGTGTTAAATCTACAAGAATTATGCTCATGAAAAATAACGTTATAGTAAGGATATAAAAATTGTTAATTTTGCCAGTTCTACGAAAGTACCATAACGCAACAGTCAATATTATACCTAAAGCACCCATTGATAGTAAAAACACCTCTCCTCTGTTCTTCAGTACTGTGATGCTTTCTGTAGTTTTCATGGAGGGACTGTTGATATCCTTGAATATGTCATAGCGGCGTTTTGAATCTTTCAGGATCTCTTCGTCTATGCAATGGTAACAGGCTACATTTGATCCTTGTGAGGAGCATTCCCATTGTTTTGGATCGTAAAAGCAATTTGAAAGGAAGTTACAAAGAAAAGGTATCTGTGTTGCTCCCTTAGTGTGGTGTGTTTCTCCGCAGGCCCTTATTGTGAAGTCCTGTTAACTCATATTTTAAATATATTTTAAAACTGAAAAATCGCAAGAGTAAACACCATACTTCCGGTTATGCGTTTTTTTTCAAAATCTTGCTGTCGCATTTAGATAACACACAAAAGGTATATATATGAAGTTTAAACGCCTTACCTCTTTTCGTTTTTGAGATATTCTGTTCACAGACAGACAGACAGACAGACAAGCACACCGACCAATGAGTAAAAACATGTTTTTTGGGTTCAGGGGACTCTAGAACGTGAAGATCTGCTGAAAACTCAATTTCGAATTTTTGGGGTAAATCCAATACTGTTATCGTAAAAAGAAGTAAAGCCCGTTTACAAAATTTAACAGTGTATTATTTACTGAATGGTTAGTTGTACGTAAAAAACCTGTAGAATTTTTTTGTAGAGAATTTCCTAGCCTTCATTTGTAATAACTAAAAAAGTCATACGACCCATAGAAAGAGAGATATTTGCGAAAAACTTATTTCTGCCACCTTTGATCTTGAATAACTCAAGACGCAAGCGCGATATCGATGGGGACTTTTGAGACATTATTTGTAATGTCAAAATAAAGGTGTATGCAAAATTTCAGCTCATTTGGATTTTTTCGGCAGACGGATTCTAATGTATAACACGCTTGGCTACACTCCTCGCTCCTGAGGGCGTGGCCAGGGTTACAATGGTGGCTTATTGGCCACATGTTCCCGTCTAGCTCAGCGGATGAGTGGGTCGACCAATGGTTGAAGAGGCTGGAGAAAGCGCTTGCCTATTGGCTAAAGAAATAATGAATGAGTCGGAGTACATGTTTTTATTTATAGGATTCTGTCCGTGCGGGGCACAGTAAACATAGTAATATAATAATAACAAATATTGATAAAACGGATCCACACGCACTGACGCACCAATACAATACTCAACCATATCCACATACAACAATCATTCATGCAAAACTATTGGGGCTTAATGGTTTCTGGCTTGAAGCGACAGTTCGGGGAGGGGGGAATACACTTGTAACTCGCGACGCGCGTGATTTTTTTTCTCGACACCGCACTGACTCCCGGTTGACAGGTGGTGGGGGGAAGAAGTCTGCGTAGTCCGTGGTGCTCGTCCGGGTTACTGGGGGCGGCGATGACGCGAGTGACGTCGACGTCTTGGTATGCGACGGGGTTCTCGCACCAGGGGCAACGGCGACCGAAGGCGCAGGCGGGCGTTCCTCCGGTGATCCTGTCCTTCGGTGGAGCGGGCGATGGCGTCTCGGGGGCGGCGGGGGTCGAGCTGCACTTCGCACAGCGGACGGCGATGGTCGTCCTCCAACCTGAGCTCCTCCCACAAGCTCTCGAACTCGGCCTTCTCCGTCGGGCTGAGGAAGAAGGCGACTCCTAGTAGCTGAGGGCGTCAGGTGATTCGGATCTGGGCTACGCGAAGCGGCGGGCGAGCTTCAGGGGTTGCGGCTTCGTAGGCGGCGTGTCCGGTGGGGGTGTATCCTGGCTGCGGTGTCCTTGGGCTGCTGGGGGGCGGTGACTTGGGCACCCGGGGATTGGTGGCGCAGCCGAGCTTCGTCTAGGAGAGGGTCCTGTGGGGAACTCGGTGGCGATGGGCCGAATAGGCGTTCCAGCAACTCTTGACGGCTGTAATTAAACCAATGAGTGTGGGGGCGGGAGGCTAGCTTGTACCTGAGAGAATGACGACGCCGTAGGCGGCGTTCTGGCTAACGTAGTGTCCGGAATGATCGTCCAGGGCTTACTTTTGCTGCATCCTGGCTGTACAAATTTCGTGGCGTGGAGAAGGCGATGCGGCGGCGGCGGCGAGAAGCGCTATGGTCGGGTGCGGCAGGACCTGGAGCACAGCGACGTACAGGCCTGGGATTGGACAGCGACGCAGGCGGCTTCTTCGGGCTCTAGCGGACGCGGGTGCTGGATGCTCCTCCAGGCGTCGACAACGAGGATGGCAGGCGTGGGTAGCGGCAACCCGGACACCCTTTAGTGACTACGAACAGAGCTCGAGTAATCACCAGGAGTCGCAAGGTTGACTTCTGTGAGCAGGGCTCGAACAGAAGGTTTGGTGGTTTTAGACTTCCTAGTGACCGGAGGGCCTAAGCTAGGAAAGTTAGTGATCGAAGAGCAGAGCTCGATAAGATGCCCATTTAGGCCAGGGAAGCTCTTTTTATAGGGGTCCGTACTCCCACTGCTTCCTTCCGGCTGTAGGTTTATTTAGAGTGGGATGAATTTCGTTGCTTCAAGGGGTGGTTTGTTACTTTATTTATTAATTCCGGGTTTGTGCCTTTATTGTTGTTTGTGGATTTTTTTAATGCCATTTTTCAGACAGCTGGTCTCAAGGCGCGTCTATTGATATTCCACTTGCCTATATTGGAAGGATTTTTTGTAGAGCGCGGCTTTTAATTAATTCGCGGGATGCGCTTTAGATTAATCCTCATACGCTGGGAGCGGGTGTTTTCACCTTTCGCTAATGCTGCGTCTCACGTGGCCTTTTGTCCGGCTGTCGAGTCTTTCTTTGTAATCAGCTTAGGGGCCGCTGACCGGCAAGCTCTTTGTGCTTGGGCGTGGAACTTTCCTTTTGAGCGATGCGATATTTCAAAAGTTATTTATTTATTTGTAGCGTGCCGGTTTTTGCCTGGCTCTTAAAAAGAAAATACACTCGTAGTATAAAAACTTACCGAAACTAAAGGCAGATAGATCTAAATCAAAACTTAAAAGTTGCGTGGATGATGAGATATTTCTTGGGTGAGGCAATATTTTTACTATTTCATTTTTAGAGACATGACTCATATCTGGTACATCAGGAAAAACAAATTTATTTTTTAACTTGCATCTTAAATATTTCACTTCATAACAGTTGTCATTGTCTTTTGACGGAATTACAGCAACAAAATGTTTTTTATATTTTCTTACTAAAAACTCGATTATAACATATTTTCCTTCTGTCAAGAGCTCATCAGAAATTTCTTCTGGTAAATCTTCTAAGGCAGTCTCTTGAACAGTTTCAGTCTCGTGTTCAAAGTCTTGGAAATCCATTTCAGTCTCGCCCTCTTTTATATTTTCAGTAATTTCATTTTCTTCAGTTTTTTCATTTTCTTCGGTCTTTTCATTTTCTTGTTTGTGGTTGAGTCATGTCTTCCCAACTAACAGATTTGCCAGATTCAATGTGTATCATTTTCTTCCTTTTCATAGGAGTAGATGTGGAAGGTCTTCTAAGGTCTTTTAGATAAGGTAAGGTGGGGCAAGTGCTACCCAAAACCTTCAAAGTTGAACTTTGTATAGGGATAAAACGTATGCAGTTAGGGTTTTCAAAATACTCAAATTTTTATTATGACTGCCCGTATGTTGTACTTAAGATGTACCGTTAATTTTGTATGTAACATTACACATTTTGTTGAAATTTATTTTATTTTTTTTGTTCTAGGCTGCACTTGTCACACTTAAATGGGGCAAGTGCACACCAAGGCATTTTTTTGTTCATGGACAGCATAATAAGCAGTCTGGGGCTAGTGCAAGATACCTCGATATATGTCGTTTGTAATTCTTTCAGTGAAAATGGTATATTTTGTATAATTCATCACTTATAAACTTTCATCTACCTTTCTGGAGCAAGCAATCATACGGCAATAATACATTTATTTAAAGAATTTATTATCAAATAAGCTTTTATTTCAAAAAGAAGTTATAAAGATATTATATTTGTTCTAGAACATTAACTGGTGCATCAAATACATATATTTCCCGACCTCCAATAGTTACAACTTTCTGGGCCTTTAACTTTTCTTCGATGTCCGATAAGACAATTGAAGATTTGTCGTTTTCATCGAGACGAAATTCCGGTTGTTTTTTGTTTTTCTTAAACACATTACTTCAGCCTCATCATCGCAAAGGTTTGTTATAACGCAAACATACTAGACCAAGAGCCCATAAAACCTAAATTACTAGTCATAGCGGCAAACTCGGTAGGTTGCCAGATTTTTTTTTATAATGTAGTAGTTGACTCTTGAGATTGTAGCAGATCAGACAAAATTGTAGCAGATTTTTTAAAAATAGTTATTATTTTAAAAAAGGCGTTGGTATTACTTTTTTTTATTGCATTATTGCAAAACACAAAAACTAAAATCAAATAAAAATTAAATTTAAAAAAAATAGGATCATTTTTAATAATAATTTATTTACCGATATATCCATATACAAAACAGAAACGAAACAAAATATAATGTGTAATATGTAATATCTAATAAAAATTTCTTTGTACGACAAAATAAAAAAGTATAGGTACAAAGAATAGGAAAATAAGGTACTGGCATTAAAAACTTAAACAATCAACAAAGGTACCCAGTAATAAGACTTAAACACAGATTATATCATACGTCATTTTCAGTGTCAATGTACTGAATAGGTGCAGCAGCTAGTGCTACATCTGGTATATCTTGGTTTGCATTTGCATATACGACGTTTATTTTCAAAATGTCCTCGTTTGGCGTAAAATCATAACAAACGTTGTTACAATCTGATATATAATATTTAGTATGTAATAAATTTTGGCAGGTTTCAATAAGTAACTTATTTCTGGGCTTAGTTTTTATTAAAAACAATTGTGAAAACATTCGTTCAGCTGACGCCGAGGAATGCGGTAAAGAAAAAACATAACTTGTAACAATTATTAAATTTGGAAACTGAAAATCCTTGTTACAATCTTTTTGACACAACAAAAGAGACCAAAAGGTCTCTAAGTCATCTAAATGATTTTCCATTTCTTTTAAGTCCGGGATGCTTCTCCATTCTAAATTAAGTTCCTCAAGATTTACCTTACCTTTTAAAAGTGGAAAACAATTAAGAAGTTTAGTCAAGCTAGGAATGTTGCCAGAGTACGCAATTTTTGGCTCTAAAACGTTTAAACTTTCTAATAATGTGTTGTCAAAAGGAAAACTATTTTTAATTTGAGTACATAACTCTGTATAAAATGCCAAGCATTTATGTTTAAAACTTTGTATATCATCTTCCGTTAAAATATCTTTATTTGTTTCGACGTATTCTTCAACGTACGCCCCAAAATACATAGACGAAGGATCTAGCTGAATTTTTTTGTTTTTCGGGTCAATGTCTTTTAGAGGAGCACAATCAACTACACTTTTTTTTATAAAGCATCGTAAAAGTACCTTATAAAGATTACAGATGCTCTGAAAGAGAGACGTTATTTTTGGTTTTTCAGACTGAAAAATTAGGTTCATTTTATTAATCAAATCTAAAACAAAACTTAAAAAGTAAAAGTATAACTTATACACTCCACTTTTTAGTGAATTTAAAATTGTTTCGCAAGACTGTAACTTGTCTACTAACACAGCACCTTGAAAATATAATTTTAATGGCTCCCAATTGTCCAGAATTTTTTTAACTACGATTCCAAGAGATAGCCAACGAGTTTGACTTGGGCGTAACATTTTGTTTGGTTTGATATGCAAAAAAGATTGAAACTGTTCTAACTCTTTGGATCGCTTAGGGCTGTTACTAAAATAATTGTAAATTTCTCTGGCAAAGTGCTCTATTGATTTGGGTAGCTGAAGACACGCTGCTGAGGCACAGAGGTAAAACGAGTGGCAAGTACAACCAAGGACAAATAAGTGTGGCACTAGTTCTTTTAGGCGAGCTTGTACGCCACTTATGTTGCCCATCATCACGGCAGCATTGTCTGCAGCGAGTCCCACCATATTATTTAAAGGGACATTATTTAAATCTAAAATTATAGATACCGCATTAGCATTCTCTAATTCTGTTAAAGCTAAAAAATGATCTTTGGCTTTATAATTCTCTACAAGTCTAACAACAATAACTAAACTTTTTACAGTCCCCAAGTCTGTAGTTTCGTCAATTATTAGTGAAAAAAAAGATTTCCTCATTTTTTCACTAATTTCAGCCATGCGCTCCTTGGCAAATACGTACTTGGTGACGAGGGTTGCCTTGGTTCTTCCACATCGAACATTTTTTATTATTTTGGAGTCCGGGCAAAGATTCTTAACAAATGCCGGAAAATGATCCATTAATTTTAGGGGCAAATTGTGTTCTGCTATGAATGCCAGCATTTTTAATTCACATTCTTTTTGTGTTTTTAAATTGTCTGGCTCTCTATGTTTCAACATAGTGGCTGGTATTGATGTTGAAATTTTTGTGGCTTTCATTTTTTTTTCATGGCATTTGTTGAGCTCATGTCTTTTTAAATGAGAATAATTGTTAGTGAGAGTCTTGTTGCAAACTGTGCAAAATGACTGGCCTACTTTTGATTTAGAACAGTTCTTTAGCCACTTAAATTCACCGAGCCAGTCCTCTCTGAATTTTTGTTCATAATTTAATTTTCTCCTTTTCTTTGGAGTGTTTTCGTTATCGGCGTTATCCTCACATTCCTCACTATCAGTGTTTACTACTTCAATATCAAGGCCTGACCTTGATGTTGACGCCTGCTGTTTTACTAGAAATCTGAAAGGAAAAATAAATAATTAAACCCAAATATTTTTTTTATTTTAGAGGCCATTGTTATGCAAGTTATTAAATTATTATATAATTAAAAACATCTTTATTTACTGTGTTTTTATACCCTGTAAAATACTAGTGTGGCCCAAAACGTAATGCTTGGCTGGGTACATACCTGTCCATGACAAAATACACACAGAATATTGACACGCAAGTTGCAACTCGAACTCGAAGTGACGACTATTAACAGGGCCGTACCCAGAATTTTTTTTCGGGGGGGTTAGTATATGAAAATGAAAACATAGCAATAGTCCCATACGTACTTTTTTCATCTTTATTGATAACTGTAATGACAGAAATAACTTAAGATTATTTATCATTTGTCGATATGGTATGGTATTAAATTAGTTTACGAACGAAAATAATAATGCGAAAAATGTTTTATTGCAAGTATTAAGCATATTATAACTAGGTAGGTATACATTTTACAAAACAAAATCCAATCTTCTTTTTTTATTTGCAAACGTATCTACAACTTTGTCGGTAGGAATGTCAATGTCTCTATGAATAGACATAAGAGCTAATCCGGTAAGTCGATCTTGGCCACATGAATTCCTTAGGTACGATTTAAGCCTCCTCAAAGTAGAAAATGTTCTCTCTGGAGTGCATGTTGTCACCGGTAAAGCTGCAAAAATGTTTAGTAATATAAAAATATTTGGATATAGTTCAACATTGCACTCCCCAAGTGCATCAATGGCACATGATGGCCGATCTGATTCATCCTTTCGGCTCCAATAAGTTTTCCAAAGTTCATACTCACTCTGCAATAAGCATAGGTCAACTTTGTTCTTGTACATGGTCAAGTTTTCTAGGTCCAGTGATTTGTCACAGCAACGAGACGGTACCAAGCAGTATAAGCTGGAGAGAATATTTTTGTGGTCCACAAATCTACTTTTCAGTTGGCCAATGAAATCGTCCAAAACTGGAACAGCTATATTTATACGAAAATATTGTTCCGGATCGTTTGTTTGGAAATTGCTATTGCTGCGATATCTTTGAACGGATGTCAATCGTGGTATACGAATTTCTTCATACACTTCGGCTAATAATGATTTCGCCGTTTTGAAAATTATTGAGAATTGGGACTCAATATTGGTTCGAAAATTTTCAAAAGTTTGAACAACATTCTCGATATGATCTACAGCTGACACTAAATCACAAAGGGGAGATTGCAGGATTTTGCAGAGTGTAATTGTGTAGGAGAATACGTGTGACAGAAAACAAAGGCTTATAACAAATTCACTTGCAAACATAGATTTTAAAAACGAGGAAGCTTTGGAAGAAGTGTCAATGTCTCCATCATTACATAGATCTTCTAAAGTCTCCATGATGGCTGTAAAGACTTCTTTGTATCTCAAAAGGCCGTCATGATTCTCTACCCATCTTGTTTCACACATAGCCGTCAATGTTTTCCATTTTGTTTCAGGGACGCGTGTCTTTATGTATTCTTGTAATTTAGCCGTCCTTTTGGGTGATGCTCTCAGAAAAGTTGTAATAGCTTTTGCAGTTCCAATGCAGTTTCGGATGGTTGGAAGATTACAGGAATGGCATAAAGCTAAGTTTAGAGAATGAGAACAACAGTGAACATAGAGGGCTTCTGGGTACGTTTTTCTAATGATTGCTTGAACTCCTTTAAACGATCCTTTCATCGCAGCGGCACCGTCATAGCCTTGTCCAACAATGTTATTGCAGTCAATGCCAAGATTCTGAAGAGATGTAACAATCGTGTTTGCCAGATTCTCGCCAGTTGTGGTTTCTACTTTCACAAAACATAAAAAATCTTCTTTGATTACGTACATGTTGCCCATTTTTTTTGTATATCGTACGCAGAGGGACATTTGTTCATGTCTGGATATGTCTGATGTTTCATCAGCTAATATCGAAAAAACGTGGGCATCGTTAACATTCTTCACTATTTGTTTTTGAACTATTTCCCCGCAAATAGTGATCAATTCGTTTTGAATCTTTGGACTAATATATGAAGCATTCAGAGCAACATTTTCAACATGCTTGATTAATTTTTCATCTCCACATTTGATTCTCATTCTTAGTATTGCTCTGAAGTTTCCATCGTTGACTACCGGCTCATCGCTGTTTACCAAAATTGGTCCTGAATCGTCGGTTCCTCTGAGTGCAAGCTCCTGCCGTCCGCAAAGCTTAATGGTTTCAACTATGGGAAATAATCTATTTCTATTTCCTTCTACTTGTTTCTTTCTTGCAGCATCAACAATGTTCCTGATGTCTAGGTTTCTATCTCTTGATGTTTTCAGGAAGTTGGCACCGATTATCAATGCCTCCTGATGGTAGTTCTTCTTCTCATGTGCAGTGAACATTTCTAAAGCATCTTTCCAATTTTTATATGGTTCTTTTACAAGCGACTTCACTTTCTGATTGAATCCTTTTCCACAAAAATCTTTCGAAAACAAAACACAATATTTACAAAGTGCACCATCATTTTTTGTGTACACGAGCCAGGAAAAGCGGGTCAGCCACTGCCTTTGAAACCGCAGGTTTCTTTTACCAGTTGCAGGAAATAGAAATGAATCTTCCGGGATCCATGGAGTGCTGAGAAGTTTTAGCTTCATTTCGTCGTCAATTCTTTGATTTAGGTACTTTCCGACATCTAAAAGGTGTGGCGGTTCTTTCATTATCTCCTCGCTAGGGACGCTAGGTTCAGTTGGTTTAGTCGCTGTCGCTGTGTAACGAGCTCGAGTTTCGCAAGTAGTTTCTTCTTCTTGTGACGTGCTTACAACCGCAGTAGTATCATCCCGGCTACTGCTGCACGTTTTGGGAGTTTTTGCAAAATAATTTAGCAGGGAAGGTTGAGAGCCTAGACGTTTAGGCATCGTGAATGATCTGAAGCAGAGATATGAAAAATCAACTATGGGAAGAAATAACGGAGCTAACTACTTATTACTGATTTAACCAGTCACGAATTGAGCCAGATAAACCTAAAATATACAATAATTTTTACTCACCAAATACAGTCACAGCCGGCAGTAGTTGCAACACGGTAACACGTTTTCGTTTTCAAACGATTCACTTGAACTTTCACGCCGCAGTCGCCAGCTAACCAATACCGCTGAGTGATGAGGAATGACTAATAAACGCGTGGTGTTCTAAGTTCGGTTGCTGGCGTGGCGACACTACGACGGCGGCAGACAAAAGCACGTACGGGGACAGGCGATAAAGCACGATCAGGAAAAATAATGCACCCGCCAATTTTCGAAATCTCCGAATTTCCGTAGCCAGCTGCGGTTATGGCTTTCTCGTTTTAGTGTTTCGGGGGGGGTTTTGACCCCTCTAACCCCCCCTCTGGGTACGGCCCTGCTCAAGATACTCAAACAACACGAGCCACCAAAGAGCATGGCCATCGCGCGGGTTTTTGCTCGACTTCACAAGGTGCAAGGCACATTAAGTCAGATAATGCTGGGTGTTCATATACAAATACTACTCGGTCTAAGCCGAAATTCTATGCCAAGGAGAATAATTCGAGGCGAAAGCCTCAAACAGTACATAACTCTTTTCCTCCTAGGTTTTTTTTCTGTATTGTTTGAAGATGTTCGTAAATCTTCAAGAAGATTTACTACAAGTTCAGAAACTGTTTCGTTTATATCTTGATCATTTTCCTTTGAAGGAATTCTACTCTTAGGTCTTAAAGGGTTCAAAGGGTATAAGTGTGCTTTATCGAATCCGGAAATAATATTTTGTCTTCCTCTATCTGCAAGTTTCTTATGCAGCTTCGTCAGCAGTCGAGGAAAACAATCCTTAGACAAAACAGGAAGGCGTCGGCCATCTGTCTTTTTCCAATGACTTAAAATTTCTTTCCAATACTTCTTTAAAGGAGCGTAGAATGCAACGTTTAATGGTTGCATTACATGCGTAGAGTTTGGGGGCAAACACAGAAATTGTATGTTGTACTCTTTGCAAACTGAAATAACTTTTCCTGAAAAATGGGATGATAAATTGTTCCCTATCATTACGTTTAGGCCATATCTCTTCCTGCAATATGGTACAACCACTGACATAAACCAGTCTTCAAAAGTTACAATATTGAACCAACCGCTTTTTGATCTATTGTACCGGCACTCGGGAGGTCCACAATCTGTCCAGTAATTCCACATATTTTCAGCTTTATATACCACGTAGGGTGGAAAAATGTGTCCGCTTGCTGTGCCAGCATACATAATGCTTAGGCAGTTTTTGTCAAGTTTACGACCCTCTCTGGGTATTTTACACCCCTTTTAAATATAAAATTTTTTGCGCCGGGATTGTCGGTTAGGTTTGTTTCGTCGTAATTTATTGATAAATCCGGATTGACGATCTCTAACCTGTTACTAGCATTTTGAAAAAAAGTATCTACATCATTGTGCGTCAAACCAGCTCGTTTTGGAGTAATATTTGCAGAGAACCGGTTTGAAATTTTATTTATCTACTAGCAACATGATATTGTACATTTTCGTCATAGAAACAAAATATGAAAAGCTACTTATAACTCCCAAGGGACTTGTCAAATTATTTCTCCCTCAAACTCATGGTAACAATGCAACTACAATTAACGTCTTAGCAACCATACAATGAGGCAATCCTTGATGTGATTTACATATTCTAATTTTAAATGTCATTATGACATTTTGAAATTTCATACTATTTTTACGAATATGCTAGTAGATGAAATATTGTATGCACCACGGGAGATATTCATGTTCTTTACCTTGGGTTGACTTACACTGTAACACATGTCAACCTCAGGGAAAAAACATATTCATATCTCCCTTAATGCATAAATATCTATTTTATGGCGATTAAAAAAAAATTTCGCCCAGTCTGGCCCTGGCAAGTTATTTTTTAAGCGGTATTCTGTTCTTCCCAGTTTATCCAGATATGCCTTTGCAAGTAAGCGGAGGTCTACAGTGTCAAATGGATATCCCCATTCTGCTACTACATTTAGATGTTCAATAAAAGATTTCTCTTCGTTGTTTGAAAAGAGCATTGGGTGACCAGAGGTTTTTTGTGTAATCTTGCCTTTTGATCTCCGCAAAAGGGTGGTTTTCGGTACACTAAATTTTGTAGCTGCCTCACCTAAACCCATAGAATGAGATTTTACAGCATCAATCGCCCTCTTAAGCTGTTCTTATGAATAAGAATAGTATGCTTTATAATTCTTCCCCTGCCTGACATTGGTAAGCTGTCTTTTATACTTTCGTACCATTCTTCTAAAATATACAAATTTATGTTAGGTATATTTGGACTTTTTTTCGTTCTCAGTCATGCAAATATACCAAGTAATGTATAAATGGGGTTATTCGGAACACTGATCCGAATAACCCCATTTTTCGGTCTGAATAGCCCCATTACACATTTTTGGTTATAATTAAAAAAATGTATTCGTTATTTATTCCTTATATGTCTTAAGGTGGTAACAAATGCCCCCAGTATTTGCTTATGAACTGGTAATTTCAGTGGTACTTACGTGGAAATCACTATCACCTAAAGTTTGCACGTGTGATTTATTACTTGTTATGTGCAACTGCAATGAATTGCGAGAACTGAATTCCCTCGCGTGTCTGCGATCAACTAAGACGCATGCTTTTGCCGCCTATACTTCCCACTATTACCCAACCCAAAAACACTATGCATATATTTAACGGTTTGTCCAGAATTTAGGCGCGAAACAAATTTTTATTTTATTCCGAATAGCCCCGCGAAGTCCGAATAACCCCGTTTTACGGTACATTGTCTTCTCGTGGATAGTTGGTGCTATTCTCCGAGCTGCTGTCCGTGTAAAAATATATCTTGCACCCACACTTTTAGCTGCTTTTGATTAATTTTTTCCAAATATAATAGTTTCTTAACACTTCTTTCCTCTCTGAATCAGAAGTATCTGAAGGTACCCACATTTCTAATTTGCAAAATACATAAAACATCAACGTACATAACCTCATTTATTACGTAAAAATGTTGGTAAATCTGCGCACTGCAAGTGTCAAATACGCTCAAAATTTAAATCTATAGGGCCGTTAACCGTGGCGTAGGCGCCACAATATGGTGGTTGCTCTGGTCTAAACAACCAGCATAGCAACCTTTGTTAAGGAGTTATCTGAAAGTTTCAGTTGTTGTGGTAATGTCTTTTCATTTCTTAATGAGTTTTTGAGTAGTGAAGTTGTTTACTTACAAAGCGAAAGTTGTCAAGATGGCACAAAAGCATGTTTTAAAAATTTCCGCAATATATACATATTTTAAGGACGAAAGTAAATTAATAGAAAGGGGCGAAAATGCAGTGGTCAGGGGACGTTTTAAAAATAAGTTATAATGGCCAATTAAAAATTATTAAGGGCAAGGTGCACCCCAATATGAGAGATAAATTATATAAACTAGAGTATGTACAATTTAATGAACAACTTATTGGAATTTCTGCAATTTATATTATTTTTAGATATAATTAAACGACGATAAAAACATTATATCATCTACATGTACATGTCCACGAGGATAACTTAATTGCCACCACGTAGCTGCACTGGCATTGTTTGCGCACTACAGCATTTCTGCTACGGACCAATCCTGCAGTTGGTCCGCACCAAAACAACTGGACAGTGCAGAAACAATCCGTATTAGCAAATTATTTCCACCTGCAAAGGAGTTTCGTTCTTGTCAATCGGAAATTGGAAACGATAAAGTTGAAAACTTTAAGCGGGACCTGCAGAATTTTGGTGGTGCTGTGGGATGGAGCTGGTTGTTATTACCAAACATTTCGGCAACAACTAGTACGTTGGTACCTAACATTGGGGAGCTAGTTTTCTCCGACAATTTTAATGGCTCGACCAATAAAATTTCATACTTTGAGGAAATATTAAAATTGTCCGATGAAAGAATAGGCTACTTGCAGAAATTTTAAATTTTGGCGAAATAGGTTTAAAGCAACATAGTTAAGCACTACAGCAAAATAGTTTTTTAATTAATTGTTAGTAACATAATATTGTAAATAAATTCAAATAAATATTTGAGCAAGTTTAACGTATTTGCGGAAGCGCGCGTGCCGGTACAATATTGTTTGCCCATAATTCAGCCCTTTAAGTGGCGTAAACGATCAACGTGCGTGCAGTCGGTGTTTTGCAAATAATAAGAACATTGTTATTAGTTAACTGCAAGTTGATAAACATTGATGTGCAGAGGAAATACCGTCAGTGGTGTATAGTACCAGGGTGTGGAAGCACAAGTACGAAAAACCCAAGTAAACTATTTTTGTATGTTCCGAGAAACCCTAAACAAAGAAACCTGTGGATTAAGGCGGTGCGGCGAAATCCATCAGAATTTTCAAAAACGTCGACTATTTTCGTTTGCAATAATCATTTTAATGTAAGTAGTGTTAAAATTAATATAATTGCCAGTAACGGTAACAGCTTTATTTTAATATTAAATATAAAATAATATTTCACTTTGTGTCGTAGGTAGAAGACGATATGTAAAGTTCAAATTAATGGGTGGCCAAAAAAAACCTTAAAAAATCACGTAGTTCCTCATATTTTTGCTTGCCAGGCAGACCGGAAACGAGCTGCACCGAAAAGTTGTCGACAGGGTACCCTCAAAAGAGCTCGACAACAGTTTGTTGAAGAAATTTTGTCCAACGCAGCTGATATTAGTGCAAACGTGAGTGACGATTCACCTTTTTTAGTCAATGAAGAGTCGCATATACCACCAAATACATCAGAAACGCAAATAGCAACTGAAACAGAAATATCTACAACCGCATCGAAAAGTTCCCAAACTATTTCTCCACCTCGTACTTATTATCGGAGCAAATTTGTACAGTGCAAAATACTCTCCGGTAAGAGCATAGCATGTTCACCCTTTAAAATAAGTGTCGATGCTTCTATGTCTCCACCGACATTCGGTGATAGACCAACATCTTCAAAGAAACAGCCACCTTGTATAAACTTATTTAAATCCGAAAGCAGTGATACTGATGAAAATAGTAGCCAACACGAGTCTAACAGCCTCTGTACTACTACAGATTCAGAGCATTCATTGCAAAGCAGTTCAGATGAAAATTTGATGAATCCTGGAAGGAAATTAAAGCCATTTGTTTAAAAAGAATTCATATGTTAATTCCTCTGCAGTCACGACTGTATTTGGGTCTTCCGAAAGATTCTTTCTATCTAATTAATTTGTTAGTAAAGTATACACCACTGCCAGTAACGAATATATATTTAACTTAAAAAAAAAATCAGAACAAATCATACATTTGCCAAACTGGCCGACGATTTTGGCACATCTGAAAGTAACGCCAGTAGAATCTGCGGAAAGGCTATATCATTAATAAGTGGAAAGATGTGTAAACTTATTGTATGGCCATCTAGACAGAAGATTAAAGAGATACTGCCATTACCATTTATCGCAAATTATAGTAATGTTCAGGCTATAATAGACTGTCTAGAAATTGAAATAGAAAAGCCACAAAACCCAATTCATTAAAGTCTAACCTGGTCGGAATATAAGCGTGCTAATACATTAAAGTACTTCAGAAGTGCAACCCCAAATGGGATAATTAATTTTATATCTACAGGGTTTGGAGGTAGAACGTCCGACTCGCTAATAGTGTAAAAAAGTAGGTTTCTTGAGAAACTTCCAGCAGGATCTGTTGTACTGGCTGATAGAGGCTTCAAACATGTTGACCATCTGTTACGACAAAATCACAGTTTGTTAGTGCGACCTCCTAGTGTCGACAGGCAACAGAAAGTACGAAGGCTGAAGTTTTGGAAACGAAACGTATTGAAAGCCTCAGAATACATATAGAGAGGATAATAAGAAGAATACGTGAGTTCAAAATGCTCAAACCTCACTCATGCCTCAATAGAAATCTTTTGCAATATACAGACCATGTTATTGTTGTAGCATGTGCTCTTGCAAGCTGTTTTAATCTTCCGTCGAGCGCAATATTTTGACCGCCGAGTTCGGGCGCAATGTGCTTGATAGGCACACTTCCAAAAAAACATAATAAACACCTAATTAGCTTTAATTATACAACTGCAAGTGGTGAGCATCATTATTAGATAAGTCAAAATAATAGAAAACACAAAAGGTTCTGCAAAAAAACATTTATTTGACCTGAAACAAATGAAAAGAAAAATAGTTATATTAACAACTAAAATTTCAAGTGCAAGCAGGAGAGCTATAATTGCACGAAATATAACAGCCGTACTGTGCACGCTAAACCCGTGTAGACCCAACCAGTCCAATTTTCATTAGGTCAGTATCAAAAGATGTTGGAGTCATGGTAATGCAATTTCGATATTCTTCAATATACTTCAGGGAAAGTTCTTTCATGAGAAGGCTTGAAGCACCAGATGTCTTCCTTCTAGCACGACATTTCTTTATCCACACGCTTTTTCTTGGAACTAATTCATCTTTCCAGTATTTTTATCAATTCCTAGCACATACATTTTATAACAGTTTTCAGTATTCGTTTACGAGCGTGTTCTTAGTACCACTCATTTTGGAGCTTAAACTGGACTGTCTACTTAACGCAAAATACTAAAAAAACCCGCATTGTTAAAACACTCGCTTTTAGTACTGGCTATTAGTTACTTGTTCCCATGTAATGTAACTGAGCCTTCGGAATAATTATTTGTCACTAATAATACGAATATACTTTGAACGATTTTGAACCGACATCAAAAGTCATGTCAAAATAACCTAAAATAAGGCATTTGAATAGCTTATGTCAGATTCAAATATAATGTGATTATTATATTATTTTTAAAAATTCAAGTAGGTACTCCATGGTTTGTGGATCCAACCAATCACAATGGGTTGCACCAATGACTCGACTCTTTCTTATTATATACAGTTATTATATACAGGGACTCTATGCGCGATAGATTCCAACGCCGCCTAGCGGTGGCACGAGATAGCAAAATTGCCGCGCTGTGCCTGTCAGATCAGTTGCGCCCGACGGAAGGTTAATAAAATAGTTTATAAGCAAATTTCAAGAAGCAGTTCTTTTATTCTAAATAGGTACTTGTAGCGTTTAGTAAATATATTAAATAAGGTAGAATAGTTTTAAGGTAGGATTCTTGTATAAATAATGTGTATTATAACAATTTTAAGTAATTTTCTAGGATATAAGCATCTTAGTTTCTGTTATTAAAG
The DNA here is from genome assembly GCA_940337035.1 of Agriotes lineatus. Lineage (NCBI taxonomy): Eukaryota > Metazoa > Arthropoda > Insecta > Coleoptera > Elateridae > Agriotes > Agriotes lineatus. The sequence goes on from CALNHX010000836.1 coordinate 142,998, forward strand.
TTGTTATCTGTTCTAGAATATTTCAAACATCTATCTATAGCATTATAGGTTAATTATAAGAAATAATTATAAAAAATGTTCTTGCTATGAGGCAGTGCTAGCATATGTCATCAAACTATGTGTGCATAGTGCTGAATTATAAGTTGTTTATTTTTATAATTACATTTTAAGTGTGTGGGGGTTCGGTTAAAAAATGTACGGTCTAAGGGGTGATTCATTTATAGGTACTTTTTTCAAAAATAAAAAATATACAAAAATACAATTTTATCGTTTAATCTTTATTATCATACAAAACAACCATTCTTTACATTTATTTTTTAAAGATTATTTCTTTCAAATGTTGGCCGTAGCTGCGGCTAACATGGTCTATTCTGAGGTTCCAATTTTCGATGACGCGTTCGAGCATTTCAAGTGGTATTTGGCAAATGACGCGAGTAATGTTGGCTTTCAATTCCTCAATCGTAGCCGGCTTTTCAATGTAGACTTTGGACTTTACGTAGCCTCAAAGGAAAAAGTCTAGAGGTGTGATATCACATGATCTAGGCGGCCAATTCACTGGTCCGAAGCGTGACATTAACTATTCACCGAATTGTTCTCGCAATAATGCCATGGTTTCACGGGCTGTGTGGCAAGTAGCGCCGTCTTGTTGAAACCAAACGTCGTCGAGATCACGGGCTTCAATTTCAGGCAGCAAATAGTCCGTTATCATGGCGCGATAACGGGCGCCATTCACATTTACGTTCCGACCGGTCTCATTTTTGAAGAAATATGGACCGATGATTCCACCAGCCCGTAAACCACACCAAACCGTTGTTTTTTCTGGTTGTAATGGCAGCTCTTGAACCTCTTCGGGTTGCACTTCAGCCCAAATACGGCAATTTTGCTTATTGACGTAGCCATTAAGCCAGAAATGGGCCTAATCGCTGAACAAAATTTTGGTCGAAAACAGTGGATCCTCTTCAAGCTTTTCAAGAGCCCAAACACTGAAACGGCGACGATTCGGAAGGTCGGCCGGCTTCAATTCTTGCACGAGTTGAATTTTGTATGCTTTTAAACCAAGATCCTTAGGTAAAATACGCCAAGTTGTTCCATACGATAAGCCAAGCTGTTGAGAATGGCGCCGAATCGATTCATCACGGTCATCGTTTACACTCTCTGCTACCGCTGCTATATTTTCTTCACTGCGTGCTGGATGTAGTCTATTTGGTCGCATATTATTCAATAATGAAAATTGGTTTTCAAATTTGTCGATGGTATAGCGAATTGTGTGTTCGGTAAGCCGATTATGAGGACCATAAGTTGCTCTAAGCGCACGAAACACATTCCTCGTATAACGCTGATTTTCGTAATACAGCTGAATAATTTGTAAACGCTGTTCTGGGTAAGTCTTTCCATGATGAAATGTCAAACAAAACTGAACAAAAATATCATTAAAGTTTGACAGTTAGATCTGTCATAAAATCCCTACTGGAAAAAGTACCTCTAAATGAATCACCCATTACTTTTATTGTCATAAAGTATTACACCTAGTAACAATAGCACATAAAACATTTTAAAAAATCTTGGTAATATGACTGCGATTATTAGTTTTTAAATGTGTAATATACAGAGAAAGCAAGGTGCTACGACAAATTTTCCTACGGTAAAAAAACGGCCGAAACAACTGTATTAGTGAAAGTAATTAAAAAAAAACAAATACATTCTTATAATAAAGTACAAAGTAAACTATGTTAACCTAATTTCACCAAGTCATCAAAACACTCAAATAAATGAAAGGGTTGCACAGTTTTATATTTAATATTTAAACAGATCCCACTATTTAGGACTAAAATTACCAAGTACATATTATATTTATAATATCTAACATTAAATTCTATTATTAAAATTATATACAAATATTAAATTTATATACATATACACAATGACCACTTATTTTTATTTTGTGGCAGATTGTAATAATTTAGGAAATATGTTTTTCTCCCAAAAAACTTCCGCATCACACATCATTTTTTGTACATAATCTCGATCGTATGCTACAGATATGCTGGAAATTTTCCTATTCTTTTCAAAATCTGGATCTGCTACAGCAAAAATTCACCTCTTTTTCTTTAAAATGTGCATTTGTAGGTGCACTTGAGCCCTATATTTGGTAGTGATTTTATTGTCGCGAATTATATAATTGCTTGCCGTTTTATGACTAGTCGGACATTTCACCTCGACAACATAATCATCACAAACGGCATCAGGAGATGCACCAAATATAGGGTTTTCTAGGGAAAGCGCAATACCTACGTAACTAAATTTATAGTTGACATTTTTTTCTAAAACATTTAACACGTCTTTTTCCAAACATCTTCCTCTTTTCATTGCCTTGGTGTCTCGCACTTCCAAAACCCCGATTACTTGCTGCACAAAAGTGTCATTATTTGATTTACAGTGAGCAGCACTGTATAATTTTGAAGCGGTGACTCTTCCAAACCGTATACAATGCCAAAGACTGTCCTTCGATTGACTTGTACAGCATAATGCAGCCTGATTACATAGGTCATCGGACATTGTCTGTCTACAGAATTCTTTAAAATTCTTATAAATATGATGCTGCTCATGTTCCACAAATTGTAACAGCAAGTGACACAGGTTTAGCGGTTTAAACTTTGGTTCGCTATAAAATTTAAATAATTAAGATGCTGCTTTTGCCTGAACACCTACAGCAACTGCGTCCTCCAAAAAACTGTTCTGTTGTCTTTCGACAGGCACACCACCAAATGCTGCTACTGTTAAAAATTTTACAGTAGTGCCCACTTTTGACAGCTCTGATTTTTTCCAGTAGCACTGTACATCAGTAGGTGATGGTTCTTCACTTCGTCTTCTTACAGCCACCTAAAAAGAAAAAACGATTAAGTATAAGTAAAGTTACAGTTTATTTCTATAGTTTATTACCAGCAGCAGAGCAGCACAGTCCAGGCATTCTACTTTAATGATTTTTTCTTTAACTTCATCAATTTCCATTATTACGTTGTAATTTTTTGCGGTCACACGGTGCCCTAGACAAATTTTGCATTTCACAATGCACAAATTTTGCACTCTCTTAATTTGTACATAGCCTATTGCAGAGTCACCATAGGCCCCTTTCAGACGAAACGACTTTTCGCCGTGCGCCGTGTACGGCATAGGGCCGTGCATTTTGAAGACTGCATATGGAGCCTTTCATACGAGGCCTTTTATTTAATTTATTCTGGCTCTATTTACATTTTTTTGGGTGAATAAAAAAATATGCATAATCATTTTTCAATATTATCTTTCATATTAAACCATATTTAGCGAAATCAGAAATATGTGCAAGTATCCTATTATACATATAGCCAGAGAAACAAGTGGGCAATCAACGAATCCAAAGTGGTTGGTATCCCGCAAGCTACGACTGACTGCCAGCAACTTCGGTTTGGTGTTGAAATGTTGCAACAGAATCAGTTATCCGAAATCTTTATTTACTACTCTTATAGGTAATTATTTACCTATCTATAAATTGTGCCGATCTTTTTTTTCTTTATTTTTTGCCTGTACTAATTTTAATGCTGCATATTACAGTTTTAGGTAGCTATAACCTGTATGGGGTGAAAGCTGTGCAATGGGAAAAACAGCACGAATCTGATGCTTTATAGCAGTTTGCAGAGCACACGAGACTACTTGTGCAACAAACTGGCATATGGTTACACCCTTGTGGATATTTAGGTGCAAAAATAAAATGACCGTTCAAATTTAGAAATGTAGGTTTGCACGAAGTTTTAAAAACAGAAAAATAGTAATTTATTATACAAGACGATAAAGTTAAATTTTATCCACGAGTGAATCGTTTAACGTCGAGACGAAGTAGAGACGTTAATGATTCAAGAGTGGATAGAAATAACTTTATCGTCGTGTATAATACAATATTTTTTTCTATAGCAAGAAATTTCACAATTTCAAAAGAAAATAATGACATTTCAAAATGTCAGTAGCTATATTGGGTTGCTACGATAATACGAAGCTGTCATATTTAATTTAAACAAAAGTTAGAAAATTAAATTACTTTTTGCACTTGCGGGACTAAAGTTGGCACTTTAGTCACTTATTTCAGGGACTAAAGTAGCTCATTTTATCTCTAGGGACAGAAGTAATTACTTTAGCCCCTAGGGACTAAAGTAAAAAATGTTACCGTATCTATGGTAATCTATGGTAAATTCGGGGTTAACAGGTTATGTTTCGCGTCAGTTTTGACATAAACTGACGCAAAACCTCATCTATTAACCTCGAATTTGACATAATTGTGAGCTCTTGTCATAATGACTTACAGTGCCACCAACTTTAAAATTTAGCAAAGGCTACTAATTTTAAAATAATTGTAACTAAAATGTCAATAAATGACGTTTAAAAAAACGGGTTTTCGTTTTAAATCTTCCTGCAACGTGAAAAAAATAGTATATGCAACTCGGAGAGAATGCTATTTTGCTTCAGTGCAATTTCTGACTCTCGGGCTTCGCCCTCGAGTCAGAAATTGTACCTCAGCAAAATAACGCATTTCTCTCCCTCATTGCATAATCTACTATTATCTATCCTTGATGTTAAAGTGCTTCTTTATCTACCCTTGCTGTTAAAGTAAAACTTGACCTTTTGTTTTGAGTTGATAAAAGCACACTTTAACATGTGCTATAGAAAAAAATATATTATTCAGTACAACTTGGATATGAAGGCTTATGAAATTAATAAACAACATAATTATTATCATCAGATTCAGGGACAACTTTATTTAACGGAAATGGAATTATGCTATTTAGGAATTTGGACCCCCAACGCTATGATGATATTTCATGTTTATAAAGATGTCGATTGGGGCAGCAATATTAATATTGTAACAAATTTTTATATAAAAGTGTTTTTAAATCATATACCTACACAATGTTGAATAGGTCTAACATAGTTTTATTCTTCAAATAGATTTACAATTATTATATTATTATATGAATAAAAGTTCTTTTTGCAATGTACAAGCTTGTTTCTTTTTTCTTAAATTATAATTTTATATATTTGAATCTATATGCTACTGAAAATGGCACCACAATGTTTAACAGTCAATAGAATGTATTGTTTGTAAGGTAGCAAAATTACAAAATTTTTAAATAAAAATACAAATTGCATTTATAATTTAATTATCAAATTTTACAAAATAATTTAATACAGCAGTATTTAACACTCTGCGTACTAGCTGTCTTTACAGTACATTTCTACGGCTTTTATCAGTGGATACTGGAAATTGGTAAGAGCAGCACATACTTGCCAAATTTTTGACGATACTGGCATTAAATGTAATATTTTAAAACCTTTTATACGACAAATTGCCCTCTCTACATGTATCCGAGCTCTGGCAATTGATCTAGTTTGAACGATGTGCTCAGGTGTAAATTGTGGTTGAAATAAAAATGGTGGGACATTTAAAGATACACCCAGAGGTAAAGTGTCCGAGATCAAAAACCCTTTATCGGCTAGAATAAGGTCTTCAGCCTCAAACACATTTAATACACCACAATCTATTACAACTTTTTTGTCAGAGGTTGATCCAGTGTATAACTCGCTAACAAAAGTAACCACACCATTCGGAGCAACACCAACAAGACCCTTTAATGTAGTACGGTGTTTATAATGGCTGTACATTTGCCGCTGCATATTCATTGCGTGAGGTACTTCTGAAAATACCTCGATACAATCTATTATCATACGCGTATTTCGTAATACTGAAAAACAGTTTGGTAAACACGCACTATTATTTGCCCTTGGTGGTACAGTTGCCATTAACTTTTCAAATACAATTTCATGCAGTAAATGTAGCCAGGTAAGAAACACATTTGAAACCGTAGCTGTACTGCAATTAAATCTAACTGCAATATCTGCATACGGCATGTTTGCCCGTAGCTTGTATAAAGTTAATAACTACTGGTTTATTGGGGTAATTATTTCAACACGTTTCCCAGATTAATAATTAAATTCATTGTTATTAAGCAAATTAAAAAGTGCCAAATAAATATCCTTATTTGGAAGACCTGTGTATAATACGAGCAAATCGTCCCTTTCGGCCAAGTTTTCGAATGTGAACGACAGTGCTAAAGAGTTCAGCCGTTCGGCTGCTTCTGCAAGTTCCTTGGATTTTCATCGGGACCACGTAAACCGTCAATATCGGGAACAGTGGCAGCAGCTTTATCAGCTCGACTCTTTAGCCCTATTTGAAGTGAAAATGAATAAACAACGGTAGCTCTTAATATATACATTCTTATTCAAATTACCTAAATTTTTGTTGTCGCTCAGGAGACTGGAAATTAAATCTTTTTTTGGCATTGTGTTGAAAATTGGTTGGTCCGTGATCTTTCATGCCGTTTTTAAAATGGCAACTGCCAACCCTTGAATGGTCAGAGAGTTCTCTATAGTGTCTTCTGTTAATCAAAAAACGAGCGATTTGTAATGTAAACCCAATTATTTTCTACATATTATACAAGGTTACTTAACTAGATAGGTTGCCTACTATTTTCTGGACCATAATAAACGGGTTGTTTTCCCTTGAAATCCACTAGGACATATTCATCAGGAACCGGATTACGATCAATGTCATGAAATTTGAACGGTTCGGGCTCATCTTCAAAAAATTTTTCGCCACTACTAGAGTCTTTCAGCTCAATCTGAACATTCTCGTCTTCCTCGGAGCTGCTATCGAACACTCGCTTTTTTACCTTGCGGGCCTTTATTAAAGTTTTGTTTTTAAGCTCAAAAAGCTCATTTTTTTCAGGGGTATCCGTTGCTATCATGGTCTTTCCCTTTCGCCTACGTTTATTTTGCGTCTATTTTCTTGGACCGGCCTTGGGATATCCCTTAAAAATACTTGGACTTATAAAGGGTTTATCAAATTTTTCCATAGGCAGTGTTGCTGAAGTTGTGGCTATACACAAATGTTGATCCTCAGGCACTGAAATTGTGGCTATGTTCAAAGGCTGATCCACAGGTTCAGAATTTTCGTTATTCAGTTCGCTAGTGGACTCTGTGAGTGATGCATTTTCTTTATCTAGAGGGTTCTTTCTATCTGTTACTGCGCTTGACATGAAATCTTCTTCGTTAAAGATAAACTTGTCAAACGGGAAAATACCAGTTTTTCTAAATGCACTTTATATTTACCGGTGTCATGGCACTCGGATAAGCTATTCCCACACAAGACGCAACATCGTATATTGTAAACGTCTGAACTGGATGTGTCATCATCCATGAATCCACGGCTGCATTGTAAAATGTTTGAAAAGGTTTCATCAACCCAACATACAAAGGTTGTAGCTTGTTCGTGCAGTGTGGTGGGATAGTTAATATTGTAACACCATTATCTTTACACAAATCGATTGCTTCTATTGACAGATGACTTTGATGATTATCCATTATGAGGAGCGAGGGATTTTCTTTCGAACTATTGGTGTGCTTTATAAAATGCCTTACAACTTTTACAAAAGATTCGGTGTTCATCCAGCCCCCTTTTGATGCTAAACCAAGTGTGCATGTGGAGCCCCGTTAATCATAAAGTCCTTAAAGTGGACCCGAGGAAATATCATGCCGGGTGGAATAGCAATCCCAGAAGCCTCCACAATACAACACGTAGTTACAAGTGTTCCTCTTTCCGCACTTGTAGCCTTACTCACTTGACGTGATCCTTTTTCGGTAAATAGTTTGTGGTGTTTTTGAACGGTAACTGTATCAGTCTCATTCAAGTTATAAATTCGACTTCCATCACCAAAACTTGGATGCCTCTTTAGAACTTCTTCCAGTTTTCTAAAAAATATTTCAACACTAAACTTGTTAAACCCAGTAGCCCTTGGCAAGCTACACCCTTCTGGAGTTCGTAATGACAAGTTAGGGTGGCGTCTCTGAAAGGCTTTAATCCATACAAGTGAGGCACTTTCTGCTGTTTCCCAACCTTGAGGCACCTTTATGTTATTTTGGATTGCGGTTTTGTAGGCTAAGCGACGAGTATCTTCTCGAGACAAACCATAAAACATTTTGGCACATGTCACGATATATTCACAAAGAATATTTTCTTGTTCATTGGTGAAAATTTGTCTGACTCTGCAGTGAGGACGGAGATTAATGTTAGGATTTTCGTGATACTTTTTAACGTATCTGTGAACTGTTTCAAAAGTCAAGCCCTTAATTCTAGAAGTTTTGCGAATACTCATGTCATCTCGTACTAATTGGATAGCCGCCCTCATCGATTCTTCTGAAAACTGACCAATTTTCTTGCTTGTTTTATTTTTTCGTGGCATCTTTGACCTGTAAATTTAAAAAAATGCGTAAGAATACAAAATGATGCTACTTATAAATCACGTTGGAACAGTGAGACAGTCTCGGTGTTCTGACCTCCCTTTTGTCCAACTGTTCGTAAAACACGTGGAATTTAAAAAAAAATGTAGCCCAAAAATCACAAAGCCTATTGTTAAATATTAGATTACTGTTCTAAAATAATTACATTTCTTATAAAAAATACTTACCTCGAAAGAATGTACGTATTTTTGCCAAAAATGCTTCGCGAAATCCGGCGTGTAATTTACTTTGATGCGCACTCTTCAGACATCGGTTGTTAACTAAAATTAAAACGGCGCGTTTGCGTTGTAAGTCGTTTAAAGCTGTAGGTGGGGTACGTTCGTATTTCAAGCACTTGTCTCATTGTTCCGGCCGTCTCACTGTTACTACCTCTCCCCTACTTGTACTGCCAGACGAACATTCATTTTTTTATTTTTAAAGGCGATGTGTGACTGAGTAAGAGAATTCGCTAGTTTTAAGTCCTCCTGTTCTTGAATGTAGTGCAAATTTTCAACGTATTTAAAATGTATGTTGCCGTCATGAGATTTGAGTGAACATTCAGCAAACGTATTCCTCGCTAATTTCACCATATGACATGCATCTAACATGCATTGTACCTGATAATCGGCAGGTGGATGTTTGAAATAAGGTTTTAATTCTACGGAGTCTATAGTGCATCCAAGTAAGCGGTATGTTTGCATATTACATGCCGTACCATCACAGGTGATTGTTCTAATATCAATGTCAATAGAATGCAACTTTTGCAAACAGATCACCCGGAATGGTCCATTGTAAACAGCTTGCAGGGGCTTGCGCGTCGCATCGTTCCTCACGAACACATGTGTGGCGGTTGCGAGATCTTTAAATATGAATGTATTGCGCTGGCCATGATGCTGAGCTGCAGTGGGGCGCACCGAGTTGAAATGCTCTCTTAGCTGGTTTACAAAATCGGCTGCATGTACGTCCTCCTCCGTAGTAAAAAATTCCCCTGGTAATCGAATGTTCTCGCCGTAGACCATCTCGGCTGAGGTAGCGTTAAGGTCTTCCTTGATGGCTGTGCAGATGCCCAAGAGAACTGCTGGCAAGTGTTCTGCCCATTTGGTGTCTGTGTGGCACTCAATTGCGGCTTTTAACTGACGGTGAAATCGTTCTATCATGCCGTTCGCTGCCGGATGGTATGCTGTCGTGTGCATGTGCTGCGACCCCAATAGGTTGGCCTCTTCAATAGGTTGGAGGTGAACTGCCGGCCGCGATCCGTTGTGATCCGCGGAGGCACCCCAAATCTAGCTATCCAGCCGTTGAAGAAGGCTCTGGCCACCGTTTCAGCCGTGAGATTGGTATGGCCTCAGGCCATCGGGAGTAGCGGTCGATGCATGTCAGGCAGTACGTATTGCCCAGTGATGTAGGAGGCGGCCTAACAAGGTCCAGATGCACGTTCTCGAACCTGGAGGAGGGCGTGGTGAAGTTTCCCACTGGTGCTGCTACGTGCCTGGTAATCTTCGAGCGCTGGCACGGAACACACGTCCTGCTCCAATGGCTGCAGTCCTTGCGTATGGAAGGCCATACAAACCTGGAGGAGACGAGTTGCCTCTTCGCTCGAATTCCGGCATGAGAGAGGTTGTGGAAGGCAGTTCCGACGCGCGAACACCGGGCGTCGGAACTGCTTACTGATAAAGGGGCGAAGTGTCCCTGTAGTTGCATCGCAGTAGACGTCCGCATCCTGATCCGGGAAGTAGACCTTCTTCAAGGCCAGCACGGCTTCAGGGTGGAGGAATGTCTTCAGCTCGGCATCCGATTCTTGGGCTTTTTCCAGCGCTTTGCAATTAATTGGGCTGCCTGGAAAAGCTGCTGTACAACCTGCAACAGACACACGTGATAAAGTGTCCGCGGGAATGTTGTCGCTTCCAGCGACATGGCGAATGTCTGTCGTAAATTGCCCAATGAAGTCCAGGTGACGGAACTGTCTGGGCGAGGCGCGTTCTGGTTTTTGTTGGAACGCGTATATTAAGGGCTTGTGGTCGGTGTAGAGCGTGAAGTTCCGGCTTTCTACAAAGTAGCGGAAGCGCTTCACAGCCGAATAAGCTGCCAGTAGCTCCCGGTCGTAGGCGCTGTATTTCTTCTGGGCAGCGGTTAGCTTTTTGGAGAAAAACACTAAGGGCTGCCGTGCTCCGTCCACCTGCTGCTGTAGAACAGCTCCCATGGTGACATCAGATGCATCAACCATTACTGATGTTGGAACTGCATATGCTGGATGTGCCAGGAGGGTAGCGTTTGATAGGATTGTTTTAGAACTGGAAAAAGCTTCTTCTGACTCTGGGTTCCATTGGATTTCCATTTTTGGCTTTACCTGGGGATCTTCCAGGTGTTTATTTATCGGAGCCAAGATTTCTGCTGCGTTAGGAAGGAGCCTTCTATAGAAATTCAGCATTGCTAAGAAACGGCGCAGCTCTTTGATTGTCTTGGGCTTGGGCACATGCTTAATAGCCTCGACGCGGTCTTCTGGGGGTTTAATTCCTTCTTGTGAAATGGAGTACCCAAGGAAGTTGACGCTCGGCTGGCCAAGGTTACATTTCGCCGAGTTGATCAGCAGTCCATACTCGCTAAGCCTGCTGAAGAGTTGGCTGAGATGCTCCAGGTGTTCTTCCTCTGATGTGGAAGCTACCAGTAGGTCATCAATGAATGCGTAACAAAGGTCGAGTCCTCTGGTAACCTCATCTATAAAACGCTGGAACGTCTGGGCAGCATTCTTTAAACCAGAACTCATAAATGGAAATTCATACATTCCGAATGGAGTTGTAATCGATGTCTTGAGATATCGTCGCTGTGGACTGGGATTTGGTTGAAGGCTTTTACCAGATCGATTGTTGAGAAGACCTTGCAACCAAAAAGGTGTGGCACAGGATAACAATCCGCCAGAGTTCTCGCGTTTAGCTCTCGATAATCTCCGCAGGGACGCCATCCATTGTCTTTCTTGGGCGCTAGATGAAGGGCTGCAGACCAATTACTTTTGGATGGGCGAGCTATTCCTTGATCGAGCATAAACTTGTAATAATTCACCCTTGTGCTCATTAAGGGTATAAAGATAATTACTAATTAACTTTCTGGTAGCTAGTCGTGTCGGAGACAGGGTCGAGATTTCCAGACATACATAAGAAGCGTAGCAAACCAAACACAGGATAGCTTTAAACAATTTAATATTGATATTCAGAACTATTTACAAACGTAAACATAATTGGATAATTGAAAATTAACATGTATTTTGATAATAAAAGTAATCTTCTGTCTCCCGTCGCCTCTTGCCCCTTTTCGCTGCAACCCGTCGTACAGCCGTGTAAACGGTGGTTTCTGGTTAGCCCCCTCGGGAATTCTTGCGGAGACGACGCTGGTAGCTTCTGGAACGGCTTGAAGTTAGCCCCAGGCGTTCTTCACTTGGCACTCGGCGAAAGGTTTACGAGCACATGTCGCTGTAATGTCAGGTTAATTAACTAAATACCGGGATTTCGCTTACGTGATAGTGGCGTTTAAGAGATTTGCCCTTATTCGGAGAATTCGCGGCGTGATGTTTGGTGTAAGGTGCGGTGCCACGAGGATTTGGTGGAGAGATCCACCTAGTGAGCGTCCTTGAGTCAGCTGCTGGTGAAGAGGAGATTCCCTTCAAGGAGGCACGGCCTGGAGATGTTGATCTCGGACTTCCCTGGTAGGTAGAACTCTGTAGCTAATAAGAACATTAACCAATTCTTCCAAGGGCTGCAATTTAGTAATTATTCGGGCTTTTAAAATAGATATTACGAGATGCTATTGTCGTATTTTAATCGCATGGACTTTTGGGAGATAATTATTCGCAAAATGACATTTAGATTGCTTGCTAATCAAGTTATTTAAATGGACGGGCCTGGCGGTCTCTAAATTGAGTCTTCGCCTGCAAACACGTCTTAAGGATTTGTCAAATTAAATTATTAACAAACATAGATTTCCTTAATTAAAGTGTCTCGGGGATACAGGTTCAAATGACGGCAGAACGGCGGAGCGGCTTTCCAGCGGACCTCGTCCCGTACTTATTCTGCAGGATAAGGAAAAGGTTTAAGTTTGTAATCGTGAAGGCGGTCTACTTCCAGGAGAAGTCTCCGCCTATCGCCGACTACGGTTCAGGTCGAAAAATGAAATTAATTCATCCTAATAATGGGCCGGTGGCTTACTTTTATATGGATCGCCACCTCCATCTATCCTCTGGTGGGGACGAGCAGCGCGTCGATTATTTGTTTATAATTTTCGGCGCAGACTGGCGAAGCGAACGCTTATCTCCTCCCTGGACGTTGGCTCGAGGCGATAATGCTAGAAAGGGCGCAGCGCGAATTTAAATCCATTATGTAATGTTCGTTTCTAAAAACTTTGCGCAAGGCAAAGCGTTACACAGCTCGCTTTCCCGGGGGAAAAACCGTTGCCCCGACGACTTCTTCGCCGAGGGGAGAAGCGCTGCATTAGAGATAGCACCTGGAGCGTCTACAGGACAGACGTGGGGGTTTGCGGTATCAAACCCCCCAGGTACACCAGGTACCTGGATGATTGTAGAGTTGGAATCCAAGTTCTCTTTTATTGGTTGGTTTCGGGGACAGAAATTAGACCCATCTGAATTGCGGCTCTCCTTGCAAGGCGAATTCGCTGGCCGGTGGGCGTCTTTATGCGTACGGTCCGGTATTTACGGCGCCGCCGTCGTGACGTTCGGGCTAGCGGAATCTGGACCTCAGGCTCGGGCGGAGGAGGATTAAACAGCTCGGGAGGCATCTCCGACGGAAACTCAGGTTCTGGGAGTTGCAAATCCTACAGCTCGGCCAATACGTCTGCGATGGCGTCGCCTTCTTCTAGAGGTAGGACGGCTTCTTCTATGGTCGTCTCGGGGAGCTTTTCGGAGTTAAGTTCCGGTGGAACCGACGCTTGTTGCCACCAGTCGCCGCACTTGGTCAATTTAATGCTGAGGATGGGCGATGCTATTAGGTCGGCGCTGGGTGTATGCTGCTCGCTGGGGTAGCTGGTGGAACTACGTTTCCCACGTCGGAGGGAACTGCGGCTGGACTCGCTGGATGCTCGCCGAACAGCTGCTTAAACTTTCGAGTCAATTGTTGGATGGCCGCCTCCTGGTCGGAATGGAGCTTCGAGAGCGGGGTGCTTATGGGCAGGCTTCCTCTTGGTTGTAATGGTTTCAACATGCTGTATGTCTTTCCTCTCCGGCGTAGCTGGCAGAGGGGACAGCATGGCTGGGACCGGACTCCAAGAGGGCAATGGCGACCATTGGGGGGCTGTAGCCGGTTCAGGAGGGCCGTAGGCCCGGGGGGCCCATGGGCGAATTTTCTTGACGCCCTTCCGAGGCTTCTTCAATTTAAATGGCCATGGCCGGACATTAGTTTTCGCCTTGACTGGAGGCATCTTGAATCTTCTCTGGTAAGACTTGAGTATGGAGGCCGTTGCCAGGGAAGGCCCCTTATAACTTGGTTTCCGGAATTATCACCCCTTCCGGTTCCGGGTTTTTTCGGGGGGGGGGGGAAGCACGTGCCCACCTTGACCTGCAGGTGCAAAAAAAGAATTTTCTAAACATATTTTCAGGCCATGTGCCAAAAAATGATTTTGCCTGATGGTTTTCGAAATATAGGTTTGAAGGTTACTGGAAAGCTTGTTTTATGTCTTTCACGTGGACTCGGCCGATGTTCTTTCCTGTTTGAGGATCGCTTAATTCTACGATGACCGGTGAAACTATCTTCTGGATAATGTAGGGCCCGGCATACTTGGCTGCTAACTTTGCCGAAATCCCTTGGGCGACTTCCGATAGGACTCGATCTCGCTTAAACACCCGGTGACCTATCTGGGGACGATACTCACGTCTTCTCAAGTTATAATAGTGTCTTTGTCGGGTGAACGCTTTGGCGAGATTGTTTCGCACTACTTCCATTATGTCTTCCAACTTCTTAAGCTGCTCCCGGTACAACCCTGGGCTCGGATCTTCTTCGGCGGGATCGAAGACTGGATCAGATGTTTCCCGTAACGATTGGGGCGGTAACATCTCTCGTCCGAGATTTAATAGGGCTGGTGTGAATCCGGTTGATTCGTGCTTGGAGGTGTTGAGGGCGAACATCACCTCCGGCAGCCAGGCATCCCACTGATTTTGCTTCCCTCTAGCTAACTGTGCAATTATGGTACCCACCACTTTATTGGCCCTCTCCACAGGGTTGGCCTGGGGAGTATATGGGGGCGTCAAACGGTGTTGAATGCCATATTCGGTGGCCAGTGCTTTAAAGATTTTACTAATAAATTGCGGTCCATTATCAGAAATGATTGTCTTTGGGGTGCCGAACCTATAAATTATCCTCTCTTTTAGGGCCTGACTCACGGCTTTGGCGGTAGCGGAACGCAACGGGTGGAGCTCGACCCATTTGGTGAAGCGGTCCTGGAAGACGAGAAGCCAGATGTTACCCTTCGAAGAGCTGGTGAGGGGGCTGATCAAGTCGGTGCTGATGACCTCCCATGGGCCTCGGACTCTGGACCAAAACATCTTGCCAGCTGGTTGCTGCTGTTGGTGCTTGTATTGCTGGTACACTGGACACGCTCGTACGTATCTACTTACATCCTTCAGCATTCTAGGCCAATAATATAACCTCTGAATTCTAGCGGCTGTCTTGGTTACTCCCATGTGTCCGGAAGCGGGTTCATCGTGGCTTTCTTGCAAAACTTGGCGCCTCTGCGGCTTAGGGACGCATAGCTTCCAAACGGGCTGGAAACCCTCGGCTAAATCTTCGTCTACGTTCGGGAAGCTGTAATAGAGGTTCCCGTTTTCCAGTTTCCAAGTGTCGAAAGTGGCTGGATCACTTCGCACTCGCCTAGACATTTTTCGGACCCAAGAACACGGGGCGGCCGGCTCCTGGATGGCTATCGGGGACAGGTTGTCTTCGGATCTAGCGGGAGCTCGGGACAGCGCGTCTGCTACGTGGTTTAGGGCTCCCTTACGATACTCAACTTCAAAATCGTACTGTTGTAATTCTAAAGCCCATCTGGCTAAACGGGCCGACTGGTTCGGCAGGTCCCTCAGCCACTTTAAACTACGGTGGTCAGTGACTACTTTGAAACGGTAGCCTTCGATGTAGCCTTTGAATTTTTTCACCGCGAAGAGCACTGCGAGGCATTCCAATTCGGTGGCGGAGTATTTGGCTTCCGCCGCGGTTAACCATCGGCTAGCGTACGCTATGACTCTTTCCCGTCCTTCTAACACCTGAGTGAGAACGTCGCCTAATCCGGTGGTGTTAGCGTCCGTCTGCAATACGAACGGAACTGAGAAATCCGGACAAGCGAGAATCGGGGTCGTTGTCAGAGCACTCTTCAACCCTTCGAGAGCTTCCTGTTGAGTCTCTGTCCAATTGAATTTTGCCCCCTTCCGGAGGAGTTTCGTCAATGGAGATGCTATTTGCGCGAACCCGGGGATAAATTTCCTGTACCAAGATTTAACACATGTCCATATGTATTAATTGCCGAGTTGTTTACCGCACTAAGCTCGTAATCGGTACGCGCACGCGGTCTTTTAGAAATGTTCTCGGCAACACACACAAGTCCGCCCCTGTGTCGATAAGGAAAAGCCATTTAGTTGACACATCCGTGAGAAATAGGCGGCGATTGTTAGATAAGGAGTCATGTGCCGCTTTTATGAACTCCCCTGATCGTTTTTTTGGTATTGGCACGGTTGAGTGCATTTCGTTGCATTGTCTCTAAATCGGCGGTGATACCAACAGATCCTCGACGAAGATTGCGACCTGGAACGGTACCGGTGTTTGCTGTTGCTTCGCGGCTGTTTTCAGCAACTTGCTTGCACAGATGATTGATTTTTTTCATCGTCGCCGGGAGAAACAGTGGATGCCACCTGGAACGCCCTGGGGATGATTTCGGCAATTTTGTCTGCCCAAGTGGACACAACTTGGAGATTGCTGCTTGCTTGCGTCATCAGGATAGTCTGCATGGTATCTGGGAGTCGCCCGATCGGTGTGCGATCGCCTATTTCCTCGTGCTCCAGAAGTTGTTTTATCTTCTGTTCGCGAGATGTGGATAGGCGCTTAATTAGAGCCTGTTTGAGCGTCTCGTACATCTCTTGACGTGGCGGGTTGGTGAGGATGTTTTCGACTTCTTGCGCATATTTATTGTCTAGATTAGCACTTAACGTAATAATATTTGGTGGTATTTCGCGTAATGTTGTTGAGGGCAAACTGTCCTTCTAGTTGTACGAACCACAGTGCAGGTTTCGTTGGCTAAAATGGAGGTACTTTAATGTTAGTTCTGTCGATTGAACTGGTTGTTGATTCGTTGTTGGCGGTGTTGGTAGTGACAAATATGTTGCCTTCTGTTTCCATTGTGAAGTAGCGGTTCACTTAATTTTAATTCACTGTTTACCGATTACCCGTTGTCGCGAACGCGAGTTTTTAATCGTCTAATTTATGCTGTTTTTGCGTAGATCGTAGTCGAGAGTCACCAATTTAGGGTGAATCCGTCATGTGCGCTCGTAGTGAATAGAGGTGCTTAATTCAGCAGTCCGCATTAAAACCTCCGCTTTTATATTTAATTCGGCTATCTTGTTAACATAACCCTACCAAACTTAAATCAGAATGACAAAAACGGAGAGTATAACAACCCGCAGTAAAGCCGATGAAGACCTGGTGCAACGTGCAGTAGAGACACTTTTAACCTCAGAAGCTATATTAAAAATTCTCTGTGAAAATATATCTAAAACTGTGGCGAAGAGTGTAGAGGAAACCATCAGTAATCTGAAGAATGACTTGATTGATGTAAAGAAGGATCTAGAGCAAAAAAATAAACTACTAGAAGTTCAAGCTGTTAAAAATGACGCATTAGAGCAATACACGCGTCGAAACAATCTACGAGTATTTGGCGTCGTGGAGGAACAAAGTGAAAACACCGAAGTCGTCCTACTGCAAATATTTAATACAAAAATGGGCCTACAACTGCATGCTGCTGATATTGACCGATGCCATCGACTTCCGACCCCTAATAATAATGGAAAACCTAGTGCAATAATTGTGAAGTTTTTATCATATAAAACTATGAAGGAAGTGCTAAACCTCAGAAAAAATCTAAAAGGTTCTGGAATAACAATCCATGAAGATTTAACCAAAATTAGGTATCAAGTGCTGCATAAAGCGATAAATATTTATAAATCCAGCAACGTGTGGACACGTGATGGGAGTATCTTCTTCCAAAGCAATAACATCGTACACAAGGTCTTTTCGCTTAAAGAACTAGACGAGATAGCAAGAGTCTAATCGCTGCGCATCTGCTGTGTTGGTACTATCAATTTGTTTACTTTCCTTTTTCTAGCATTACAAAAATTGCATTTTAATTTATAAATAGTAATCAGTCCTTACCCCTGTAATTAATTAAGTTGCTCTTCGGAATACAAACACCTACTTTATAAATGTGGATAATCAGAAGTAATACTATAAGTACTTCGATATTATCGGGTTATATGTCGATAACTTGTTGCACAATAATAAAAGAGTGTCAGTTTGACAGGTTAAATAGTCCGACCGCGTTAGCGGGAGGATTATTCTGTCAAACTGACACGATTTGTTATTGTGCAGGAAGTTTGAGACGTATAACCTGTTCGAAGTACGCATTGTATTCGATTTGATTATTTTTTGAGTAAATTTAGTATTAGGGACAAATAAATATTTTATTGGCAGCTCGATATGTTTGTATTAACCTAGCTGAAAGTCATCTCCATGAAAACAACATCAAGTTGACAAAAGTTATGTATTGCGTTGCCTAGTGAAGTTACTATAGTATAATCGATTTTGTATAATCGAAATTATACAAGATAACTTAATTAAATCCAGCCTTCTGATTGGTTGAAATCTCTACGAAAAAAATAATCACTTATAATACCATGAGTAGTCAAAGTTATGTCGACTATTTTTGCGGTGGTGTCACGAATGTCCATTGCGCTTTGGTACGATTAGGACGAGTGCGCTAGTACGAGTCCTAATCCCAAGCGCAATGGACATGAGTAGTGATACCACCGCAAAAATAATCTACTTAATTTTGACTAAGAATGGTATTCGAGGGACTATTTAATGAACCAAACTACTTTTTCAAATTAGTTTTCAGTAAATCTAGCAACAAACTACGCAATTTCTATAGTAACAGAACACTAATATTGACTTTTTCTAGTAAAAATCACATTTGTTTAAAATAGTCACTTGAATACCTTCTAGGAAGATATATCCACTGATATTTTTTTGATTGGTCAAGAAACGTCAGAATTCTGGATTTTCATTGGTCACTTTTTGACAGATGACAGGTGAATTGAATAGTCATTTAAATATATATGATAATTATCATAATTTTGAAACAGTTGAGTGCGAATCTATTGATGTTTACAAAGACTTTGAATCTAAACAAGACAACAATAACCTATCTTTAGCTCTTGCTCTTTAGCTCTCACCAGTTTTCTTTTAAAAACCTCACAGTTTCTGTCGAAAACTGGATGTTTTGTATTTACCCTAGTGTTAAATTTTTGGTTTGCACTGATACAATTCACACACTGACTTTCTCTTGCACAATTGCCATCATGTTTCTTGGAAGCACATTTACCACATACTTCCTGGTTATTACAATTAGCTGCTTTGGGATTGTAACCACAGCATCAGTAGCATCTTAGTATGCTATGATGTACGAATACTCTGCATGTGAACCAATTTATTTTTACTTTTCCAATTCCTACCAACTGCTCCGCCGTTTCCTCATCTGCTTCAATAATGGCAAACGCCCTATTGTGGTTCTTCTTTATAGCTTCCACTTTTATTTCCGCCTGCGTAGTAGGGTAAATGCGGGAGAGTTGCCGCACATTTAAAAAAAAATCATACTTTTTGCGATTATGCATTTAATGATTTCATATTTAAAGACAGAAATGCCCCCCCCCCCCCCCCAAACATGCATGAACCTCCTCCAAAAGTGACTTGCTGCACTATGCAGCACTGTGAAAATTGTTCTCCTAGACTAATCTTGGTCTCATCTGAAAAGAGCACAGAGTTTCATTGCTCCAACGTCAATTTTGAACTCGTTCCAGGTTTCCAGCACCTTTACCTAGTTTCAAGAAGTCTTCTTCTAACAATTCAGCGACTTACTGTTACTCCATTGATGGCTTGAAGTTCTTGTTTAAGCTGGACTGCATTTAACATGCGATTCCGTAAGGAGTTGGTTCTAATAAAGCGATCATCCCGTACTGAAGTTGCTCTTGATCTGCCTGTTTTTGCTCTGGCCAAGTAATAATAATAATAATAATAATAATAATAGTCTTTATTAGCCAATAGTAAACATAATAATAAAAGTATTACAGAGTAATTCTTAGGTAGAGGAATTATAATGGAGGTTTTCCAAGCAGTTGGAAATACACCCTCTTGCAGACATTTATTAATGATATGTGTGATGTGAGGTGCAACCACTGGTAACGAAAGCTTTAATAAAGTAATGTCAACTCCGTCCGCTCCCATGGAGTGAGTGTTTATTCTGAGTAGGATGTTACATACCTCCACCTCAGTGACAGTTTTGAAGAAGAGTGGGCTGGTAATATGTGCTTTGACATTGCTGTTATATTGTTGTTTTAATACTTCGAAGTTATTGGTTTTACAAGACTGCGCACAGCTTAGAAAATATTCGTTAATCTTATCAGCATTTAGTAAATTCAAGGGCAATTCATTTTTCTTACGACTAATGATTTTAAAACGTTTGAGTTCGGTCCAAGTGGATTTGGTATCGGCATTTTGTAATTTAAATTTAATATATGCAGCTTTTTCTCGTTTAATTGCAGAGGTAGTGTAGTTGCGCAGTTGTTTATAATATTCCCAGTGAGTTGCGAGTTTAGTAACTTTAGCTTTTTTATAAACTTTGTCCCTGAGAGACATCATAATTTTAATGTTGTCAGTTAACCACGGAGCGAACGGTTTAGACAGTCGCCTTGTTAGGAGCGGTGCATGAACGTCCACAACGGCTTTAATGCTGTCGTTGAAAAACAGTACTTTATCATCACACTGTGGCATATCATAAATAAGTTCCCATTTGATATTAGATAGATCGTTTAGAAAGTCCGGCATGTAGATATCTTTGTAATTTCTATAAGTAGAGAAATGTTGGGATCTATTGATGGTGTTAATATTGAGAGTGCAATAAGCAAGGTGATGATCAGAAATGTGCAGTTGGAGAACATCACTGACAATTACATCAGTTTTGTTCAAGACTAAAATATGGTCAACAAGTGTTTCAGAAGTTGGAGTGATTCGCGTGGGCTTGGTGACAATCTGTTTTAAACCGTGAACTTCAAGTAAATTTAGATATTTTTGTACATTTGAGTTATAATTATCAAATAAATTAATGTTAAAATCGCCCATGCAGATGACCTGATCAAATTTATGTATTATTTCGGAAAATGTTTCCTCCAAAGCATTTAAAAACCGCAGTGGATAGTACTTTTGAGATCTGTAAATAACCCCGACAGCAAAGTTTAATTTATTTATACTTACACTAATCCATAATTGTTCAATATTATCATCATGTTGAATTGATAAGGTATTAAAACGGTAATCATTTAGAACATACATAGCTACCCCTCCACCTCGGCTGCCGCGATCATTACGTATAAGCGTATACCCATCTATATGGATATCGTAATTTTTTATCTCGGGGGTGAGCCAAGTCTCCGTCACAGCTAAAACATCGTACGAAGATCTGCAAAGAAAATCTTTTAATTCACTAAAACATGTGAGGATAGACCGAACATTTACATGAGAAAAGGTTAACATGTGACTAATTAATTTGATAATTAAAAATTTAAAAAAGAAATAATAAATAAACCAAACTAGACTTAGGTAACGTGAATAGAATTCTTCTCAGATCAAATGGCTAACGCAAAATTAATTTTAAAAAAATGATAGAATATTTAAACTCTAAACTCTCTAGCTATTAGCTTACTGTGTAGCTCATTGCCATTGCTTCCGACAACCAAAAAAGAAGTATTGACGGGAAAATAAATAACACAAATCAAATCAATTAATTTAGAAGCTTATACACTAAGATAAATTGCAACAAAACCTATCCACTGATAAGTGCCAGTTCCTGCAGGTTGTTGGCGGACGATATTTTGTTGTTTATTTTGACCCGTATCACGCCATCCACAGTCCACACACACGTGAATCCAAATTTAGCACATGCGGATTTGAAAACCTCGAGGCGCTGCTTCGAAAGGTCCTCCTTGATGGAAATTTTTGTGTTTTTGAACAACCTTTTGTTCTTAAAAACCATATTTCTGTACCTGTAGCTGCAGAATTTGATAATTACCGCCCTCGGTTGGTCGCCTCTTCGGCTGCCAATGCGATGGCAGCGGTCAATGTATTCCGGGAGAATTATCACTTTGGTATTTTTTTCCACCTCGGATATTATCTTCTCTTCTAAATTTTCCCCAACGTCTTCTGGCAATCCGAAAATGCGGAGACTGTTACGCCGCGAGTATTGCTGGAGATGCTGTACTTCCTTCGTTAGCGTGAAGTTTTCTTTTTTCAGCGTGCTGATTTCACTGTTTAGTGTATTGCTGATTTCTTCTACTTTTGCTTCCATTTTAGTCCACATATTCTGCATGACTTTGGTTATAAAATTTTCGTCCTCTAGCAGAGTAGCGACGGTTACTTTGATCAGTTCAGCCACTTCTAACTTTTGGTCCCGCGTCAAAGGCATTTTAACAACACTATATATCACGGTTATCAGAGCAAGCAAGGCGCGTCTACACTCGTTGAGCTACTGACCAGTTTCTAAAAACATTCTAAACAGTAGAACGTTTCATGTTCAGTTGCCGAGCTACAGCTTTTACCAGCTTGAAGCAGAGCAACAGCTTGAGCTGCAATTTCATACTGTCACTAATTTTAATACTGTTGGAAGTAAACTTGACAGATACTATGCAAGCAAATTGCAAGTGCTACACATTGAACTATTTCATAGCACTCTTGAAACAATACATTGTTTGAAGCTGCAAACCATCCCACATACGGCACTACTGATAAAAGAAAGCTGACGATTTCTTGATGGTTGGTGACAATTTCTTTTTAATAAAATTAATTAAGCAGTATTTTTTTCTTTAGTATGAGTGATTAGTTAGTATTGTACAAGATACAAAAATAACTTTTAATTGAAAAGTAATGGGTGGTCGAATACTTTTGCTCTGTAGTATCATATAAATAAAGGAGAACGATCCAAACGTGTGTGTCACGACAATTGCAGACGCGATGTCCCCCATTCGCGTTTACATGCATTTCACCGTCGCCTCGATTTCGCGACCGGGGCGGAGCCCCGAGTGTCCCCCTGGAGAGGAGCGGAGCCCCCAGGGTCCCTTGGAGAGGAGCGGAGTTCCGATGGCTCCCTTGGAGAAAGGCGAAGTCCCGGGGGCCCCCCTTGGAGAGGTGCCGAGCGCCAAGGGCCCCCTTGGAGAGGGGCGGAGTCTCAAGAGCTCCCTTGGAGAGGGGCGAAGTCCCGAGGGCCCCCTTGGAGAGGGGCGAAGTCCCGAAGGCCCCCTTGAAGAGAAGCGGAGTCCCAAGGGCCCCTTGGAGAGGGGCGGAGCCCCGATGGCTCCCTTGGAGAAGGGCGAAGTCCCGGGCCCCCCTTGGAGAGGTGCCGAGCGCCTAGGGTCCCCTTGGAGAGGGGCGGAGTCTCAAGAGCAGCCTTGGAGAGGGGCGAAGTCCCGAGGGCCCCCTTGGAGAGGGGCGAAGTCCCGAAGGCCCCTTTGGAGAGGGGCGGAGCCCCGATGGCTCCCTTGAAGAGGGGCGAAGCCCCAAGCGCCCCCTTGGAGAGGGACCGAGTCCCGAGGGCCCCCTTGGAGAGGGGCGAAGTCCCGAAGGCCCCCTTGAAGAGAAGCGGAGTCCCAAGGGCCCCTTGGAGAGGGGCGGAGCCCCGATGGCTCCCTTGAAGAGGGGCGAAGCCCCGAGCGCCCCTTGGAGAGGGGCCGAGTCCCGAGGGCCCCCTTGGAGAGGGGCGGAGTCCCAAGGGCCCCTTGGAGAGGGGCGAAGTCCCGAGGGCCCCCTTGGAGAGGGGCGAAGTCCCGAAGGCCCCCTTGAAGAGAAGCGGTGTCCCAAGGGCCCCTTGAAGAAAAGCGGTGTCCCGAGGGCCCCCTTGGAGAGGGGCGAAGTCCCGAAGGCCCCCTTGAAGAGAAGCGGTGTCCCAAGGGCCCCTTGGAGAGGGGCCGAGTCCCGAGGGCCCCCTTGGAGAGGGGCGGAGTCCCAAGGGCTCCCTTGGAGAGGGGCGAAGTCCCGAGGGCCCCCTTGAAGAGAAGCGGAGTCCCCAAGGGCCCCTTGGAGAGGGGCGAAGTCCCGAGGGCCCCCTTGGAGAGGGGCGAAGTCCCGAAGGCCCCCTTGAAGAGAAGCGGTGTCCCAAGGGCCCCTTGAAGAAAAGCGGTGTCCCGAGGGCCCCCTTGGAGAGGGGCGAAGTCCCGAAGGCCCCCTTGAGGAGAAGCGGTGTCCCAAGGGCCCCTTGGAGAGGGGCCGAGTCCCGAGGGCCCCCTTGGAGAGGGGCGGAGTCCCAAAGGCCCCCTTGAAGAGGGGCGAAGTCCCGAGGGCCCCCTTGAAGAGAAGCGGAGTCCCAAGGGCCCCTTTGGAGAGGGGCGGAGTCCCGAAGGCCCCCTTGAAGAGGAGCGGTGTCCCAAGGGCCCCTTGAAGAGAAGCGGTGTCCCGAGGGCCCCCTTGGAGAGGGGCGAAGTCCCGAAGGCCCCCTTGAAGAGAAGCGGTGTCCCAAGGGCCCCTTGGAGAGGGGCCGAGTCCCGAGGGCCCCTTTGGAGAGTGGCGGAACCCCTGGAGCCCCGAAGGCCCCTTTAGAGACGGGCGAAACCCCTGGAGCCGCGAAGGCCCCCTTGGAGAGGGACGGACCACCTAGGGGCCCTTGGAGAGGGGCGGAGCCCAGTGAATCCCCTTGGAATGGCCCAACGTAATAAGCCTAAAAATGGTGGTGGTGGTAAATAGAATAGACCGCGCAATAGCGCGCGCAGCCCCGTTTATATAATAATAAAAGTAAAAATATGAAAAATCTATTTAATTTTTTTAAAAGGCAGCAGAGGCATCTCTCCCCTCACTCTTGGATGAGACGCCGCATCAAAAAAGGATAGATGCTGCAGATCTTACTTTAGTGGTTTCTATTTTTACTTACTTTTACGATAAAGGAAGTATTGGATTCAGCCCAAAAATTCGAAATTGAGTTTTCAACAAATCTTCACGTTTCAGAGTCCCCTGAACCCAAAAAACATGTTTTTGCTCATTGGTCTGTGTGCCTGTGTGTTTGTCTGTCTGTGAACAGAATATCTCAAAAACAAAAAGAGGTATGACGTTGAAACTTCATATAGGTATAAGTTTTGTGTACTAACGAAAACTTAATCCTGTGGAGACAAGTCGTTTATTACATATTTGGACATATCGCTCACAAAAAAAAGTGGCAAACCAGCTCTTTTTGGAAAGTTTGCTGGACATGAATAAGTTGCCTCCAGCTGATTTGCGAAAATTTAAAATTGACATCTTATCAAAACTTAATGAATTATTAGAATTTTTGTTTTTTAAATAAAGAGTAACATTTTTAATTATGTATTTTATTGTGTTATACATTGCTTTCATTTACTTCGATTATTGCATCTTGCCATTCTACTGACCCTGTACCACTAAAATAGTCACAAAACTTTTTCCTGATGTCCCTGGCTGTACGGGTGGATTGGTTCACATTTGATCTACCCATGCTTCCAATAGCTTCAAATGCGCTACCTGTTGTATTAGCTGTTGTCGGATTCTCAAATACAGTATTTTCTTCTGTTAGGACCATATTATGCAAATCTATGCAGTTTTAATTATTTTATCTACTTTTTCTGGATGAACAGCTATGCTACTTTCAAATATTCTAAATTGAGACACTAAAATACCAAATGCACATTCAACAGTCCGTCGAGCATACGAAAGTCGGTAGTTGTATCTCCGTTTACTGTTGTCTAAATCGCGTCGAGGAAATGGTTTCATGAAATGCTCGGTTAAACGGAAAGTTTCATCGCCTACAAAAACAAATGGTAACGGCTTATTTGTATTATCAAATGCCTTGTTTTCTGGTAAATCCATTTCGTTTGCGTAAAGTAACTTTCCAAATTGTGAGTCCTCCAAAATTCCACCATCACTGTTTTTGCCATAGCTGCCTACATCGATCATTGTAAACATATAATTTATATCAACAACTGCTAGTAAAACAATTGAGTGATATAGCTTATAATTGTAATACAGTGAGCCACAATTAAATGGTTTGTAGATTCGTACATGTTTGCCATCAATTGCTCCGACATAATGTGGAAATATCTTTTTAATAAAAAAGTTGTTGGCATTTTTTTGAAATCCTTGTTTGTCGGGAAACTGCAAATATGTAGAGACAAGACCATCATAAAGTAAGGTGGTAAACGTGCAGTTTAGGGATTCCTAATGACAACAAACCGATCGGCACCACTCGGGTTAGCATATGCATGGTTGCCAGACTGAACCAAAAAGTAACTGCCAACTAACAAGAGCGGACAATGTGCACAGTTATAATATACGGTCACAGTGAATATTGCAAATAAAAAAAAACACAAGATTCCCCCTATACAGAAGTCTACAAATATACAATATATAATATACAGACATTAAACAAATTAATAATAAAACAACTTTTTCCAGACAGTCCAAACTAAAATCTACACCAATATGTAATATGTCAACAATATGCAATATATAATTGAAGGCTCCAAAGTAAGAACCGATTAAGTCCGCTTTTACAAATTTTTCAGAAGAATAAAAAAACGTAATTATTATAAAATAAGTGGAATTAAAAATTTGACAAAAATGAAAGTGCTTTATTTGTAACTGTGTTTCAAATGTATGTAAACTATTTTGTTAATTATTAATAAATAATTAATGGAGTTAGCTGGTTATTTCCCAGTTTTTGCAATTTTTATTTCACTATTATGATTTAATATTAACCCTTCAACGGCGGAATTTTTTTCCCTAGAAATATGCTGTGCCAGGTTATAATTCCTAATTATTATGATTAGGTTAGGCTCTTTCAACAACACAGTGGAGAGAGATATATACATAGGCTCTACACGAGAAACTACGCAAAAAATATCATCTCCACAGACATCAGGATATTCAAATAGTTTGTCAAATCAAATGGAAATAAGCGAACTGATTGAAAAGAGAAAACGAGAAGCATCTCCACAAACTACTTCCGTAAACTCTGTAAAAACGCTAGCATCCATAGAATCCAGTTTGGAATCTATAGACCAAATGGTACTTTCAGAAATTAATAAGAAGAAAAAGAAAGGTTGGCCTAAGGGGAAACTCCGGAAGCCAAGACCTAACTGAGAGAGAACATAGAAACTTCTTAGTCTGTGATAACTACTGTGATAACGTTAGTCGATAATTACATGTATATGTATATATTTTTTGTTACTTTGCTATTAATATTTTTTATTTATTTCTATATTTATTTTTATGGATTATACTGCTTCAATCACTAATACTAATAATGTGTCGAACATTGCTTCATCGACTAGCGATGAAATGCCGATATTATGCACCGAAACACCTGCGTATCTCAATGTTTTGCAATGGAACTGCAATGGTTTCTTAGTAAATTACCGGAGATATATATGCTAATTAACCAATACTCACCGATATGTCTATGTATCCAAGAATCAAGATTTCTCGAATCTAAAAACGTCACATTTAAAAGCTATAAAATATTTAGGAAAGATGCTCAAGATGGTGCAAGAGCTCATGGTGGTGTAGCGATTCTTATTAAAAATGAATGTTCTGCTTCAAAACTAGACATAAATTCTAACCTACAAACTGTAGCTGTTAAGGTTACATATCCTATTCAAGTAACCATATGTTCCATATACTTACCCACCTTAAACTGGACCTTACACGATCTTACAAACATAATAAAACAACTCCCAACTCCATTTCTTCTTTTGGTGACTTTAATGCCCACAGTAATTTATGGGGTTCCTTAGTAACAGACCAAGCGGGTCATATTATTGAAAAACTTCTGGAAAACGATGATATAGGAATACTAAATACTGGAACGCCGACTCATTTTTCTTCCAGATTTGGCACCTTTTCTGCAATTGATCTTTCAATCTGTTCAGCTTCTCTTTTATCATCTATCATTTGGTCTGTCGATGATGATCTACACCACAGTGACCATTTTCTTATCACGTTACAGTTCAAGAATTTTCAATATAATAACCAAATATACTTACCTGAAAAATGGTTGCTTAAGAAGGCTGATTGGAGTTATTTCCAGGATGCATTAACAGCGGCGTTCGAAAATACTCACCATCTCTCTATGAACGAATTTTCTGTTATAATTCACGATGTTGGCAGCAAATGTATTTCGAAACGTTCAAGAGGAATTTTAAACAAACCTCCAGTTCCACGGTGGTCTGACGAAATAAAATCTTCAATAAAAGAAAAGAAAAAGGCATTACAGAAATTTAAACGTTATCCAACTCAGGAAAACTTAATTAAATATAAAAGGGCGAGAGCAGTAAGTCGCAGAGCAATATTAACTGCCAAAAGGAAATCGTGGCAAAATTATGTATCGTCCTTAAATACGAATGCGACCCTTAAAGAAGTCTGGGATAAGGTTAGACGAATAAGAGGAAATGCGCCAATAAATTCTATTACATCTCTTTCTACAGACGATACAATAATAACGAATTCGAAAAATATCGCAAACGCATTAGCAAAAAATTTTGCAAAATCGTGCAATGAGGAAAATGATGAAAACCGTACTGAACATAATAACATTTTTACCACTGGAGACAGTTATCCCTATAACTCGCCGTTTACTCTAGAAGAACTAGAATACGCAATAGCGAAATCTAAAAGTAATGCTCCAGGTCCTGATGATATTCCAGTTGCTTTCATCAAAAACCTAACTCAAGAAGCGAAACATCGTTTATTAGAATTACTTAACGCTGTATGGAATGGCGACATTTTTCCTGAGTCCTGGAAAAATGCTATAATAATTCCAATCCCCAAAGTACAGAATCCGTCTGAACCACCACACTATAGACCGGTGTCGCTCACAAGCTGCATTGCCAAATTACTAGAAAGAATGGTCAATTCCAGAGTGAACTGGATTTTAGAGCAACAAGAGTTACTGGCGCGCTACCAATTCGGTTTTAGAAAAAGTCACTCGACTACCGATGCCATAGTATTTTTGGAAAATGCGATTAATAACTGTTTTCTTTACAACTTGCATGCTTCTGCCATTTTTGTTGACGTAAAAAATGCATTTAATACTGTACGACATGATGACATACTTTGCCAACTCTACGACTGGGGGATAAGGGGAAATCTGCCGCTATTTATAAAACGCTTTTTAGATGGTCGTATAATAAACACCATACATAACTCTGGCATTCGATATGCTACAGGAGCATTCTATACCTGCCCGAGGGCAAGCCTATATGCAGATTCAGCACTAACGCCATTAAACTTAAGACGCGAGAAAATAATCGCTTGCTATAGAATTAAGCTGCATGCTCATGTTGGACACCCTATCTTATCCCTTTTCCAGAGCGATATATTCTCTGCCCGCTATCAAGATGAAGATACACGGAATAAATCATCGTCTACCAGATCAACTACGGTAATGGCTACCTTATCTCTGCCAGAACAATTTTTACACCTAGCCGAAAAGAAAACAGAACCACCATGGCTTGAGAAAATACCCGAAATCAGATTAGACTTGTTAAATATAAACAAAAAAGATATGAACGCAGGTGTAATTAAGCAGTGTTATCTACAGTTAATGCAAGAATATGAAAGTTTCCAATTTCTCTTTACGGATTGTTCTAAATCTGATAAGGGAACGGGATATGCAGTAGTATATAATAACGAAACTACCAAAAGCTCACTACCACTCGACATCAGTATGTTTTCTTGCGAATCATTTGCCATACGGACGGCCCTGCAAATATGTTTAGCATCAGATCACGCCTCCTTCATAATTTGTACAGATTCATTATCTGTGCTGGAAGCAATTGGAAACAGATTCACATTAGATCCAGTGACAGTAAATATAAAATCTTTATACGGACTTCTTCTTCGCGCTCACAAAAAGCTAAGTTGGGTACCCAGCCATGCTGGAATAGTAGGCAATGAAAAGGCAGATTCTGCTGCCAAAGAAGCCGCAGAGGGAATATGTGAAGCATCAGAAAACCTGTACAACATTAACAGCCGGTCTTATAAAGCATTTAACGTGGCGATTAAATATTTAACAAGAGGTTTAATAAGTTAACGTGGCGTTTGGGTACTATAATAGCAATGTTAAATTAAAATTTAATTCTGGATTAAGTTCTTTGTTAACTCACTAACGACAGAGTTAACGTAGGTTTGAGTCTTATAAAGCCCATGTTAGCTTAACGATCGATTAAATACACTTTAACGTTGAATTAAGTTAATTGCTAGAAATTGACCGATTAACTTGACAGTTTGTGAATTAATGCTACATAAAATTTAAAATTAAACTATAAAGTTACAAAATATTCATTTTTCCTTAACAAAAGTGAAGTAAGAAGTACAAAATAAACAGGTATTTTCATTTATTTTACCAAATACACATAAAAGTACGTATATAATAACAGTATATTTTAGCAAAATGTGGGACTCGTCAGATCTATCTTCAGAAGATGAGTATCTTGATGACTATGTACCTGAAAATAGGGTTCGTGTTCGAAGACCTAGAATTTTTCGAAATCGTAATAATCCAATGGATATATATAACGAAATGGAATTTAAAATGAGATATCGTTTCTCAAAAAACTCCGTTATGTTTTTGCTCGAAAAATTTGGGAGACACATAGAGCCTCAAACAAAAGGAAACAAAGCTATACCAGCTGTTCTGCAAATTTGCATTACATTGCGGTTTTACGCAACTGGAGCATTTCAACAGCTGGTAGGAGATCATACTATGATATCGAAACAATCCGTGAGCACAATCATTAGAAGGGTAACACATTATATTGCTCTACTAAAACAAGAATATATAAATATGCCATCAACACCACAAGAATTGAACAAAATTAAAACCATTTTTTACAAAATTCGTGGATTTCCTGGTGTGATTGGTGCGATCGACTGCACACATGTGAAAATTCAATCACCTGGTGGACCAAATGCAGAAACATTCAGAAACAGGAAGGGCTATTTTTCTATCAACTGTCAAGCTTGTTGTGATGCTAGTTTGAAAGTGTTACATATCACTGCTAGACATCAAGGCTCGGTCCATGACAGCACAATATTTAATGATGGGCCGCTCAGAACTCATTTTGAGAATAGTGACTATGGCACTTCATATTTACTAGGTGACAATGGGTATCCTTGTAAGAATTATCTTCTGACACCAATTTTGAATTCTCAAAATGCATCCGAACAGGTCTATAATCGGTCTCATATTGCAACAAGGAACCCCATTGAAAGATGATTCGGAAATATTAAACGCAGATTTCCATGTCTGGCACTGGGATTGCGACTAAAGATGTCCACAAATCTTGCAGTAATAATTGCATGTTTCACACTCCATAATATTGCACTACAGTTGAAAGATGAAAATCCTCCTGTAGACCTGAATGTGGTTAATCCAGAAGCATTAAATGAGGTGCCGGTTCTGGAAAATAACAACATCAGACCAAATGTTGCTGCTAGAAATGAACTTCTTGGCTACAGTTTTTGCAAGATAAATGCCTCAATTAATCTTACAAAACAAACAACAAAAATTAAATTTTTCTGAAATCGTCTGTATTTTTTATCTATTGCTGAAAGTTTTTGGATCAGGAAAGTAAACTTTCTTTGACTAAATACAGTAAAATCAAGACTACTATGATAGTATATTGTATGCTACAAGTGAATGCAGAGATATTTTATTCATAAGGGGAATATTTTACTCACCGAGTCTGCCTCATGAGCTAGCTAATTTCCCGAATGGGTATAATCTCTTTATTCACTTGTGGCATATATATTTTTTTCCAATACTTGCATTTAATTATATCAATAAGTTTTAAAAATTAATAACTTTTTTGGTTGACCACTTGTTAATTTCAATATTAATGAATTATTTTTTCTAAAAAAAGAATAATAATAATAATAATAAGTTTATTTACATGTTTGTTTTTCGATTTACAAAACAAAAGATTGTACATTGTAAATAAATAAGTACTCCCACTTAAGTTACCTAGGCAACTTGTGTGTGGGTAAAAAAATATTTTCTTATAATTATTACATTACAGCGAGTAATTGCTTTTTAACTATAACTATAGGTATAGTACATATAAACATAATAAACATAATTTGATGTAGTTATTAAGTCAGGAGAATACTCAGGAACGTGGAAGTTGTACCTCAATGAATTTCTTGATTTAAAAGAGTTCATGCAATTGTGATCTGGGATACGACAACAGCCAATCAGTGACACTTTTTTTATAAGGTCTATATATATTTATGTTTTTGATATTATGCGGTAAAATATTATATAACTTAATAGGCAAAAATTCATAACTTTTTTGCCCAATATTCTTTTTTAATAAGGGAATGTTAATTATTGTCTGTTGTTTATTACGAGTTGTGTAAGTATGCTTTATAACATTGTCTTCAATGACTTTCTTATCTTTAAATATTGTTTGTAATGTAATCTTAGAAAATAGTTGTCTAATGTCCATGATCTTAGACTCATTATATAAATTATCACTGTTAAAACGTATAGTTTTTCTATAAATAACTTTTATAATTCTTTTCTGTATTATTTCCAGAGGTTTAACTACGGTTTTTTGTACACCTCCCCACCCTATTAAACCGTATGTTAAATGTGATTCTACTAATGCTCTATAAACCTGCTTAAGAATAGTTAACGGTAAAAATTCACGTAATTGTTTAAATATGTAGATAAAAACTTCTAATTTTTTTAACTACAATCTGTATGTGCTTATCCCATTTCATATTATGATCTATAGTGATTTCTAAATACTTAATTGTTTCCGTTCTCTGTATGGTCATGTTACAATTACATGTTACAACTGTACAGTCAATTTTATGTATTTTTATTAGATTAAATAGTGGTAAGCCGGAGTTGTAACATGCAAAAGGTATAAATTTTGTTTTTTTTATATTGATTGTTAATAGATTTTGGTCCAACCAGTTTTTTATATCCTTTAGTTCTGTTTCCACTTTTTCTAATAATGCATCCCAGTTATCTGATTCATAAATAATTACAGTATCATCAGCATAAGATAACAACTTTCCCTTGAATTTTATTTTTAAAAGATCATTTAAATGTAATATAAATAAAATCGGTCCAAGTACTGTCCCTTGTGGCACACCATTTTTAATACTTAATTCATCACTTAAAACTTCATCAATCTGTACGAACTGTTTCCTGTTTTCTAAATAACTTAATAAGCAGATTCGCTACGCCCCTAATTCCCATACTTTCCAGTTTTTCTAAAAGTTTTGCATGACTAATAGTATCAAAAGCTTTAGCTAAATTAAGGAAGACTGGAAGGGTTGGTTTACTGCTATCTAGGTTTTGATGTATTATTTTGGAGAATTTAGATATTGCATTTTGTGTACTTAGATTATTCCGAAAACCAAATTGACTTTCCGACAGTAAATTGTTATTGTTTACAAAATGCATTACTCTTTTTTTCAAAATTTTCTCGAATACTTTTGCCAAATTAGATATTAAAGAAATCGGTCGGTAATTTTCAGTTAGCTCTTTATCCCCAGATTTATATAATGGTTTTACGATTGAAATTTTAAAGTGTTCTGGACAATTACCTGTTTGAAATATGTTATTTATTATAAAGACCAGATGTGGTGCCACATGGTTATCAATTCGATGTAACGTCTCCGCTGTTATTCCATCATGACCAGGCGCTTTATTTACTTTTAGCTGGACTAATAGATGTCATTAATACACTATTTTTGATTAATACACTCTTTTTCATTTTGCATAAAGGTTAGTTGTATTAATCAAATTTTTCACCACAAAAAAAGATTTTGCAGTCAACGAAAAAATTTTGTAATCAACTCGTTTGTTAATGGGCGATTAATAACCTCAACTATTACAGGCACTCACTCGCTATCGCTTGTTCGTGCTTTAAACAGTTTCGATTATTAATCGCCTTCATTAACACACTTGTTTGTTAAATAATTATTAATAAGTAATCATATCTGGTTTTGTACTAGTTACCAAGATAGACATAAGGTACACCGGGGTAAGTGGAACCGCAAATTTCCATAGTTGAAATTTGTATAATCACAAATTATTCAATTTACTTTCGACTTTGATCAAATTTGATGTGTTAGTTCTCAGACATATTAGCCATCTGTGTGTAAAGTATGACGACCAACTGTTTTACAGTTTCAATGTAAAAATGTAAAAATTTTTTTTTGGAATCTAGGGTACACTTACCCCATGGTTTGGGGTAAGTGTAACCCACGACTGATCATATAAATAAAGGAGAACGATCCAAACGTGTGTGTCACGACAATTGCAGACGCGATGTCCCCCATTCGCGTTTACATGCATTTCACCGTCGCCTCGATTTCGCGACCGGGGCGGAGCCCCGAGTGTCCCCCTGGAGAGGAGCGGAGCCCCCAGGGTCCCTTGGAGAGGAGCGGAGTTCCGATGGCTCCCTTGGAGAAAGGCGAAGTCCCGGGGGCCCCCCTTGGAGAGGTGCCGAGCGCCAAGGGCCCCCTTGGAGAGGGGCGGAGTCTCAAGAGCGAAGTCCCGAAGGCCCCTTTGGAGAGCGGCGGAGCCCCGATGGCTCCCTTGAAGAGGGGCGAAGCCCCAAGCGCCCCCTTGGAGAGGGACCGAGTCCCGAGGGCCCCCTTGGAGAGGGGCGAAGTCCCGAAGGCCCCCTTGAAGAGAAGCGGAGTCCCAAGGGCCCCTTGGAGAGGGGCGGAGCCCCGATGACTCCCTTGAAGAGGGGCGAAGCCCCGAGCGCCCCTTGGAGAGGGGCCGAGTCCCGAGGGCCCCCTTGGAGAGGGGCGGAGTCCCAAGGGCCCCTTGGAGAGGGGCGAAGTCCCGAGGGCCCCCTTGGAGAGGGGCGAAGTCCCGAAGGCCCCCTTGAAGAGAAGCGGTGTCCCAAGGGCCCCTTGAAGAAAAGCGGTGTCCCGAGGGCCCCCTTGGAGAGGGGCGAAGTCCCGAAGGCCCCCTTGAGGAGAAGCGGTGTCCCAAGGGCCCCTTGGAGAGGGGCCGAGTCCCGAGGGCCCCCTTGGAGAGGGGCGGAGTTCCAAAGGCCCCCTTGAAGAGGGGCGAAGTCCCGAGGGCCCCCTTGAAGAGAAGCGGAGTCCCAAGGGCCCCTTTGGAGAGGGGCGCAGTCCCGAAGGCCCCCTTAAAGAGGAGCGGTGTCCCAAGGGCCCCTTGAAGAGAAGCGGTGTCCCGAGGGCCCCCTTGGAGAGGGGCGAAGTCCCGAAGGCCCCCTTGAAGAGAAGCGGTGTCCCAAGGGCCCCTTGGAGAGGGGCCGAGTCCCGAGGGCCCCCTTGGAGAGGGGCGGAGTCCCAAGGGCTCCCTTGGAGAGGGGCGAAGTCCCGAGGGCCCCCTTGAAGAGAAGCGGAGTCCCAAGGGCCCCTTGGAGAGGGGCGAAGTCCCGAGGGCCCCCTTGGAGAGGGGCGAAGTCCCGAAGGCCCCCTTGAGGAGAAGCGGTGTCCCAAGGGCCCCTTGGAGAGGGGCCGAGTCCCGAGGGCCCCCTTGGAGAGGGGCGGAGTCCCAAAGGCCCCCTTGAAGAGGGGCGAAGTCCCGAGGGCCCCCTTGAAGAGAAGCGGAGTCCCAAGGGCCCCTTTGGAGAGGGGCGGAGTCCCGAAGGCCCCCTTGAAGAGGAGCGGTGTCCCAAGGGCCCCTTGAAGAGAAGCGGTGTCGCGAGGGCCCCCTTGGAGAGGGGCAAAGTCCCGAAGGCCCCCTTGAAGAGAAGCGGTGTCCCAAGGGCCCCTTGGAGAGGGGCCGAGTCCCGAGGGCCCCCTTGGAGAGGGGCGGAGTCCCAAGGGCTCCCTTGGAGAGGGGCGAAGTCCCGAAGGCCCCCTTGAAGAGGAGCGGTGTCCCAAGGGCCCCTTGAAGAGAAGCGGTGTCGCGAGGGCCCCTTTGGAGAGGGGCGAAGTCCCGAAGGCCCCCTTGAAGAGAAGCGGTGTCCCAAGGGCCCCTTGGAGAGGGGCCGAGTCCCGAGGGCCCCCTTGGAGAGGGGCGGAGTCCCAAGGGCTCCCTTGGAGAGGGGCGAAGTCCCGAGGGCCCCCTTGAAGAGAAGCGGAGTCCCAAGGGCCCCTTGGAGAGGGGCGAAGTCCCGAGGGCCCCCTTGGAGAGGGGCAAAGTCCCGAAGGCCCCCTTGAAGAGAAGCGGAGTCCCAAGGGCCCCTTGAAGAAAAGCGGTGTCCCGAGGGCCCCCTTGGAGAGGGGCGAAGTCCCGAAGGCCCCCTTGAGGAGAAGCGGTGTCCCAAGGGCCCCTTTGGAGAGGGGCGGAGTCCCGAGGGCCCCCTTGGAGAAGGGCGGAGTCCCAAAGGCCCCCTTGAAGAGGGGCGAAGTCCCGAGGGCCCCCTTGAAGAGAAGCGGAGTCCCAAGGGCCCCTTTGGAGAGGGGCGGAGTCCCGAAGGCCCCCTTGAAGAGGAGCGGTGTCCCAAGGGCCCCTTGAAGAGAAGCGGTGTCCCGAGGGCCCCCTTGGAGAGGGGCGAAGTCCCGAAGGCCCCCTTGAAGAGAAGCGGTGGCCCAAGGGCCCCTTGGAGAGGGGCCGAGTCCCGAGGGCCCCCTTGGAGAGGGGCGGAGTCCCAAGGGCTCCCTTGGAGAGGGGCGAAGTCCCGAGGGCCCCCTTGAAGAGAAGCGGAGTCCCAAGGGCCCCTTTGGAGAGTGGCGGAACCCCTGGAGCCCCGAAGGCCCCTTTAGAGACGGGCGAAACCCCTGGAGCCGCGAAGGCCCCCTTGGAGAGGGACGGACCACCTAGGGGCCCTTGGAGAGGGGCGGAGCCCAGTGAATCCCCTTGGAATGGCCCAACGTAATAAGCCTAAAAATGGTGGTGGTGGTAAATAGAATAGACCGCGCAATAGCGCGCGCAGCCCCGTTTATATTATCATAAGAAAGCACAGAAATGTGGATGGGGCAAGTGTATATAATTAAGTACACATTCTGTCACGAAAAATATTTATTACAGGAAATAGTTAACTCAAAACAACTTTTATTTAGCCAATATTATATGTATCAAATGAAACGTCAAATATTAATTTGCCTCGTTTATCGACAGTTGGCGGCGGTAAATGTTTAAAAACCTCTTCTGGTCGAATTATGCTCTTGACCTCAACGTTAGGCCAATAAAATGTAGAAGTTGAACGAATCCTCCTACAGAATTTTGCTTCCAGGCACGTTTCCGTTTCAGTTAGCTGTCAGACGTACATCTTAATCTTTTTATTATGACTATTTCCCACATCTCTTATTATCCAATGAAAAGCCATGCTTTTTCAAAATTCAACCAATCATGTGTTTTTGTAGTGGCAAAAAATCGAAATTTTCCCTTGGGATTTTGTCAGTTTCTTTTGCCACTTGCATCCACGGCAACCACCAAATATGTTGCTTTAATCAAGGTGGTATTTAAGAAACGTCATTTAAACTGTCATTGCGCATCAGTATAAATGTCAAAATGAACCGATATTTGGAAAATAGTCCACAAAATGTATTTCGGGCTCATGATTTTGCTCGGAAAATGTTTCACTCACGATTTGTTGTTTTTTTTGGCAATGCCCCTCTACAAACTAACTTTGACAAATTCCCTCGCCTTCGGCTCCTGAATTTGATCAAGTTAGTTTGTCTTGTGACATTGCCAAAACAAAATACTTTCGTAAAACATTTTTACCGGCAAAAGCATTTGCCCTTAATACATTATTACTGACAAAATTTAGCAATAATCCAGTCCCCCATTTCCACCATAGATACGTCTTTGGACATAAAATCAACAAAATCATTTTCTTTCTCCATCTCCATACGCTCATATTCGACCTCCACTTCATCTGAATCGATTTGTAATTCTTCGAGATTTTCACTGTAAGTGCTGTCGTTGCTGTCTTCTTCAATGTGAATAATTTTTTTCTTCTGTTTCTTTACTTGCTTAACTTGCTTAACTGGCTTCTCACTCGCTTGTCTTAGCTTAGCGATGGCCTCCACCGAAGTTATTACTTCGGCACCCCCGCAAATTCGTTTTCTTCCAGTAGTTGTTCTTTGTGTTTGGTTCACCTGTTCCAAAAGTAATTCTTCGAAGGAAACACTTCGAATATTTGAAGTTCCAGATGCACTGCCCTCTATACAGACTCCCGAAGCCTTGCCATCAACATCTTTTGCACAGCCGTCTATACAGACTCCTGAAGCCTTGCCATCAATATCTTCTGAACCGTCTATTCCACCTCTTGGAGTTTTACCATTAACAACCCATGCAGAAGATGTTGATGGCATGTCTGTGAGAGGCTCATCAGATGGCAGAGTATTCGTCGTTTCTTTGTCATTCTGAAAGCTGCACCATCCATAATTTTTCCTTTGCCACTTTATAATTTCTTCGTCCCACTTCAGTTTTATGGGTTTGAAAACACTAAGGTCCATTGGTTGAAGACATGGCTCGTATGCGGCGGTAGTTTCAATATAACCACGTTCTCTTGAGCAGCTTTTTCAACCAGGGAAATGCCAATATGCGAACTATGTCCATCGTAGATTAAGATGATTGGTCTCTCATGGGACGTGTTTTTTATAAAACTATTTATGAAATAGTTTTCGAAAGTCTTACTTTCCATCCACCCATTTTTGGTAGCTGCGTATGTCATACCAGTATATTCTTGGTCTTTCCCTGCCATCCAAGAATCCCATATATTTTTCCCCTTGAAGACGATCAGTGGAGGCAACTTTTCCCCTGCAGCGTTAGCTCCCATAAGTACAGTTATATTTTCCTTTCCCGGACCGCTTGTTGCCCTATGAGCAGCAGTACCTTTCTCTCCAACAACTTTTATTCGACTGGGATCCAAACAAAAACTGGTTTCGTCGATGTTATAGATTTGTGCAGGAGGAACATTAGCGGTGAGTTCCTTTAACAATTCAAAATAAGCAGAAATGATGAATGGGTCTATACTTCGTTTACGTGCAACTTCAACGCTTTGGGGTTTCTTCTGACTCAAGTTAAAAGTTTTTTTAAACCTCATGAAATAATCATCCCCTGGTACTCCATCTTTAAACGGTGTTGGGATATGATTTTCTTTGACATAACTTGCTATGGTATTCAACACCTCTGTCTTTGAGAGGCCGAAACCCCACATTTCCATCGTCTTGATGCAATTAGCCATTTTTTGCTCTTCTTCATATGGCATAGCAGTTGCTCTACCTCCGGTTTTACTTTTGACTCCCCTTTGCCCATGTACGTGCTTATATAATGTTGGCTTTGGTATGTTATATGTTTTTGCTGCCCTGTATATAGTTAACTGTCCACTTTTAACTGAATTTATTACCCCATTCAAATCTTCTTTGGAATAGGGTGGCGGATCTTTCTTCCGATTATACGTACGCACCATCCCTATAACAAATGATACAAGACCCTCTTAAAAATAAAGCCTACAATGATAAAAGTTATTAGCAAACGGTCGAAATGTGCCCAAGAATATGACTGGGGTAAGCGGAACCTAGACAGGGTTACACTTGCCCCAACGAGATATTTTCTGGGGCAAGTGTAACCCACGCAGGTTTCAATAAAACTGATAAAAATATCACTTCTGTACTGCAATCATATCTTAAACAACGCATTGGTAAGTACTTACTGTGTATAATATGAAACTGGCTTCCAAACACTCAAAATTATTAATAATAGTTCACGTGTTGCACGAGGTCACTATGCTACCAAAAACTGCACACATCCGAACAATTGCGTCTCCTCGAGTAAACTGGCGATGTAGCGTTACAATCGCACTCTGCGCTTGTAGTTGATGGTAGTAACATTAAAATCCACTAGATGGAGCAACTTTAAAATTCGTATTTACAAAAATAGCGGGAATGGGTTCTACTTACCCCGAAAGTACACTTACCCCGGTGTAACTTATGTATTTTGTAAGTTGCTATGGATGATGGACTATTTTATTCGCTATTGAATAAAGTACCATTTTATCCACCCTTATCCTTAAAATGTTACTTTACCATGGAGATTCTAATAGATAAACCACAACTTTACAGCTAGGTTACTATTTTACAGAAAAAAAGTTACAAAAAGATGATAAAATGTTATGTAATTTTTGACAGAAATCAAATTATTAACATTAATGTGACTATTCACTATGGAATTAACAAAAACAGAACCTGATTCTGATTTTTTTTATTTTTTTGTCAATATTAACCATAAAAAATCGTCTTTCTTCAATTTGATCATGCGATTTCAGTAAAAGTAATATAAGTAGAATAAACATCAAAAACTCAAACTTAATCAGTATTTATTTTTGTTTTAAATTAACTTCACTTTCAAATAAACGTATTTCTAAATTTATTTTTTTTCTGCAGCTCATGTATCTCTTTCTTCATCTTCATTTCCTCCTCGTGTTGTTTCTTTTTGATTGCAAGTTCAGCACAAACGAGTTCTATCTTTTTTTGATAATATTCGGTTCTGAGCTCTTCAGAACTCCTTTGTATTGAACATGCAGTCAATCCAACGGGAATGGATGAAGGAAGGGGATCTTGTGCAGAAGGACTTGGCGATGGATGGGAAGGGGATTCGTGGTGAAAAACATATTCATTGGCATCACCTAACAGATAGAAATTATTAATTTCTTTATAATAATCAGTATAAAGCACCTCTGCATTGTATCAATATTATTTATGTAAATAACATTCGACAATTTCATAACAAAATAAAGCGGTACCTACTACCTTCATTTTGAAACCTATTATCATTTTTTAATAATACAATCATAATAATTTCGTTTCTTTGGCATGGGTAGCATCGTCATACGCGTTGCTTAGGGGTTCAGCCTTTTTTTCAAGGAATGCAAGGAGCTGTGCCCCAGTTGCTCCCAATTGTTCTTTGTAGCCATCACCTCCAGTTTTATACAAATCGAAAAAATTTAATTAAGAGGTAGGTACATTTGATTGTACACTTCTGTGCAATAAAATTAAGCACACACGGCTTTGTTGTATTTATTAATAGCGTTTTATTTTAGTAAGGACTTAGTTTTGGTCTTTTAATATAGGTGTTATTTTCAAGTTATGGTGTTTTATCATTTATTAATTAAACTGCTGCTAGGCAATCAAAATAGACCCGAGTTATACAAACTAGAATATTGTGAAAAATAGTCATAAGACTTGTGCTTAATTTTATTGCACAGAAGTGTACATTTCTATCATGAGAAAATCAGGAATTTATTTTTAGAAGAGTGCATATTCCATTAATTAGTGTTCCACATGTGGGAGTCCTGATATACAGAGTGTATTGGCAAAAAAGCTATACGTGGTGATATTCTTCATAGAATGAAAAATCTTATTACTAAAATGTCGGATTGGTCAATATAAGCTCTGATTGTAGATAAAAAGACATTTTTTATTCAGGTAAAGTGCCTTTTGTGTTGTAAATATGTTAAAATGTCATTAAGAAAAATTGTTCAGAATGTATTATTATGGCCCTATGACAAATGTCAGAAATATTGGATCACTTATGTTTATAAGAAACGTACTTCATAGACTATTCAACTCACCCCCTTGATGTTAACTATTAAACAATCATACTTTAGTATTTTTGTTATTTGCACCAATTAGCGTGAACTATATTGACAATTTTCACTAGTGAAAATAATCGACAATTTTCACTAGTGGTATACTGAATATTTTAAACAAATGTGATTTTTATTAGAAAAAGTCGATATTAGTGTTCTGTTACTATAGAAATTGCGTAGTTTGTTGCTACATTTACTGAAAACTAATTTGAAAAAGTAGTTTGTTTCATTGAATAGTCAAGGGTAATACCACAAGCAGTGGATATATTTTTGACAAATATTTTGTCGTTTCCATGTAAATTATTGCGTTTAAATTTCACGATACAAAATCACATCAAAAATGTCACGAGCCGAAGGCGAGTGACATTTAAATGTGATTTTGTTGAGTGAAATTTGCAATAATTTCTATGGAAATGGCAAAATATTTAAAAAAAATATATCCAGTTCGAGTGGTATTTGGAACGACTATTTAACAATATTAATACATAACGATTAACTTTATTGAAAAATAATCCAACAATTAATATAATTATTCATTCTCAATTAAATTCAGCGGAATACTTCCAAAACACAGCATTTTAAATTTTTAAAACAAGCCACACAGTTTGTTGGGGTTTAGTGTTACGTAACCTAGCGATATCACTAAGGACAGAACATCGTTGCTAAGCGATACTTCTCAACAAGGCTATTTATTTTTTGAGTACGTACATTGTTTTGTGAATATTTTGCATGGTGCCCAATATTCAGTGATATACTGCTGTTATTGGTTGAAAAAAGCAAATGTCTGCAATGTGATTGGCTTATATGTTATAGTGTTGAATAGTCCATCGAATACCATTCTTAGTCAAAGTTAAGTAGAATATTTTTGCGGTGGTATCACTACTCATGTCCATTACGCTTAGGATTAGGACTCGTGCTAGCGCACTCGTCCTAATCGTGCCGAAGCGCAATGGACATTCGTAATACCACAGCAAAAATATTAGACATAACTTTGATTACTCATGGTATTATAAGTTCGGTTTCATAAAAGTAAGCCATTGTTTCTGAAATTTTGCATGGAATCATAATTTTACATTCTAAACACCTTTCCTTAGTAATATTTTGATGTATTTAGAAGAGAAAAGGTACTTTTCCTGATCAAAAAAATTACACACAATCTGTAGATATGGTTTATTTCCTAATTAATTTCATGTAGAGAAGATAATATGATCACGATTGTAAAATGCTATTACTACCACAGGCTATAACCAGTGATAACATATACCCTAATGTTTTTATTTACACCTAGGTACTTACTTTCTTTTCTGTGGCTTCTTTTCTAGCTTCCTTTCCCAATTCTTGAAAAATTTGCCTAATCTGTGGACACTGAAAATGAAACATTTAGGTACTATGTATGTAAACATGTATTTTGACAAAAATGTAAACAAATTCCACAGTAATAATTCAGGTAAACAATTTGTAATTGTTGAACATTTTAATAACTGTTTCAATGATTTTTTATTTGTAAGTGTGGTCGTTATCAGCTGTATACAACTGAAACTAAGGGTAAGGCCATGCTCGCGGCGATCGTGTCGCAATTATGTGTTCCATAGATTCGAATATAGGTGGCCACGTATGCGACCCGCGACAGAGACCAATGTTAAAAACGCTCTGAAGAGCGTTTTGCCAGGGTCACGACAGATTGTTTCTAATGCAGTATTATTATATGGCCTGGACAGAAAATTTTATATGTCTGTGACATGGTCGCAGCGACTAAAACGCAAGCATGGCCTTACCCTTAGTCACTAAATAACATGAATAATGAGGTTTTCCCAATTTATATTTAAATTAACAGAGTCCAAAATGTTCAACTGTACTAAGTTACTGATGCCAACATTAAGTTCTGATAAAGTAATGATAAGTAACTAGATAGTTGAAATAACACCACAAAAATTCCATAGAGGTAAAAATTTTTAAAAGTAATTTCTATTTTAGGTTTCTTATTAACTACATATATTTATATAATTTTTGCAATTAAATTTGATTACCTCGGCAGTTTCATCCTCCACCTCCTTTTGGTCAACCTCAGCAGATTTTAACTTTTTGGAGTATAACTGCTTTGCTAAAAAAACGCAGAAAACGCCATTACAATGGAGAACTATGAAACAAATTTAAAAATTCTAACAAAATGCTCCTATTAGCTTCACAAACATTATAGTGAAAATGGCATATTATTCGTAAATATACAACAAAGTCCAGAACTACACTGCTTTATTAATGTTTCTCCATGTGAATACTATTTTTCATGTAGTAAGTAGTAATTACACTATGCAGAGAAGATGCATAGCTTTTATCCTTTACCAATCGTGGTAACCTTCAGAAACGCAAATGAAATTGGTTCTGCAAGTGAGGTTATAGCAAACAAATTTGAGGTTTTGAAAATTTGGAACACTTATCACAGAATAAATACAGGTATTTATTCTGTGCTATTTATTATATATGAATTATTTTGTCAGTGCTAAACGGAGCAAGAGAAACATGAACGATTTGTTTATCTATTTACGTATTATCTCGACAATTGTAATTACATTTTTCTCGCTTACGGCCTTCCTCTTTTCCCGCTTAAAATTAGTGTAGGCAGTACGCAGCTGCGAACAACTTCGCGGGTCTGCGTGCCTCGAACAAAATTCTTTCGAATTTTTTTCCCAGGTCTCCGTTTTTTCCTTTATAGAAACTTTATTCGTCTCTTTATTGTGTATGATGTGCGCATACCTATAAAAATAAACACACAAATATCAACAGTTCTTGTCATTAAAATACTAGTTTAATTGCGCTTACCTTCCGACGATCTCTAAAAGATCTTGAATTTCGCGTTCAGAATAGTTTTTACCTCTCTTGCGCTTGCAGTCCATTATTTTTATTAATATTTGAAAGCGTAAATATGGAGCAAAACTTTTTAATAACCGCCTGTCACAATTATTTAACAACGCTAAACAATTGCTAAAATCCAGGCCGCTCATTGGTCAAATGAACTTTAACAATCAATTAATTTTTAACGCGAAGTTAGTTAATCGGAGAACTCTAACATCGCGATTACCTTTATAAGACACACATCAGGGTTAACAACGAATTAAATTTAACAATCAGTTGTTAAATTAACTTTATAAGACCGACTGTAGGGATGTGAAACATCAAGTCACCACTAGAGTACAAGAGAGGTTTCAAAATACCTGGAGAAATTATAATACATACCTAAAAAATTTCTTGCCAGTAATAGGAAACTTTTCATATCCCACTAATTTGAGTAGAAAACAGCAAGTTGTGTTGACAAGAATTCGTACAGGTCACACGCGATTGACCAAAAAACATTTATTATCGGGAGAGGACCAGCCAACTTGTGATGAATGTCACGTAGGGGAGAGGGGGGCAGGTTTGAACACGATTAATTCAGAAAATTATTTAAATTATTTTCAAATTACATTACAACAATTTACTAAAACTGGTTGATTCAGTAGGTGTGAAATAGTCCTTTTTACTATATTTTGATGATTGTTCCACTTTAATAAAATTTTCTAAAATTTGAGAGCCTTTATTCAAATGTGCCCCATGGTGTCCTATGATGGGGCACATTTGAAGAGGACTGGGG
This sequence comes from Agriotes lineatus, assembly GCA_940337035.1. Lineage (NCBI taxonomy): Eukaryota > Metazoa > Arthropoda > Insecta > Coleoptera > Elateridae > Agriotes > Agriotes lineatus. Next base: position 187,829 of record CALNHX010000836.1, read on the forward strand.
TAGTTTTGAATTTACTAGGGGCGGGCACATTTGAATAAACCAAAAAAAAACGCTTAAAACTTACAAAAATGTTTTATTTTTAATCTCTAGTTACCTAATAAACTACAAAATTAGAAAAATCTATATTGAAAACGATTTTTTTTTATATTCTCTCTGTGCCTCCACATGTATCAGGATTAGGAAGTTTAGCGATAATGTCATTATTTGAAATGGGCCACATATCATCAACAAGAGGAAAATGAAACATTTGGGAATTTCCCTTTCGTCTTAGAAATTTGATAGTAGAGTCAGTTTCACCTTTTTCCTCGATTTGTCCAATATAATGAACAGCATTCTCTCTACCTCGAAAGTTAACAAGAACAAAGTCATGGTCTCGTAATTCTAGGAGATCTAATTTTTCACAGTAGATTTCAACAGGTTGCTCTTGCTCATCTATAATCGACGTATCGCTTTTATCGTGAACTGAATATTCTTCATTAGATTCTTCAGAGTCTTTATCAGGTTCAAATAATTTCTTTTTTGTATTCGCTCCCCAAACTGGTTACTTTGGAAACTGTCTAGGATCCTCAAAATGGCCATTTAGAGGCCTTGTACTTAAAGTCGTCATGGCAAAATTTTAGCGGACTCAAACATTAGTTGCCATGACGACTTTAAGTACAAGGCCTCTAAATGGCCATTTTGAGGATCCTAAACAGTTTCCAAAGTAACCAGTTTGGGGAGCGAAAAATACATTTTTGCGCGGCCTCCTAATATAATGCCGCGTGAATGGTAATTGAAACTTCATATTATAATGTTTGGAGAGCTAATACAAAAAAACGTTGTATGCAACACGTCCTCAAATGGCATTAGAGGACTCATCTTCATATTACGGACTCGGCTGCGCTTCGCTCCGCCTCGTCCGGAAACATTACGACTCGTCCCCTAAAGCCTTGCTTTGGGGACTAGTTACATAAACTACTATTTTTGCATTGTGATTAGTCGATTCTTTAGTAATGTTTTTAAGCCGAATGTTTTTCTTTTGTTTTTTTGCCAACCGTTCTAAGTTTTCTTCCTCAATGCGATTTTTTTCAGGGGTGTCCGTTAACACTCGAGATGTTTTTTTCTTTCTGGGTCTACCTGATGGCTTCACCGTTCTCTCACTTGCTTTGGGAAATGGTCGGACGGACTCTGGTGTTATCACGATTGATTGTTGAGATATGCTTGGTGTCATCACGATTGATTGTTGAGATGTGCTTGGTGTCATCACGATTGATTGTTGAGATGTGCTTGGTGTCATCACGATTGATTGTTGAGATGTGCTTGTTTTCATCACGACTGATTGTTGAGATGTGCTTGGTGTCATCGCGATTGATTGTTGAGACGTGCTTGGTGTCATCACGATTGATTGTTGAGATGTGCTTGATGTCATCACGATTGATTGTTGAGATGTGCTTGATTTCATCATGATTGATTGTTGAGATGTGCTTGGTGTCATCACGATTGATTGCTGAGATGTGCTGGCAACATCATCAGTAGCAATTGCACTGATATTACTTCTGTCTGTTACTGAAGCACCTTCGAAGTCGTCGTCATCAAAAACAGTGGTTGAAAATGGCCATATTCCAGGTTTTTCAAACCCTGCAATAGGGTTTTTTCTTGTGAACGACAAATTAAATGCTTCTTTCACAATTCCCGTAAGATGAGGAATGCTAATTGTTTTTCCTGGATGGCTTAGCATCCAATTGTTTTGGCAAACAGCCATTTTAGACTTAAATGGTCCAAAGACCGAAACGTCGAGTGGTTGGAGACGATGTGAACAATGAGGCGGGAATGTCAAGAGCACCATCCCGCGGTTTCGTGCGTAAAGTATTGCTTCTAAAGTGCAATGCGTTTCATGGTTGTCCATTAATACTAAAATAGGGTCATCCACAGTACACCTTGTTCTTGACTTTATGTGTTCTAATACTTTAAGAAAAAGAGAACTGGTCATCCAACCACTAGTTGGACTGTTTGCTAATCCTAAACTTCCGTCTGGCGCGTTCATCATAATAACCTCCTGGACTCTTGCTCGGGGAAATATAAATACAGGAGGTAGTGCATTACCTTCAGCATTGATGATGGCGCACATGGTTATACACTGTCCACGTTCTGCAGAAACCGCTTGACCGACTTGTTTAATGCCTTTTTCAGCAACTACATTTGGTGCTTGTACAACGGTTGAAACTGCTGTTTCATCTAAATTATAGATATTGCAAGGGAGGAACTTAAATTTCTCATAAACGTTACGCAGATTTGTTTGAAACTGTTCTACATTTGCTTTTGTAAAACTCGTTGATCGGGAGAGACTAGTATTTTCAGGTTTTCTTAAGGACAGTTTTCTGTGCCTACGCATAAATCCCTTTAGCCAATCATCCCCCGCTAGTTTATTTTCTTCCCATAAAGGTGGGCACCGTTGCAATTTTACTACATATTCATATGCTAACACACGAACTTGTTTATAAGTCAAACCGTAGTGCATTTTAGAACTTTTTAAAATATACTTTTCCATCATTTCTTCTTGGTGAGTTGTAAAAATTTGATTTACAGTGTACTTCGACGAGTAATTTGTTTGTCTTTCTTGTGCTTTATTTGTGTTTTTGACACGATAAAATAATGTATTTTTCCTTATACCAAACATACTAGCAGCTTCAGTTAATTTCATATGTCCATTGCGAATAGCTTCTACAGCGCTATTCATACTATCTTCGTCAATTTCAGTTTTTTTTCTTTTTCTTATATGTACGTACCATCATGCAGATAAATCTGTAGACAAATAAAAACTTATTCAGAAGCTGTGACAATAAATTAATTAACATTAATTACACAGGGGCACATTTGAACAAATGTTCAAAAGTACCCCAGCAAAATTTTTCAAATGTGCCCCGCCCGATTTAAATTTTTAAATTCACTGCCTAAAATTTTAGGGTTAAAACTGATGCTAACCAACTACTACATAAATTACGTAATATAACGTACTTACCTTCGGTATAGGTTTGGTCCAGTTGATCACACAAAAGTTTACAAAATTCTCTCCAAAAGGATGCTGATATTGACTATCGAAATATGACAAATACGCAATTTTTCCCAAACACGACCGCTGTCACTTCAATTGCCGGAAACTCGGAACCATATTAGTATTTTCGTTACTGCCAACATACATACTAGGAATATCCCCATTAATTGTTGTGGTTAGCGGTAAATGGGTCCCGAGTGGTGTAGCTTGAACAAGCGTCCACGTTCGATCAGCAGAGTTAAGCAACGCTGTCTCTGGTCAGAACTTGGATGGGAGTTCCACGGCTGCATCTCTCGGCGTCTCGTGGTACGGCTATCACGGAAAAAAGTTGGTCCCGGCGGTCATACAACATCATGACAGTCGTTAGTGGGGTTGGAAGTCCTCATAACTGCACAGCGACGCCTATAATTGGCCTGACGGCTGTTGGCTGAGTGCGACTTAAATAAATAAATAAATAAATTAATTAAAAAAATTCAAATCTGCCCCCGTTCAAATCTGCCCCCTCCTCCCCTACCTCTAACAGTGAACCACATATTGCTAGAATGTAAGAGAGCTCAAATCCGTGGAAATCCGGATCTTAAAAACCTAGATAGCAATTCCTTACTAAGTTTTCTACAGCAAAATGGACTTTATGAACTAATTTAAAAAAGTACATATTTTACCGTATGGGCTAATAGCCAAAGCAGCTGATGCCCAAAAACTATTAAATAAAAAAAAACAATTTTTAATATATTTTTTATTTTTTTTGTGATATAAGTGCCGTTACCATATGGTAACACTAGCCGTTAGTGATGTACAAAATAATAGAAATTCAAATATCTGTTGCAAACTGTCCAAAATGTTTATTTAGTGTGAAAAATATAGTTACAGTCTATACATATACCAACATAACATTTACAACACATTGTTCGGATGCTTGAGGAGCAACCTTCACCGGCACAACGTTTTCTTTTTTTATCCCTAGTTGAAACTAATAAATGGTCAACCTGATCATATCTAATATCATCAGACACCCGGTTTAGAGTAACGCTGTTTTTAGATGTAGATGGCCTTCCTGATCCTTTTGAAACTGTTTTGTATTTCTCAAGATAATGCAAAACGATTTGTCTTCTGTAATTTAGCTGACTTATTGGTGGTTTGCTTCTGCATTTTCGCCTAACAGCCACTTCACAACAATGATTCCATCTTCTTTATCAATAGCTGATACGTAATCACCCCTTTTCTGAGATTTAGATTTAGAGAACATATTTTTCGCAGGTAAAGGACAGCTTTTCGGGATACGGTTGTCGCGGATTGTTCCCGTTCCATCATAGCCGCGTTGTTTCAGGTAATGTAAAATATTGAAACCAGTAAAAAGGTTATCAAAATAAAATTGTAATGGAAGTTTGGACACATCAGGGGAAAAGTCGTCAATCATGTTGATCAGAGGTGCTGCACATTTCCCGAATCCATTTTCATAGAAAGTATTTCCCTTAGGATTGTTCCCTTGTTATACATCGAAATTTACAAGATACACAGCATTCAAACACCATACCTTGTAGCCGAATCAGATTGGTTTTCCTCGTATGAATTGTTTGCTGGGATGTCTTCCGAAATATTTAACCATGGATTCCTCAAAATTTAGGTGTTGTACAGGAACAAAATTTTTAATAAAATTTGCTCGTAGTTTATCGATGATAGGTCGTAATTTCCACATTCTGTCATTATTATTAGGTTTCGTGTTATCAGCACAGTGTAAATATTTTAGAATCTGCCTAAACCGATCTCTTCGCATGGCATCTGACACATTGGATACGTTCAAGTCCTTTTCTGTACTCCAGTACATGTCTTTTCCAGGCAATTCATGATACCCACTTAGAATCATGATGGCAATGGCGCATTTCATCTCTCCAGAAGTAATTTTAGGATCTGAATGATTTAAAAAGACAGCATATTTTGTAGACTGCTCAACAAGTAAGTCAACAGTTTCTTGATCAATAAACTGCTCAAAAATTTCGACATCTGTTAGATTTTCAAATCTGGAGTAATCAGGTTCGGGAAAAGCTTTTTTATTTGGAATTATATCGCCCTTCTTTATCCAAGTGATTTTTTCCTGTCCTGGTCTGGTATACGGACTTTCATTATCTTGAACAGGCTCGTCTGGCTCTTCATGTATAGCTTGGTTCAGTCTTATTTCTGCTCCAGCTAATAATTGTTGACCAGTAAGATTATCGACTAAACCCCCCTCCTCTTCGTCGCCTGAATTTTCATCGGTCAAAACGTTTGCCTCCGGAGGTTCTATAAATATATCTTGAACATCTAAGTCATCTTCATAAACCATTTGCAGAGCTTCTTCCAAGGCAAAACCTCTCCTGGAAAAAAATCACGTAATTTTTTAAGTGACTCCCATAAACAAAAACAGCTAGCGTTACCATATGGTAACAGGCGAAAAAAACGAACCTAACTAATTATTTGAAAATAAACTAGCACAAATTATTATTGGCCATCCTATAAAGTACATTTTTACCTATAATTTGTACGTATTATAAACAAATAAAAGTAAACGGAGGAGTTTGAAAGTTACTTACTCTAATCGAAGGTCGCCATAATCCATGATTTGCAAAAAAAGTCGTTTTTAACGATCGCTCGATACGCACAACAAGCCGCTGCGAACGTCGAATAAGTACTAACGTGTAGAGATACGTATGTAGTAAGGAGCCCCTCTCGCAGAGTTAAAATTTCTAACCACAAAAATATATGGCGGCGCTTGATGTACAACCTTGTAAGCGTTACCGTACGGTAACGCTAGCTGTTGAAGGGTTAAAATAAAACAGTAAATAAGCAAAAATATGTATTTATTGAATACATTATGAATGATTACACATTAAAGATGAAATATTAGTTCCTTAGACCTATTTTCCCTATTCATCGGAACTAAATTCGGAGACTGAAGTGTCAGCATTAGGTTCTTTATGAACGGTATGGTATTCTTTAATGTGGCTGTAAAACCATTGATCGCACTGAGGTACATAGTTGGTTGCTAGTGTCATGACATGGTCAAACTTATTTTTTTTAAGTATTCTTGGACCGAAATATAACTTTATCTCATCAGGTAATGACACAGGAACCGAAACTTTGTTATTTTTAATATTAAATTTTGACAAAATTGGTTCATCAACTACCTCGCTGCACTTTAACAATGTACTTAATCGCTCTTTTGGAACAACAAAATACGATATTCGGACAAAGTAAATTTGTGTTTTTTTTTTTGGAGGGATTTTTTACATATAGTCGAACTTCTGTAAGTCAAATACCCAAAATCCACCAAAAAAATTCGAGGTATAGAAAATTCGAGTTATACAACATAAAGTGTATGTATGTACATACATATTTCCGATACATGGATACCCTAATGAAACTATTTTTGAAAAATATCGGTTATTTTCGACTGTTTCTACTGCAATAATTCACTTTCAACAACATTTTCCAATGTAGTTAATGCGCGGTACACATCGTCGTTAAAATGACGCTTTGAAAACAAATAATCATTGAACTTGCCCAGAAACTGCCAAATTTCCTTATTTGATGGCGGAGCTGGAATTTCGACCGTTTCTTCATCATCTGACGACGAATCGTCGTTGTCCTTTTTCTTTTTGACTCCCTCTAGAATTTCGGTTTCCGTTGGATAGTCGGCAACTACCAAATCATCATCAAAAGATATGTATTCTTCAAGAGGTACATCTAATGCCACTTTTTTTGAGTACATATCAAATAAAGTCTTTAGCTCTGATAGAGGAGCGTCATCTTCTTCCTCCCAATCACTCTCGATTTCTTTCTTGAACCCCGCCTTTGTGAGGCAATTCTTTATTGTTGCCTGTTGCACGTCCGAGTTCCAAGCTTTAGAAATGTGTGAAACTGCGTCCAATAGAGTAATCTGTGAAACGTCGTCATCTTCCATAGCAGCGATAGTTTTTCGCAGAATCCATTTGCGAAGTGTTGTTTGAGGTTATTGATGATCCCCTGGTCCATAGGCTGCAGCTTAGATGTCATGTTAGCTGGGAAAAAAACAACACGAACGGATTTTAATGCTTTCGTAATTTTTGGATGCGACGGACAATTATCTACGAATAACAAAATTTTACGCTTTTCGGCATAAAATTTCTAGTCTAAATTGGAAAGCCATTCCTCATATAACTCGCTGGTCATCCACGCCTTCTTGTTGTTACGATACGTCACTGGTAAAAATGTATTCCTTCTGAAGCACCGAGGATTTTTCGATTTCCCAATGACCTGTAAATTCAACTTTTCTGTTCCAGACATGTTGGCGCACACCAAAACTGTTACTCGCTCCTTGTTATGTTTGCCACTAAAACATTTTTAATTTTTAAATGTTAAAGTTTTATCCGGCAAACATTTAAAAAATAAACCGGTTTCATCGGCATTAAAAATGTCATCTTCGCGGTAGGATGCCAGAAGTCCGGGCAAAACATTTTTCTGCCAATCTTCACAATCTTGGTCACTCACATCGGCACTTTCCCCACAAATTACTTTTTGCATTATGTTATGTCGCCGCTTGAATTTGTTCAGCCATCCCACACTAGCAACAAAGTTCTGGTATCCTAATGATTCCGCAAAGAAAAGTGCTTTCTCGCGAATTAGTGGTCCCGACATCGCGAGGTTCTTGTCGCGAACCATTTTCACCCATTCTAAGGCCTTTATTACACTAGGCCGCCGGGCGGCGCAACCAGCTGCACCACCGGTGACGTCGCATGTCATTGGGCATTGATTGTTATGAAGCCTATTAGATTAGCGCAGCCGGTGGCGTCGCCACAAACTGGCTGCTGACTGGCTGCAGTGCCCCGCGACCACGTCGGCAGCCACGGGTGGCGGAGAGTCATGGCAAGGCATTGTATCGTATCGGGCCTATTACACTGAGCCGCCAGGCGGCGTAGCTAGTCCCGTCACCACTCGGTATAGTCACCACATAGTCAGTCTAGTGTGCACCAGAGATGAGAGAACATTCGGACAAGTATACATATATGCTCCTTCTTGTACTTTTATTAATGAAAAAAAGAAGGCGTAGAAAGAGAAAGATGCATGTACACCCTATTCTGTCGTTAAGAGAATCTAAAGGGTTGTACTATACTCTTTTTGATGAACTGTGTGCAGACGACAATAAGTTTTTTAATTACTTAAGAATGTCTAGATCGTCTTTTTTTGAATTATTGTCGTTGATAAAGGCTGATATTACCGGAAAAGATACGAAAATGAGAAAGTGTATCACACCAGAAGAAAAACTCGTAGTCACTTTGAGGTAAGTAAACTATCCTAAAGTAAATTAGCAAATTAATAAGTAAATTATCCTATTATGTCAAAAGGAAATTGAATAAAAAAATCCAACTAATAGGGACATTGTTTATTCCTAAAAAGTAATAACAAATTATTAATGGTTTCACATATATATATTTTGAGTTTTTATATACTACATATTGAACAGCAAAGGTTCACTCATTTGACTATCCGAATCTTCATTTGATGTGACTGAAGTGGCTTCAGCTGGAGGAGATTGTTGAAACTGAGTCTGGAAAAAATGCTGAGACATTGTTTGCTGCTGTGTATGATGTTCATTCATCGGACGTTGTTGCATATACTGTTGTTGCATGGGCTGTATTTGCATAGGGTGTGGTTGCGTAGTATACTGTACCATTGATGGTGGTGGCGTAGGATTTGAGGGTCCAGTATAGCCCACTTGCTGCCATCCTTGTTGTGTACAGTGTACAGGTGTTTGGGCAGCTGCTACGAGAGAAATCATATCTGCCCGAAGTTTTAATTTTCTTTCAGCAGGTACTTTGTGAATCTCAGTTAACATAGATAAGAGAAACAACTTATCCTCATCTGTTTCATCGAAAGTGCGATGTTTCTCTTCCGATACAATCTTTTTCTTTAGAACTTCAATTAGCTCATGGTCGTTGCTGGTTCTTTTTTTAGATTTATTTTGAGAGTTACTACATGTAGGCCCACTATCAAACGAAATTGAAGATTCATTTTCTTCTTCATTCACGATGTCTTCTTCGTCCACGTTTGTAGTAGTTTTTTTCACTGCAGTTTCAAGAAAACGTAGTTGTTCAAAATACGTGTACTGTTTTCTCCTAGTTGCAGCTGAACCAGTTTTGACACCTTTTAACCGAAGAAGTTCTCTGGTGTAGCATGATCGGATGGATTTCCACTTCTTCTGAATGAGTGTCACTGAAAAAAAAACAAACAAAATTACAATAGAGGAAGAGGGAAGAGGGGTTAAACTGGCTGAATTGTTTTTGTTTTTACAGATATCTGGCAACGGGAACTTCGATGCAAGATCTTCATTTCCAATACAGAATAAGCCAGTCTACAATCTCAGTGTTTGTAAGACAAGTTTTAGATGCCATCTGGAAAAACGTTAGACAAGTCTGCTTTCCAGACTTCACTACAGATTTTTGGCTGAAAACGGCTGCTGAGTTTTACGAAAAAACGAACTTTCCACACTGCATTGGAGCCATTGATGGGAAACATGTACGAGTAATCAAGCCAACTGGAAGTGGTTCGTTGTATTATAATTACAAAAACTTTTTCTCAATATCGCTACTTGCTATGTGTGACGCCAACTACAAATTTATTTTCGTGGATGTGGGTGCATATGGTAAATCTGCTGATTCCACGGTATTTAAGGATAGTGTCTTTAATAAAAAACTTGATGAGGGCTCATTAAATATTCCTGAAGCCCAGTCTTCTTTCCAGGGCTTCGATGAGCCTATGCCCTTTGTGATTGTTGGGGATGAAGGTTTCGGTTTGACAACTAAACTACTTAGACCTTATGCAGGTAAATGTTTGAGCATAAAAAAACGTGTATACAACTACCGACTCAGCAGAGCACGTAGGCATATAGAGTGTACGTTTGGAATCTTGGCCAATAAATGGAGAATTTTCCATCGACCATTGAATGTTGACCTTCCTTTGTGTGAGTCCATAATACGAGTTTGCTGTGTTTTACATAATTTTGTCAGAGAACGTGACGGTTTCAAAATTGAAGATACCTTGTCAGTCGAAGGTTTATATGAATGGAGTGGAGACTGCCGACCACCAACAAAAAAAGCAACACAGCTCAGAGACAAGTTTTGTGACTATTTTGTTAGTGAAGCAGGAGCTGTACCTTGGCAAATGGACAGAATCTAAATTATTGTTAAGCTATTAAGCTGCAATTTTTTATTTGAAAGGCACAAAAGTATAGACAGATGGAGAGAAACCTTCACAAAAAGTAAGACAGTTTTAGTTAGAACTTGTAATAATGAAACCTTCTGTTAAATTACATTACTCTAAAGTAATATAATATTTGATTACTTAGGTACTGTGTAATTACTTATGACTGTAGAATGACTTTTCTTTAGAATAATATAATGTATAATTACTTACTGAGGTTATTTCTCTCAACCAAGCGCCGCTGCTCGAAGTCCGGTATAATTGTACAAATAATTTCGTTCCAAGCATTCAGTTTTACTTGCTTATTACTGTAAGCTTCAGAACTGGCGTCCCAAATTGCGGATTGTTGTTCAACTGCTAAAATGAAATCTTCGGTATTCACTTTTGTGTCCAATAACTTCTGGCACTCTTTCAGGGTATCTTCCTGCTTCATGCTTTTTCCTCTTGTCTTGTCTACACTTCCACTTACACTTTCTTCCTCAGTTTCAATCTGCAGTTCACTAGACATACTGAAGTACAGAAATTCGCGTAAATTAAAACAGTCAGACTGACAGGCAGAACAGAATACTAATAACACAGCCTACTTGGCTGGCGAGAAAACTGAAGCGCGCGCCACCGGTCGCCTTGTACGAGTCGCCGACTGAGTCGCCGGTGGCGCAGCTGGTTGCGCCGCCAGGCGGCCTAGTGTAATAAAGGCCTAAGATGGCTGCATCAATGTCTTCATACGTGCACCTTCTACCTAGAGCAAAATTGAATCGGTGGAGAGCGACGCTCTTAGGCCAAAATTTTAGATGGTAAACATTGTCTTTAAAATCATAAAATGACCCTTTTGAGACAGGTTATTCTTACAATTGCATTTTTTAACAATCACTTTTTCAGCTGTAGTTTTAATATTCTTTAAAATAAAATTTCCTTATGGTTTCTTCAGTTATTCCATATTTGACCTTCGACAGAAATACCCAAATTTTTCTATCTGGGTTGGATATATCAAATTCATTATACGAATCATTTTCCTTCGTTCCATACGTTGTTTGTTTTTTCCTAAAACGACGTTTTTGTTTTGGAAATTCAAATTCTTCCTCTACTTTTTCCCAGTCAGAACTTTGTTGCCTAATGCGCAGGTGTAGGCGTAGCGGTTTAACAACTGTCTGACTGCTGCTCGACTGAGAGTCGAGTTGGTGCACCAACAATTGTTATTATCAGACAAAATTCTTGTGCAATGCCACAATTTCTCATTTCAGTGAAAATTCTTTCATTCCGTTATTCGGTAACAAACAAGGACGTATTGGGCGAACTCGGTTATAAATAGAAACTTACTGCAGGTAATAGATATTTAGATAAGGAAATAATCCGCTTCCGACATTTCCATACAAAACAAAGTGATGTATCTATAGGTGCCTAAGTATTTTATTTTCAAGGGGCAAATCAAAAATTCACCTTGCTCACTGTAGAAATATATGAGCTCTCCTTAGCTGCCTTAACTCTTCCTGGCGATTTTCACAGGTTACTACTACACCTTTATTCTTGTATTTTTTTACGTTCACTATTCCAATTGTTAATTCGCTTGGATTACTGACCTTCCTAAGTGATTTTTATAACTACATCTGGTCTTTTCTGCCCCTTTTAGTCTTGCACTACAATTGTCCCAACGCCCTTTTCATACACTGTTGCAGCGTAAGTTTTCTGCTTTCCATAACTTGTTTATTGTTTTACTCCTAACCTCACATTCACCTAAACACTTCTTACAAAACCATTTTAATCCTTCATACGTACCTATGACTTCAAACTATTGTTCAGTCATATTTGCACATTTCAAATGAAACCAACCATCACATGTTCCATCACAACTCACTATCTTATCTCCATCAAAATTCACGTTGCATTTTATACACTTCTTATCAGTCGCTAGCTTATGTATGGTAAGACTGTGATGCTTTTTGCAATAATGATGTCTGTAGAGAGGCGTTTTAAGGCCCGTGACGTTTCACAAAGCCGGCCGAAGTGAATCCGACGGCACTGCAATAGTATGGCTGGCACTTGATAGAAAACTGACGCGAACGGAACCAAAACCGATCGTATTTCATTGATACACTATACTAGTATAAGTTTAATTCAGGGTTCTCCATACTGCTTGATGTTGCAAATTTAACTGGCCTCCAATTTCTCTTGTTGAACGGTGGCAATTTTATTAGATCTTGTGTAATAAATAAAACCAGCGAAAAATTTCATTAAATTGAGATTTTATCAGGGTGCAGGGGAAGAAGGCGATATGTCAATTTTGGTCGTTTTGAGCTAGGGCGCTCTGAAGGGCGCAAACCGTGGCGGCATCTTTATTTTTTAATTATACATAATTGTTGCGTTATCAAACTATTTATTAACATATTAAAAAATGAAAAAACATGACATTTGTTTATCATATTTCTTCTGTAGAAGAATTTTGCAGCTAATTTTGATATTAATTCAAACTTCATTGATAGTTCTATGTGAATTAATTAGTTGTGTCATAATATATTTGATATTTTCAATTAAATTCAATTTTAAAGCAAAGTTTCGCTATTTATTATAGCTTATCCAGACTTTAATATATAATGTTAATAACAAGTTAAAATTTAAGAACTAACACATTTAAAAGGCATGTTTTTTTGTTGTAATCTAAAAATTAAGAACACATAAATTAGGTTTGTGAAATAATAAAATCCTCTGTTATTAATACCTTTGGTTTTGTTTTTTATATTCCTTAAAAGTTTATTCAATAACCCATTATTAGGGGTTAGGTGTTATATTTTTTATTATGCAATGTTAGGCAATGTGTCATAATACTGTCTTAATATTATTATAGCAATAAGAACAACTAGTATTTCATTTTATAAAAATAATAAGTAGGGCAAGGGGGGCGGGGCAAGTGCGGACCAGAAAATCTTAGCTACTTTTGCCTACATATTATGATTGCGTTTTTCTTTAACTGAAGTAATAATATACCAGTGTACTTTTTTCTACCTTTCTGTAAAAGAATCAGAATTTTTCAATACTACAGGCGCTAGTAAAAGCACATCGAGAAAAGAGGAGCATGTGCGTAAAGTCCATATTTTCAATCCCAGGTAAACTGCATACCATTAAAATCCATTCATAAGAAAATGAAATATTTATTGAAAACCAAAAATAAATTCTGATAACAATAAAATGTAACAATTATTGTAAAACTCATTCTACATTATAATTGTCAAAAAGTACTGGGAATATGTATTCCACGCGGCGGCCTGCAGTTGGAGGAGGCAGAATAGAGATTATTGAGCTACCTATCACTTCGTTTATATCTTCTGCAGATGGTGCAATGAACACAGTGGCAGATGGAAGAGTCTTTTTTTGCGGAAGAAGCGGATCAGATGTTCCAGCCCACTTAGTGAAGTTAGTTCTCCAACATAGTACTTTTTGGTCTTCGTACAGA